>ONZH01016098.1:0-405395 GCA_900303285.1 Rhinella marina | reverse complement strand
AATTTTTATGTGCTTCGCCTGCTCCCGCACTTAACTCGTCACTCTGTAGTCAAGCCCATACAGGGCCAAAAATTTTTTGTGCTTCGCCTGCTCCTGCACTGTAAACTCGGTCACTCTGTAGTCACAGCCATACGGGCCACAATAAATTTATACGTGCTTCGCCTGCTCCTGCCCTGTAACTCGGTCACTCTGTAGTCACAGCCATACAGGGCCTCGATAAATTTTTTATGTGCTTCGCCTGCTCCTGCACTGTAACTCAGTCACTCTGTAGTCACAGCCATACAGGGTCACGCTAAATTTTTATGTACTTCGCCTGCTCCTGCACTGTAACTTGGTCACTCTGTTGTCACAGCCATACAGGGGCCATGATAAATTTTATGTGCTTCGCCTGCTCCCGCCACTGTTAACTCGGTCACTCTGTAGTCACAGCCATACAGGACCACAAATAAATTTTGTGTGCTTCGCCTGCTCCTGCACTGTAACTCGGTCACTTCTGTAGTCACAGCCATATAGGGTCACGCTAAATTTTTATTGTGCTTCACCTGCTTCTGCACTGTAACTCGGCACTCTGTAGTCACAAGCCATACAGGGTCACAATAAATTTTTTGTGGCTTCACCTGCTCCTTCACTGTAACTCGGTCACTCTGTAGTCACAGCCATACAGGGCCTCGATAAATTTTTTATGTGCTTCGCCTACTCCTGCACTGTAAACTCAGTCACTCTGTAGTCACAGCCATACAGGGTCACGCTAAATTTTTATGTGCTTCGCCTGTTCCTGCACTGTAAACTCGGTCACTCTGTTGTCACAGCCATACAGGGGCCTCGATAATTTTTTATGTGCTTCGCCTGCTCCCGCACTGTAACTAGGTCACTCTGTAGTCATAGCCATACAGGGCCACAATAAATTTTTACGTGCTTCGCCTGCTCCTGCACTGTAACTCGTTCACTCTGTAGTCACAGCCATACAGGGCCACAATAAAGTTTTTTATGTGCTTCGCCTGCTCCTGCAGTGTAACTTGGTCACTCTGTAGTCACAGCCATACAGGGCCACAATAAATTTTTGTGTGCTTCGCCTGCTCCTGCACTGTAACTCGGTCACTTTGTAGTCACAGCCATACAGGGTCACGCTAAATTTTTATGTGCTTCTCCTGCTCCCACACTGAAACTCGGTCACTTTGTAGTCACAGCCATATAGGGCCACAAAAATTTTTTATATGCTTCGCCTGCTCCTGCAGTGTAACTTGGTCACTCTGTAGTCACAGCCATACAGAGCCACAATAAATTTTATGTATCTCGGATCACAATTCTGGTAGTCACTAAGCCATACAGGGCCACTATAAATTTTTATGTGCTTCGCCTGCTCCCGCACTGTAACTCGGTCACTCTGTAGTCACAGCCATACAGGGCCACAAAAAAACTTTTATGTGCTTCGCCTGCTCCTGCAGTGTAACTCGGTCACTCTGTAGTCACAGCCATACAGAGCCACGATAAATTTTTATGTGCTTCGCCTGCTCCTGCAGTGTATCTCGGTCACTCTGTTGTCATAGCCATAAAGGGCCACGATAAATTTTTATGTGCTTCACCTGCTCCTGCACTGTAACTCGGTCACTCTGTTGTCATAGCCATAAAGGGCCACGATAAATTTTTATGTGCTTCGCCTGCTCCTGCACTGTAACTCGGTCACTCTGTAGTCACAGCCATATAGGGCCACAATAAATTTTTGTGTGCTTCACCTGCTCCTGCACTGTAACTCAGTCACTCTGTAGTCACAGCCATACAGGGCCTCGATAAATTTTTATGTGCTTCGCCTTCCTGCACTGTAACTCGGTCACTCTGTTGTCACAGCCATACAGGGCCCTCGATAAGTTTTATGTGCTTCGCCTGCTCCTGCACTGTAACTCGGTCACTCTGTAGTCACAGCCATACAGGGTCACGCTAAATTTTTATGTGCTTCGCCTGCTCCTGCACTGTAACTCGGTCACTCTGTAGTCACAGCCATACAGGGCCACGATAAATTTTTATGTGCTTCGCCTGCTCCTGCACTGTAACTCGGTCACTCTGTAGTCACAGCCATACAGGGTCACGCTAAATTTTTATGTGCTTCGCCTGCTCCTGCACTGTAACTCGGTCACTCTGTAGTCACAGCCATACAGGGCCACAATAAATTTTTATGTGCTTCACCTGCTCCTGCACTGTAACTCGGTCACTCTGTAGTCACAGCCATACAGGGCCACGATAAATTTTTATGTGCTTCGCCTGCTCCTGCACTGTAACTCGGTCACTCTGTTGTCACAGCCATACAGGGCCACGATAAATTTTTATGTGCTTCGCCTGCTCCTGCACTGTAACTCGGTCACTCTGTAGTCACAGCCATACAGGGCCACGATAAATTTTTATGTGCTTCGCCTGCTCCTGCACTGTAACTCGGTCACTCTGTAGTCACAGCCATACAGGGTCATGCTAAATTTTTATGTGCTTCGCCTGCTCCTGCACTGTAACTCGGTCACTCTGTAGTCACAGCCATACAGGGCCACGATAAATTTTTATGTGCTTCGCCTGCTCCTGCACTGTAACTCGGTCACTCTGTAGTCACAGCCATACAGGGCCACAATAAAATTTTTATGTGCTTCGCCTGCTCCTGCACTGTAACTCGGTCACTCTGTAGTCACAGCCATACAGGGCCATCGATAAATTTTTATGTGCTTCGCCTGCTCCTGCACTGTAACTCGGTCACTCTGTAGTCACAGCCATACAGGGCCACGATAAATTTTTATGTGCTTTGGCTGCTCCCGCACTGTAACTCGGTCACTCTGTAGTCACAGCCATACAGGGCCACAATAAATTTTTATGTGCTTCGCCTGCTCCTGCACTGTAACTCGGTCACTCTGTAGTCACAGCCATACAGGGTCACGCTAAATTTTTATGTGCTTCGCCTGCTCCTGCACTGTAACTCGGTCACTCTGTAGTCACAGCCATACAGGGCCATGATAAATTTTTATGTGCTTCGCCTGCTCCTGCACTGTAACTCGGTCACTCTGTAGTCACAGCCATACAGGGCCACGATAAATTTTTATGTGCTTCGCCTGCTCCTGCACTGTAACTCGGTCACTCTGTAGTCACAGCCATATAGGGTCACGCTAAATTTTTATGTGCTTCGCCTGCTCCTGCACTGTAACTCGGTCACTCTGTAGTCACAGCCATACAGGGCCACAATAAATTTTTGTGTGCTTCACCTGCTCCTGCACTGTAACTCGGTCACTCTGTAGTCACAGCCATACAGGGCCTCGATAAATTTTTATGTGCTTCGCCTGCTCCTGCACTGTAACTCGGTCACTCTGTAGTCACAGCCATACAGGGTCACGCTAAATTTTTATGTGCTTCGCCTGCTCCTGCACTGTAACTCGGTCACTCTGTTGTCACAGCCATACAGGGCCTCGATAAATTTTTATGTGCTTCGCCTGCTCCCGCACTGTAACTAGGTCACTCTGTAGTCACAGCCATACAGGGCCACAATAAATTTTTACGTGCTTCGCCTGCTCCTGCACTGTAACTCGGTCACTATGTAGTCACAGCCATACATGGTCACGCTAAATTTATATGTGCTTCGCCTGCTCCTGCACTGTAACTCGGTCACTCTGTAGTCACAGCCATACAGGGTCACGCTAAATTTTTTATGTGCTTCGCCTGCTCCTGCACTGTAACTTGGTCACTCTGTTGTCACAGCCATACAGGGCCACGATAAAATTTTTATGTGCTTCGCCTGCTCCCGCACTGTAACTCGTCACTCTGTAGTCACAGCCATACAGGACCAACAATAAATTTTTGTGTGCTTCGGCTGCTCCTGCACTGTAACTCGGTCACTCTGTAGTCTAAATTTTATGTGCTTCACCTGCTCTGCACTGTAACTCGGTCACTCTGTAGTCACAGCCATACAGGGCCACAATAAAATTTTTGTGTGCTTCACCTGCTCCTGCACTGTAACTCGGTCACTCTGTAGTCACAGCCATACAGGGCCTCGATAAATTTTATGTGCTTCGCCTACTCCTGCACTGTAACTCGTCACTCTGTAGTCACAGCCATACAGGGTCACGCTAAATTTTTATGGGCTTCGCCTGTTCCTGCACTGTAACTCGGTCACTCTGTTGTCACAGCCATACAGGGCCTCGATAAATTTTTATGTGCTTCGCCTGCTCCCGCACTGTAACTAGGTCACTCTGTAGTCATAGCCATACAGGGCCACAATAAATTTTTACGTGCTTCGCCTGCTCCTGCACTGTAAACTCGGTCACTCTGTAGTCACAGCCATACAGGCCACAATAAAGTTTTTTATGTGGCTTCTCCTGCTCCTGCAGTGTAACTTGGTCACTCTGTAGTCACAGCCATACAGCGCCACAATAAATTTTTGTGTGCTTCGCCTGCTCCTGCACTGTAACTCGGTCACTTTGTAGTCACAGCCATACAGGGTCACGCTAAATTTTTATGTGCTTCTCCTGCTCCCACACTGTAACTCGGTCACTTTGTAGTCATAGCCATACAGGGCCACAAAAATTTTTTATATGCTTCGCCTGCTCCTGCAGTGTAACTTGGTCACTCTGTAGTCACAGCCATACAGAGCCACAATAAATTTTTATGTGCTTCGCCTGCTCCTACAGTGTATCTCGGTCACTCTGTAGTCACAGCCATACAGGGCCACTATAAATTTTTATGTGCTTCGCCTGCTCCCGCACTGTAACTCGGTCACTCTGTAGTCAACAGCCATACAGGGCCACAAAAAACTTTTATGTGCTTCGCCTGCTCCTGCAGTGTAACTCGGTCACTCTGTAGTCACAGCCATACAGAGCCACGATAAATTTTTATGTGCTTCGCGTGCTCCTGCAGTGTATCTCGGTCACTCTGTAGTCACAGCCATACAGGGCCACGATAAATTTTTATGTGCTTCGCCTGCTCCCGCACTGTAACTCGGTCACTCTGTAGTCACAGCCATAACAGGGCCACAATAAATTTTTATGTGCTTTCGCCTGGCTCCTGCACTGTAACTCGGTCACTCTGTAGTCCCAGCGCATACAGGGTCACGCTAATTTTTATGTGCTTCACCTGCTTCCTGCCACTGTAACTCGGTCATCTCTGTTTGTCATAGCCATAAAGGGCCACAATAAATTTTGTGTGCTTCACCTTGCTCCTGCACTGTAACTCAGTCACTCTGTAGTCACAGCCATATAGGGCCTCGATAAATTTTTATGTGCTTCGCCTGCTCCTGCACTGTAACTCGGTCACTCTGTTGTCACAGCCATACAGGGCCTCGATAAAGTTTTTATGTGCTTCGCCTTCTCCTGCACTGTAACTCGGTCACTCTGTAGTCACAGCCATACAGGGTCACGCTAAATTTTTATGTGCTTCGCCTGCTCCTGCACTGTAACTCGGTCACTCTGTTGTCACAGCCATACAGGGCCACGATAAATTTTTATGTGCTTCACCTGCTCCTGCACTGTAACTCGGTCACTCTGTAGTCACAGCCATACAGGGCCACAATAAATTTTTGTGTGCTTCACCTGCTCCTGCACTGTAACTCGGTCACTCTGTTGTCACAGCCATACAGGGCCTCGATAAATTTTTATGTGCTTCGCCTGCTCCTGCACTGTAACTCGGTCACTCTGTTGTCACAGCCATATAGGGCCTCGATAAATTTTTGTGTGGTTCACCTGCTCCTGCACTGTAACTTGGTCACTCTGTAGTCACAGCCATACAGGGTAACGCTAAATTTTTATGTGCTTCGCCTGCTCCTGCACTGTAACTCGGTCACTATGTTGTCACAGCCATAAAGGGCCACGCTAAATTTTTATATGCTTCGCCTTCTCCTGCACTGTAACTCGGTCACTCTGTAGTCACAGCCATACAGGACCTCGATAAATGTTTATGTGCTTCGCCTGCTCCTGCACTGTAACTCGGTCACTCTGTCGTCACAGCCATACAGGGCCACGCTAAATTTTTATGGTCTGGGTGAGCACAATATCCTTGAGGGTCACCACCAGGCTGTTGCCCGAGAATTTGGGGTAATGATGGGATTAGGCAGCCTCAGAGGCATCCATGCATGCTGCCCCTGCTGTTTCCTGTCCATTTCCGTGGTGTTTCCATCATTTTCTGAGGTTTCCAGGTTTTCACCCAGCCTTCCCTAGGCAGAGCCTTGGTCCCCTGCAAAAAATGCTCGAGTCTCCCATTGACTTCAATGGGGTTCGTTATTCGAAACGAGCACCCGAGCATCGGGAAAAATTCGACTCGAATAGCGAGCACCCGAGCATTTTAGTGCTCGCTCATCTCTATATACTACACATAATAAATCTATGAATATATAAATATACCACATACAAACATTCTGAACAACTATATACCAACAATTATTAGATTGGTGTTTCACCCTAGCAATTTGTATAATACCCCGGATGTAGAGTGTGCCCATCACTTTTTACAAATATAAATACAAAGATGTTGGTTAATTCAAATAAAGTCACATTTAGATGGTGATATTTTTCCCATATTTAAGTTCCACAGCCATACAGGGCCTCGATAAATTTTTATGTGCTTCACCTGCTCCCGCACTGTAACTAGGTCACTCTGTAGTCACAGCCATACAGGGCCACAATAAATTTTTACGTGCTTCGCCTGCTCCTGCACTGTAACTCGGTCACTATGTAGTCACAGCCATACACGGTCACGCTAAATTTATATGTGCTTCGCCTGCTCCTGCACTGTAACTCGGTCACTCTGTTGTCACAGCTATACAGGGCCACAATAAATGTTTATGTGCTTCGCCTGCTCCTGCACTGTAACTCGTTCACTCTGTAGTCACAGCCATACAGGGCCACAATAAAGTTTTTTATGTGCTTCGCCTGCTCCTGCAGTGTAACTTGGTCACTCTGTAGTCACAGCCATACAGGGCCACAATAAATTTTTATGTGCTTCGCCTGCGCCTACAGTGTATCTCGGTCACTTTGTAGTCACAGCCATACAGGGCCACAATAAATTTTTGTGTGCTTCACCTGCTCCTGCACTGTAACTCGGTCACTCTGTAGTCACAGCCATACAGGGCCTCGATAAATTTTTATGTGCTTCGCCTGCTCCTGCACTGTAACTCGGTCACTCTGTAGTCCCAGCCATACACGGTCACGCTAAATTTTTATGTGCTTCGCCTGCTCCCGCACTGTAACTCGGTCACTCTGTTGTCACAGCCATACAGGGCCTCGATAAATTTTTATGTGCTTCGCCTGCTCCCGCACTGTAACTAGGTCACTCTGTAGTCACAGCCATACAGGGCCACAATAAATTTTTACGTCCTTCGCCTTCTCCTGCACTGTAACTCGGTCACTATGTAGTCACAGCCATACACGGTCACGCTAAATTTATATGTGCTTCGCCTGCTCCTGCACTGTAACTCGGTCACTCTGTAGTCACAGCCATACAGGGTCACGCTAAATTTTTATGTGCTTCGCCTGCTCCTGCACTGTAACTTGGTCACTCTGTTGTCACAGCCATACAGGGCCACGATAAATTTTTATGTGCTTCGCCTGCTCCCGCACTGTAACTCGGTCACTCTGTAGTCACAGCCATACAGGACCACAATAAATTTTTGTGTGCTTCGGCTGCTCCTGCACTGTAACTCGGTCACTCTGTAGTCACAGCCATATAGGGTAACGCTAAATTTTTATGTGCTTCACCTTCTTCTGCACTGTAACTCGGTCACTCTGTAGTCACAGCCATACAGGGCCACAATAAATTTTTGTGTGCTTCACCTGCTCCTGCACTGTAACTCGGTCACTCTGTAGTCACAGCCATACAGGGCCTCGATAAATTTTTATGTGCTTCGCCTACTCCTGCACTGTAACTCGGTCACTCTGTAGTCACAGCCATACAGGGTCACGCTAAATTTTTATGGGCTTCGCCTGTTCCTGCACTGTAACTCGGTCACTCTGTTGTCACAGCCATACAGGGCCTCGATAAATTTTTATGTGCTTCGCCTGCTCCCGCACTGTAACTAGGTCACTCTGTAGTCATAGCCATACAGGGCCACAATAAATTTTTACGTGCTTCGCCTGCTCCTGCACTGTAACTCGGTCACTCTGTAGTCACAGCCATACAGGGCCACAATAAAGTTTTTTATGTGCTTCGCCTGCTCCTGCAGTGTAACTTGGTCACTCTGTAGTCACAGCCATACAGGGCCACAATAAATTTTTGTGTGCTTCGCCTGCTCCTGCACTGTAACTCGGTCACTTTGTAGTCACAGCCATACAGGGTCACGCTAAATTCCCAGGCTGTTGCCCGAGAATTTGGGGTAATGATGGGATTAGGCAGCCTCAGAGGCATCCATGCATGCTGCCCCTGCTGTTTCCTGTCCATTTCCGTGGTGTTTCCATCATTTTCTGAGGTTTCCAGGTTTTCACCCAGCCTTCCCTAGGCAGAGCCTTGGTCCCCTGCAAAAAATGCTCGAGTCTCCCATTGACTTCAATGGGGTTCGTTATTCGAAACGAGCACCCGAGCATCGGGAAAAATTCGACTCGAATAGCGAGCACCCGAGCATTTTAGTGCTCGCTCATCTCTATATACTACACATAATAAATCTATGAATATATAAATATACCACATACAAACATTCTGAACAACTATATACCAACAATTATTAGATTGGTGTTTCACCCTAGCAATTTGTATAATACCCCGGATGTAGAGTGTGCCCATCACTTTTTACAAATATAAATACAAAGATGTTGGTTAATTCAAATAAAGTCACATTTAGATGGTGATATTTTTCCCATATTTAAGGTCCACATTTGGGTGCAACCCCAGAACCATCCGTTGTTTTATTGGGATCTATGGTGTTGTAGGTTCAGCTTTGTAGAACTGTGGGGGATCCATGTGTTACATCTGGGATTATGGACAGTTAACTACAGGTACAATCTGTTTATCCAAACAAGACCTAATAATGATAATATTGCTCATGTGTGTGAGATCAGACTGTATCCACATTTCAGCATTTGTCAGTGAAATAATATTCTCTGTGGACGGTTGTGTAATAAGTTGGTGTCAGTGATAAATAACCATTATTAAGTGTGGAATAATTAGTTGAAAAGCACAAGAAAATGAAAGGACCACCCTTAAATCTGAGAAGGAATATTTTGCTGTACAGTACTTCATACATTCTGATTTATTTTACACTTCGGACAATTCATTTCTTTCCTTGAGCTCCCATGACGTTGAATGCAAGGTATACTTTTTGCACCTATTATTACAAAGACTTAACGAAAGCCAAAATAAATTTTCTTACAATCTACCCCTGTCAGATTATTACATCCTGTGCTTTATTTCAAAGCGAAGAATAATATTTTATGTTCAGCTAGGGACATCCAGATCTTTATAATTGATGCAATGCATGTCAATAGAAATATTTTTTTAACAAAACATTTTAGTTTTTACAAAAAAAATTAAATAATATGTACAAAATAACACAACACATATGGTTCATGAATTTGCCACTCGTGTCAGACTATTTTAATATCCTTGAAATGGTTGTCCTGTTCTTAAAACCTAGTTTAATAAACCCCTTTAGGGAATTCTGATCTAATAGAAAGATTTTCTCTGTGCAGAACCTTATCTCTTTGCCAATGTGGAGAGTGGTTGCAAATAGAGATGAGCGAATTATTCAAAAAATTTTTCACCGAACATTCGCCGAACTTTTCCTAAGATTCGCATATTCGACTAATAGATTTGTTGTATTTGCGTACAAAATATACGTTATTATGTGCTATTAGCACACATTTGCGCACTAATAACGAACGTACATTTAAAAAATGTACGCAACTTCTTAGAAGACGTACGCATGAGCTTACAAATAGCGTACAAATCCTCAGCGTAGTATTTTCTATGCAATTACATAATACGCAGGCACGCACAACGAGAGGCCGTGCGTGCACTCCTCAGAGGCAGAACGAATATTCGAAAATGGCATCCAGGCAATCCTCATCATCTAGCTCTGCTGCACAGCTGATGGACCGGCAGGATTACAATGGCACACACCGCCACCCGAACCAGCATAAAAATGAGGTGATCCAGCAGGTGATCCGAGGTTTGCGCCATCGTTTCAGCATCTTACGGACCCCGGGCCAGATCCAGCGTAAATGGTCAAATCTGAAATCGCCCTCAGAGGCAGTATGTATATTTGAGGTAGAACAAGTAAGGTGCTGTCTATCCGGCTAAGTGCATAGTACAACCGTGCACCATACTATGGTGAATATGAGGACACATTGCGGTACCTGTAAAGAAATACACACAATGGGCAACATACTTGAAAACGTTGCTGAAAGGTAAAAACATTAGTGCAAACAATCCAGTGCAAACAATATAGTGCAAATACATTATAGGTATAATGTAAACATTTTAAATATCACCTACCTAGTATGCTCACGGACACGTTTAAGTCTCTTTTCTTCTGACGCTTGTCATACAACTGGAACAGAGTCCCAAACTCAGTTGCAATTTGTAATCCACATAGATAAAATTGTAATCCAAATGGGTAAAAAAATAGCAGCAAAGGTTCCTTAAAAAACCCTCTTTCAAGGGGCTCCCCAATAACGTGAAAAGGGGGAAAAAAGGGATGAGGCGCACGTCTGCGCAACTTGGTTAAAACTTTTTTTTTTTGATGGGGGGAGTCCTGACAATCTTTGTCCATCTGGGTGAGGACAAACGCAGGGCAACAAAAATAAAAACACACGCCAACTAGTGCTCACCCT
Organism: Rhinella marina; assembly: GCA_900303285.1. Taxonomy (NCBI): domain Eukaryota; kingdom Metazoa; phylum Chordata; class Amphibia; order Anura; family Bufonidae; genus Rhinella; species Rhinella marina. Next base: position 394,620 of record ONZH01016098.1, on the reverse strand, counting down.
TCAGGTTAAGTCCACGTTGTGGCTCCCATAAAAGCTGCAGGATCCTTAGGCCAGCAGGTCCTCTTCACTGCTGCTGGAGCTAAAAGACATGAGAGGGCGCTCCTGCCTCACGAAAGCAACACTGGCTGCGGCAGCAGACCCCCACCGACCTCTCAGGGATGGTCTTGGTAGTGACCGGGCGGTCACACTGGCAAGGGCCGTGGCAACTTGGGCCTTGTCCATTACTTTTTGTGGCCAGATCCTCCCGCTGGCATACAAGGTGACAGAATCTTCGGCTGTAAGGGCTCTGGTAACAGTCTTCCACGAGCGGCAGACTGTGCGGCCTGCACCTGCCATGGCAGTTGGTATTGTACCACCGATGGCTGGTACACAAAACTGTTGGTGGTCATCTGTCCCACATGAAGGATCGGCGGCGGTGGCAAATCTGGTATCAGGGGTTCCAGCTGAGCTTGTGATTTCTCCTCAGATTGCAGAGTCCCATCATTGGTCTCATGGGAACACCGAGCCTCTTCTGAGGCCTGGGCCTCCTCACTCCAGTCTTCTGGGGGCGCTGTAGGAGTAGCTGGTCGCTTAAGGAGTTTCACCCCAGTAGCAAAGGGGCCTTGGAGGCTCTTCATGGGGGTATACTCCATGTAATCCCCTGCGTGGAGATTGTGGCGGAAGATACGGCCACAATACAGAATAGCGGTTTACGTATAATTCTTCCGCCGTCTCCTCATTGCCGATAAAACCTACTCCCTGTTCCACACTGAACCAAATAACGGTACCCCTTCGGCGCTCCAGCTTGGGGTCACCAGAGCGTGGGTGCTCCAAAACCTGCACAACCCACTCCTCTACCAACTTTTTGTATTCCCAAAGGGTCAGGGCGTTCCGGGTGACAGCCTCGGGGACCATTGAATTTTGCCGAAGGGAGTAGTCCTTCCGCGGCGGAGTGGGAACTCCTGCCGCCTCCGCTGTGTCAGCCAGCGGAGTGAACACCTCTGCGGGCACCTCAACCAACTTCTTAGGCTTCCGGACATATTGAGAGACATAGATCTCCTCCGGTTCCTTCTCCTCATAGGGGTCGGTGCCCCATACCATGCCTCCCCAGTCAGGGCCTCGCTGTGTCGCCATGTTAATTGCCTGAGTTGCCTCGTCTTTCTTGCGCACTGGAGAAGGGGGGGGGGAGCTACCAGGGAGGAATCTGCATTGCTAATGAATTGAATTCGTATGCAACAGCGTATAGAGTAACTTATACGTAACAATAGTGTATAATTTATAGGACAAACTACGTAGCGAATGCGTACAAAACCAAAGCGAATCACCTAATATTCGGATTCGCTTTGCAGCTAAAAATTCCCAAGACTCGATACGAATCAACGAATCAACGAATCGATTCGCTCATCTCTAGTTGCAAAGAGTGTTTTTCACCCTGTCTGCTCTACACAGGCAACCCATTGATCTGTATGAGAACTCGGTAATGATTCATTTCACCAGTGGTAATTCTGCAGGGAATCAGAAGACTTACTTGTAGGGTTTCCCTATAGAATACAGAAGATCACTGGGAGTCCCAGCAGGATGGAAACTTTATGATCACACACAAAAGTCACACAAAACATTAAGATATTGTATTATGGTTTCCTGATAGGTTATAATCGTAATATTTAGGGCCCATTCACCCGACCGTGTGAATGGATCCGCATCTATTCCGCAATTTTGCGGAATACATGCGGCCCCATTCTTTTCAATGGGCAGCATTAGATCGCAGACAGCCACGACTTCGGCTCCCGGCTCCATGAAAAAAGATAGAACATGTCCTATTCTTTTCCACAATTGCGGACAAGAATAGGCATTTTGTATGAGGTGCCGGCCATGTGTCTGAACGGCCCCTTAGGCCTTATGGACACAGTAAAATTACTAGTTTAGTATGGAGTTGTAATGGGACTGCCATAGAGGTCCATGAGACCACTACTGTACATCTGAATGCCTTGATTTCATAAAAAGGCATATGATGGTTTGAAAATAAAATGTTCTATTGTACTACATATATATGGAAATATTCCCCCCTAGAAATAAATGCTGAAAATATCTCCATACATGGAGACTGACAGACCCTGGATGGAAAACAGCTAAGTCTGTATGACTCTAGTACAGAAGCTTCATACACAGGGTTAAGCCAGCTGTTAAAGCGACACTCCAGTTCAAGAAAAAAAATTCACATTAAGTGGGGAATGGACATGACACTTACATGGTGACCTTCTTTTCCTCTTTTTACTTGAAGATCCACTAATTCTTAAGCTTCTCTTCTGCCATCCAAGATGGCCATACCACTTCTCAGACTATCTGGTGCATTGTGTATCAGTAGCCCAATACACTTCCTACTTGTCCACCCCTGTTCTTGCATTGGCCAGCACTGTTCATATGAGCAGTTCTGGCCAATCCAAGGATAGCAGGAAGTGTCATGGGCTCCCAAATGTGTTGTATACATTATACGGTCTAAAAAGTAGTGTGGCTGTGTAAGTGTTCTTCTTGTTCTCCCATTAATGTGAATGTTTTTTCTTGAACCGGAGGGTCATTTTAAGTTCAATTCAGGGATTGTGAAAATTGGGAGCATTAACTGACATCATCACATTTTTGTTTTATATGCATTTTACTATCAATTTAATTAATTTTTAACAAAAATCGGCTACAAATCTGCCCATCCAAATGTGGCAAAAGCCTTCAGGGCTCCACAGAGACAAAGACCTTTTGGGTGTGGTTGACACACTATCAGCCCACTTATAGCAGCTTCAGTGATAGGACATCAATAGCAATAAAACTTTACAATAAGAAATGCTGAATAATATTGGTTTACTTAAGGCCCTTTTAGACGGGTCGATTATTCTCCCTGCCCAAGCGCCGATCAGCGATATCGGCCCTCGGGCAGGGAGCCTTTACACGGCCCGACGAATCGAGCGCCGGGCCGCACGAGTGATCGCTGTATCGCTCGTGCGGCCGGGAAGCTCCATACTGTCAGGCGCACATCGCCTGTTTACACAGGGCGATGTGCGCCCGACAGATTGGATCTTTTGGTTTCTACAAAAGATCCAATCAGCCGACGAACGAGCGTTTTGCTCGTTCGTCGGCTGATTAGGGCCACTTTTACACGGGCCGATTATCGGCACTAGCGTTCCTAGGAACGATTTTTCGGCCGATAATCGGCCCGTGTAAAAGGACCTTTACTTGGAACTCCATGTATCATAATAAAGTAAAACGGAAATATTAAAACAAAATACTGAATTATTAGAAATAAGAACTCGAGTATATTCATAATTATAGGAAATGATATAATGGAAAAGTATATATTTCATAGTGCTTTTCAATTATCATAACATATGGCATCAAATTCTTCAAAGTCCTGTACAGTAATGTTCAATGCATGCTTCAAAAAGCATAGTTGTAAGATAGATCTATACTGTAAAAGTCTACCTTGTAGGCATCAATAGGGAGGGGGGCTTAGTACTGTATATACAGTACCTTGTTCTTAGACCTGTACGTTAGAAAATTGCACCCCATCCCAATTACCTGCATATAGAGATGTAGCTAGCAATATCTTGACTCCAACCATTGTTGTATTACTGTATTGTGAAATAACCTTGGCTACATCTGTAGGGCAGCTTTTTATGAAAGTTTAGGTTCCCTTTGACTAATCTTTTTTGAAAAGATGAGTACAGCACTTCTGTGGGTTCAAGAACAGTAGATGATTCCACAAGTCACCAAAAGGCAATTTTTGAATGTGAAGTGGACAATGTTGGATATCTTAAAGGGGTTGTCTCACTTCAGCAAGTGCAATTTATTATGTAGAGGAAGTTAATACAAGCCACTTACTAAACGTATCGTTATTATCCATTTTGCTTCCTTTGCTGGCCCGATTCATTTTTCCATCACATTATACACTGCTCACTTAATTTCCCTGCAATCCATCAGCGGTGGTCGTGCTTGCACACTATAGGAAAGAGTGCTGGCCTTTCTGGTGGCCGGGACCATGGGAGCATGCATAGGCCAGCCCTATTTCCAATAGGGCTGGCCTATGCATGCTCCCATGGTCCCGGCCACCAGAAATGCCAGCACTATTTTCAATAGTGAGCAACCACGACCACCAATGATGTCTTTTAGGGCGGTTGTAACCATGGAAACGAGCAATGTATAATGTGATGGAAAAATGAATCAAGGCAGCAAAGGAGGTAATATGGACAAATACTATACATTAGCAAGTGGCTTGTATTAACTTTCTCTACGTATTAAATGCCATTTGCTGAAGTGAGACAACACCCATAAGACAATGGCACCTGAGAATGAGTGAGAACAGTCGATGTTGAAGTCTTTTTGATGGGGAGAAAAAGCTAGCCTGTCTGGTGTGTCAACACAAAAAAGCTATTGTAGCATGAGTTGCTGACCTGTCAGAGTGCCCATGCTGATCCCTGTCTACCACCAAAAGTACAGATGTGTGCATCCTTACCTTAGTTTGCATTTGGTTAAGGACTCCAAGAAACCAATTCAAATAGTAAAACCCTTGACAGGTTGTAATTCACAGCACAACCAGTGGCTGTGTAGTATCCTGGATCAAGGGTACTTTGGCGTATGGACATTTGTGGCCATATGCCCCTATTTCTACTAAGCAAAGGAATCAACTCCCTACTTTATTGAACTTTGAAGGGTTAACTTGCAATGAGAGTTATGTTGTGTGCACTTACACTGTTTTGTGTTGTTGAAATGCATTTTATATGTTTATTGTAATATAACCTGTTCATTTGCACTGTTATTGCACCATATTTGCACTGCACTGTAGAAAGGGTTAAAGGATTTCTGTCATCAGATTTAACCCTCTTAAAGAGGACCTTTCACCACTCCTGACATGCCTGTTTTAATAGCTTCATGCATTCCCCATGTAATAACAAGTCTGGAACATCTATTCTTATGTCTGTATGTTGTGCCATTCCTTTATTATTTGCACTAGAAGTTATGAATGAATTGCTATTTGTCTTCAGTAACAGAGGGGAGGTAACAAGTTGGGGGGGGGGGGTGTACCTGCACAGTCTGAACATGACATACCTATTCTTGGCACATATCAGGAAATATGCCTCCATGAGGAAAGGTAAGGTAGGACATATCTGTACATGAGCATCGGAATTGACCATAGAGCAATGGAAAAATCAGGCCTAGTCAGATGAATAACAGTTTTGTTTACATCATGCAGATGGCCGTGCGGGGAGGGATGGCACCAGGATGCACTATAGGACGAAGACATGAAGTGTGATTTTCTGGGCAATGTTCTGCAGGGAAATCTTGTGTCCTGGTATTCATGTTGTTATTGCTTTAACATGTTCCACCTACCCAAACATAACTACTAGAGATAAGCGAATCATCAAAAATTCACTTCGGCGAATAACCGACGAATTTATGACAAGATTCGTTCTTAACACAAATTAATTCGTTCGAATTTGCGTTAAAAAATAATTGTTGTTTTGCGAACATTACTGCACAAATTACGAACATACAGTCTAAGCCTTAAAACTACGCTACTGAACTGAATGCGTAAGCGTTAGTGTAAAAAGTGCGTATGGATCCTTAGCGTACTATTGACTCATGATTGCATCATACGCACACACGCACAAGGCTAGGCCACGGCGTACAGTCCTCAGCAGAGGCAGTACATGTGAGCTAGAACAGTAAGGTGCTCACTGTTAGCTATCCGGCTAAGAGCATAATTTACTAAAAACACCGTACAATAAGTGCATAATAGGGCACATTGCAGTACCTGAAAAAGAATACACAATGGGCTAAAGTGCTTGAACGTTGCTGACCCTGTAAAAACATTATTGCTATACTAAAATACAGCAAAGACATAATTATGCAAACATTTTAGTGCAATCAATTTCACATTTGTAATCCACGTGAGGTAATTTTGTAATCCAAACAGGTAACGTTAAATCCACATGGATAATATAAAATAGCAGCAAATAGAGAACCAAAATAACCTGAGAAGGAGGAAAAAGGAAAATAGGCGCACTTAGGCGCAACTGGGAATTTTCTGCAGAATGGGGGGGGAGTCCTGACAGCTATGTCCATCTGGGTGAGAGTCAAACAGTGGGCATTAAAAACAACATAAACTAAAAACAAGTGGCAACTAGCTCTCTCTCGTCAGGTGCAGTCCATGTTGTGGCTCCCATAGGTCCACCAGAGGTGTCCTTTAAATCAGCCAGACTGACAGCCAGTAGAAGGGTTCCTCAGATGAGGGACCTGAAGTCCTCCTCGCTGGAACTGCTACTGAATTACATCAGAGTTCGCTCCTGCAACTCCTCGAACCGCCAGCTCCCCTGGATGCTGCTGACTTCATTTTCCAGGGTAGTTGGTACTGGATCACCGTGGACTGGAAAGTAAACGATGGTGTCGTCAGCTGACCCAGCTGAATGGACTGTGATGGTGGTGGTGGTGGCAATCCAGGAACCAGAGGCTCCGAATGTGGCTTCTCCCTGAAATGGAGGGTGCCATTTGGTGACTCCTGTAGGCAGCGCACGCGTCCTTTGCCTGGTGGTTCCTCTGGCCAAACTTCTGGTGCTGATGCCGGTACTAGGGGCTTAGATAATAAGGTAACCCTAGTAGCAAAGGGGCCTTTCAGGGATGCCATGGGGGTATATTCCACCTGATCCCCCACGTATAGGCTGTGACAGGGTTGGGGCAGGTACAGCCATTTCACTGACCTGCAGCCCACAAAGTACTCCTTGCTGTCCTCGTCGTCCGCAAGGAAGCCACAGCCTCGCTCCACTGAAAACCATAGGACGGTTCCCTTACACCGCTCCGATATAGGGTCTCCCGGCCTTGGATGGTCCACTACTTGGATGACCCAGTCATCCACCGCATTCTTGTAGTCCTATAGGGTCTGGGCATGGGCACTGATGCAGGCACAATGGGATTCTGCCGCATGGAAGGTGTTATTGTTGTTCTCCTGGGCGGCGGAGTGGACACTCCAGCCGCCTCCACCGCACCAGCCAACACCGCGAACATTGAGTCAGGACCTGGTGGGATTCTCTTGGCCAATTGTGACACTCTGATGTCCTCTGAACTGGACGGTGGTTCAGGTAACTCGCTACCAAACACCATCCCTCCCCACTTTGGTCGTAGTTTCTTCGCCATGCTGTCGTATCTTGTTCACCGCTGGTTTGAACTGGAGAGGAGGGCGGAGTAATGAGGGAGGAATCTTCACCCCCTATAGGTGCAAATAGTTAGTTCCCAGTGGGCCAGGCTGGTTTTCCCGCTTCTGTGGGGGGCCTATCTTCACTTTCCAGCTCTTGAGGGGGCATATCGTCATTTTCCCACTTCTGGGGGCTGGGGGAGGGGGGGGGGCAAGAAGAATGCGTACGTAGCATTAGCGTTCATAATTTTAAGAACATTTACGAATAATCTGAATAAATCCGGATTTGCTTCGGAGTAGGAAAAATGGAGGATTCGATACAAATCTACGAAGCGGCGAATAGATTCGCTCATCTCTAATAACTAAAGACCAACCAAGTGTGCCCCTTTATAATAGCAGTATTCGTTAATGGCAGTGGCCTCTTTCAGCAAGATAATGTGTTCTGCGACTCCGGAAACATTGTTCAGAATGGTTTGAGGAGCATGACAAAGAGATCTAGGTGTTGACTTGGTTCCCAAATTCTCCAGATCTTAACATAAGATCTGTGAGATGTGCTGGAAACACAAGTCCAATCTATGGACCACACCTCATAACTTACAGGACTTAGAAGAGTTTTTCAGGACTTTTTTTACTGATGACCTATCCTCTGCATAGTTCATCAGTATCTCATCAGTGGGAGTCCGAAACTCGGGAAGCCTGCAAAACAAGTGTTTTGAAAAGGCATCTGTGCTGCTGTGTTACCTGCTGACTTCTCACACCTCACCAAGCACAGTGCCGTACATTGTATAGTGGCTGTTCTTGGTATTGCAGCTCAGTCCCATTCAATTCAATGGGGTTCAGCTGCTCCTAAGCCACGTGAACAATGTCACTGGCCTAGGGAAAGCAGAGAAAAGACCATGGAACTCACAAGTCATCAGTATTAAAATCTCAGAAAACCCCTTTAAAGGATCTCCGGCTAAGATATTGGTGCCAGATACATTATTGAATTATGGAACATGTACTAAAGGTTAGTTATAGGACTGGTGCCATCAGAATGACATTTCTTTATATACCCTAGTAGGACATATGAATATCATCAGGGGCGGACACAGACAGCAGAGGGCCCTTGTGCAAGGAATGTGTTTGCCCCACCCCCCCGCCTTTCCCAAACCAAATTCTCAACCTAACCTAAGGTGTCCTAACATTACATACAGCAATACAAAACACACAGGGTAAGACTACTTTCACACATGCAGCACTACGCTCCAGCCACCTGATTTGGCAGAGAATGCATGAAATTGGCCGGACACAAACTCAGGCATGCAGCAGATTGTGGCCGGATCTCTGCCATACCCCATTATAGTTAATGGGGTCGGCGGGCATTCTGCATCCAGCAGTGCCGGATACAGTGAATTCCAGAAGGCTGTTCTCTGCTGGACCAGCCTGCCAGAATCACTAACTCAAATGTGAAAGTATCCTTATACAGCGCACAATTTAGGGATGAGCGAGCATGCTTGGCAGAGCATGCTCGAGTGCCATTTTTCCGTATTTGCGTACGCATTTTAAAATTCCTACGCTATTCATACGCATATTTTAATCTATACGCAAATGCGTACGAATAGCGTATGAATAGCGCTCATCTCTAGCGCACATACCTCTTACATCCAGAGACGTCTTCTTAGATGTAGACATTCTCTTTCCTCATCTTCTCCTTTCAGACCAGACCGCCATGATGATTTCTTTCAGCCATCTCTTCTCTCTGTGGAGTTTGACAAATAGACATCTTAGTTTCCTACTTTTCCATCATTCTCCCACCTTCTTGAACTCCCTATCCTGCCACCCCCAATACTGTGCCCGCTGTGCTCCCCAAAACTATACTGCAGAAACAGTCCCCCTCAAATACTACCGCCTTCAGTAATTATTGGCACACAGTACCCTAAAAAATAACTGCGCCCAGGAAATAGTGTCCCTGACACTAAATTATAACCAATATTATAAGAATTATAAGAATAATAATGTTCCCCAAAAATAACTGTGCTAAGCTGATACTGTGCCCCCACCATAATAGTGCTCCCCAAAGTCCCACCAATAAAAATAATTAGTGGCCCCGGCCAGCCAATGTCCCCATAGTGCCCTCATAATGTGTGCCAATGCCCCCTACTATGTACCCAAAAAACCCTCTTAGTGCCCCTATACAATGACCCCAATAGTGCTCCTCTCCCCCCTTCTCCATAGTGCCCCCCATGTCTGCCAGTATATAAGATAGGCCCCCCATAGTGATCCTCCCCCTCCATAGTGCCAGTATATATATAGGGCCCACCTTAGTGGTCCTCCTCCTCCAGAGTGCCCCCATAATGCTCCTCCTCCATAGTGCCCACATGTGAGCCAGTATATATGATAGGGCCCCCCATAGTGCTCCTCCTAGATAGTGCCCCCATTGTGCTCCTCCTCCATAGTGCCCCCATTGTGCTCCTCCTCCATAGTGCCCTCCATAGTGCCCCCATAGTGCTCCTCCTCCATAGTGGCCCCCCATAGTGCTCCTCCTCCATAGTGCCCCCATAGTGCTCCTCCTCCATAGTGGCCCCCATAGTGCTCCTCCTCCATAGTGGCCCCCCATAGTGCTCCTCCTCCATAGTGCCCCCATAGTGCTCCTCCTCCATAGTGGCCCCCCATAGTGCTCCTCCTCCATAGTGGCCCCCCATAGTGCTCCTCCTCCATAGTGGCCCCCCTAGTGCTCCTCTTCCATAGTGGCCCCCCATAGTGCTCCTCCTCCATAGTGGCCCCCCATAGTGCTCCTCCTCCATAGTGCCCCCATTGTGCTCCTCCTCCATTATGTCCCCATAGTGCTCCTCCTCCATAGTGGCCCCCATAGTGTTCCTTCTCCATAGTGCCCCCATTGTGCTCCTCCTCCATAATTCCCTCCATAGTGCCCCCATTGTGCTCCTCCTCCATAGTGGCCCCCATAGTGCTCCTCCTCCATAGTGGCCCCCATAGTGCTCCTCCCCCATAGTGCCCCCACTGTGTGCCAACTTAAATGAAAAAAATTAACACTTATACTTACCTCCTTGCCTCTGTCAGCGACGCGATGCAGGCCTCTTCCGGCCTGTGTCCCGCTCTGTACGGCTCAGGCGGCGCGATGACGTCATCGCGCCGCCTGTGCCGGCCTCTGATAGGCTACAGGCCTAGTGCCTGCAGCCTATCAGAGGAACGGGGAAGGGAGACGCCTCTCCCTCCCTTGCCCCGCATTATCCATTTGTATCGCCGTCCTAAGGACGGCGATACAGATGAATATAGAGATGAGCGCTTCCAAAATGGAAGCGCTCATCTCTACCTGCCGCCGGTAAGAAAGGGCCCCCCTCCGGCCCTGGGCCCCTGTGCAGCCGAACCGGCAGCACCGCGGTATGTCCGCCCCTGGATATCATAGATGTTGATCTGTGCTAAAGACTCCCATCTAAGTTAAAGTTTGAGAGCCACTAACAAGCAAGACTTTTGCGCTGGCTGACTAAACATGTGGATGTTTTATATAGTCAACCATTCATCTGAATGACTATCATGTAATATTACATGCCTGACCACAGCTTCCCCAATTAGGCTTGGATCTAATGAATGTGGAAACTCCCAAATGAATGACGAGTGAATGCACTAAAGGCAGCTTTCCATGAGGGCACAGATATGTCTGAAATATGAAAAATTTTATAAAACCACCTACAAGAGACAAATAGTCATTAGCACATTGCAATGATAATCAGCTAAGTCAAGTTTTATAGAGGCTTCAGAGGTTTTTATCAGTAAGTCTCCATGAGCAGTTCCATTGACGTTTATAAGACTATAATCAAGACTAGCAAGGGGCCCCCAAACACACACTTGACCAGACCTGCAAAGGGAGGATTACTTACCTGCTTCCTTATTCTGGCTCCCCACTACTTTTACTCCCAGCCTGCAATGCTCTGCTGTACTCGATGTAAACACCCAGTTTGACATTGCATCAGCCAACCACTAGCCGCAGCGGCGACCTCTTGTGCCATGTGACCATTTGGCTTGATGTAAGGGGAGCCAGTTACTACCATGGCCAGTGATTGTCTGCAGCAATGTCAAACCAGATGTTTACAGCAACAGAGCCCAACAGAGCATCACAGGCCTGGAGGAGAAGTAGGGAGGATCCAGCGCCAGGAAGCAGGTAAGTAAGCTGCCCTTTATAGGTCCGACCAAAAGGAAGATTTGCAAACCCTACCCCTCATTCTGAGCTAAAATCCAAAAGGGCCAAGTCATTATTACTATTACCTGGCAGGGGCTCCGCCTATAATGAGACATGAGATATGTGACTGTAGACAAATGTCTATGGATAGATCCATGCAAAGACCATACAAATAATAGTAACATTTCTTTGAGTGTATGTAATTGCTGAATATGGAGAGACCCCCGTGTCGTTTTTAGTTTTCTCTAAGGCAATGTGCTAACACTTTTACATATTCATTTCTACAACACACTGAGCTTTACAACCATTTTATTGGACCACAAGCACAGCTTTTTATTGGACCACAAATGTACAAATGGATTTTGTTTGTCCGAACCCTGCCAACCATGCTGTCATTACACCCTACAATATCCTATTTTCCAGCTACAACAAACAGACCCATTCTATACCCTGACAGTAACATAAAAAATACTTCCTGGCATTTCTAAAAGGTCAGAAAACGACTAGTTATGGAATAATGTGAATCATATTTGGGGGGATTATAAAGACTAACTCAGTGTAAAGCTTTTTGTGTGACTGCCAAATGCTGGACAGGAGTTTGAGGAACTCAGGGGAGCATTTATTTGCAGAAAAGGCTATTGCAACTTGTCTGATGCATCTGGTTCTAAAAGTTTCTTCTGATGTTGTGACACATGTCTAGTGCATAAAATCATGTAAACATTATACAAAGATCATAGGTAGATAGAGAGATAATTGCATTTGCATCAGTTGCTGCTAACAGCAGTCAGAAATATGCTTTAAAGCAGTCTCATGAACCACAGGAATAAGTGAGGACTGGCCCTCTGGGGAGTCGGTGAACAATGTTCCCTCTAGGCTGTGTGTTCTGGAAAGGAGAGGGTTAAAACAAAATACTAATGAGGACTAATGGGCCCAAAAGCAGAGCTGCTGCAGAGTTTGGAATTTTTAACTCTTTCAATGTCAGAGAACGCATCTTAGATGGAACAGTGCTGGTGAATCCCCCAGTGGTCCCTGAGCCAGGAGTGGGTTCCCACTTCCAAACCAAAAACATGTATGGAGACACTGTGCCTACAGTCAGAGCATTGGTGCTTGACATGCGCCATGATGCCAGTGCCCTGCCACATAGGCAACAGAAAACCTCCTACTGACCTCAAGGGTAGGGAAAGTAGGAACAAAGGATACAGAGCCCTCTGCAATTCCTTAATCGGCGATATTGCTAAAGCTGTTGAAGTGAAGTGCCACAGCCCAACGTCATTTCAGAGTCTCAGCACCAAGTGCAGGGCCAGTGCAGGGCTAGTAATTAATCAGGCAGGGAGAGAGATAGGGAGAGAGACAGGGAGAGAGACCGGGAGAGAGACAGGGACAAAGACAAAGACCAGCTGCAGAGCCACAGAGTGAAGTGAAAAATGTCTGGAATGGATAAGCAAAAGAGGTCCAGTTCCAGACAGACCTCGAGCGCTAAAAAAAAGGAGAATGTGGCACAGGGCAGCAGTGCCAAAGGACTTGTAGCTGGAGCTTCTACTTGTAGTATTCGCAATACTTGGCCGGTGTTCCACCGGGCTAACCCACCAAGGCACAAAATTGTAGTGGAGGAGAAAGTGGATGACATAGTGGAGTGGATGGCACGCTCATCTCAGTCTCAGCCGGATGATCTGCTGTCATCTGCTGATACAGTATCCATATGTAGCCAGGGGTCAGAGCGTTCCTCCTGCTCCACCATTCCTCTCCAGCAAAGCCCGTCATTTTCGTACGCAATTTGTATGCTCATGCGTACATGTTCAAAGAAGTTGCCTACCTTTTAAAACTGAACGTTCGTTATTAGTGCGCGAATGTTCGCTAAACGCCACATAATAACGTATATTTTGTACGCAGATTCAACGAATATATTCACTGAATATACGAATCTTATGAAAAGTTCGACGAATGTTCAGTGAATAAAATTTTGAATGATTCGCTCATCTCTAATAACCAGTGCCAGCCCAGCTGCCCAGAAAGAACAGAAGGCAGCATAACACTAAAGCAACTGGGACCATGTACAAATAGTGCTGCCGGCTTGGTACAATCCATGTGTACTACAATTGTATATAGTTTTGTGTTATATATTGTTACGTATTTTATATGTTATGGCCATTACTTCCAGTAAATAATGAATGATAATGGTTGGCAAGTAACAGGGCTAACCACCCTATTCTATCCCCTCTTGGTAGGTTGGTAGGAGTGGGCTGGTTCTGCTTCCTGCCAAGAGAGCAAGGGCTCCACAGCAACCCGAGTGTGGAGAGGAAGCACACACCTGAGCTCCTGCTCCTAAAGAGGATTCTTCATAGATCAAAGAAATACAGTCTCAAGTAAATCCTTGAGAAGACAGACAGCACAGTGAGCAGCTACAATAAGCATTAAGGACACTGCTATAAGGTCATGCAGTATGGCTAAGAGTCCATTACCTCAGCTAAGTCAGTACAATACAAATGCTGAACTGCAGCCATCCAACCTGCCTCCATAATCCTTACTGGTGCCAGAAAATTGCATTTGACATCAGCTGCTAATCTATTTGAAGCTCTACCTTTCACTTAATAAAATAGACTTTTATACCTTTAAAGTGGTTGTCTCACTTCAGTAAGTGGCATTTATTATGTAGAGAAAGTAAATACAAGCCACTTACTAATGTATTGTGATTGTCCATATTGCTTCCTTTGCTGGCTGGATTAATTTTTCCATCAATTATACACTGCTCGTTTCCATGGTTACAGACCACCCTGCAGTCCATCAGTGGTGGTCGTGCTTGCACAATATAGGAAAAAGCACTAGCCTATGTCTGCTCCCCTGGTCCCAGCCACCACAGAGACAGACGCTTTTTCCTATAGTGTGCAAGCACAACCACCACTGATGAATTGCAGGGTGGTCTGTTACCATGGAAACAAGCAGTGTATAACTGATGGAAAAATTAATCCAGCCAGCAAAGGAAGCAAGTGCCTTACATTAGTAAGTGCCTTGTATTAACATTCTCTACATGATAAATGGAACTCACTGAAATGAGACAACACCTTTAATTCTAGCTTCATTCTTCAAAGCTACATTTCCACTGCACTGATCTCCAGGGAGCAATAGCCTGAGGGAGTACACTGTGATGCAACACTTCATCAAGGCCACTACCACTCCCATCCTCTGCACCGGCTCCTCTGGTGCTCACTGCACATTATGGCTATCAAGATCTATAAATTCACACACACATATACACACTGTGTATATGGAGTATTCTGTGTCCATATCTCCACCACCCTTTCCACGTATCCCAAAATACTGTGGCTGCTGGAACCGGTGTATGGATGTATTCACACTGCATTTGCAGTGTATCTTTGACACTATTTGCTGGGCACAATTATTTCTTAGGGCACTGTGTGGCAATAATTATTGAAGGGGGCTCTATCTGCGTAGTACTAGAATTTTCATGGGGGGGGCGCTGTTTCTGCAGTATAGTATTGGGAAGCATAGCAGGCACAGCATTGGGAGTGGCAGGATGTGGTGTTGAGAAGGTGTGAGGATGATGGAAAAGTTGGAACCTAAGATGTTTGTTTATCAAACTCCGCAGAGACAAGAAATGGCTCAATGAAATCATCATGGTGGTCTAGTCCAAATGGAGAAGAAGAGGAAAGAGAATGTCACTGGATGTAAGAGGTATTTGCCACTTTATTACCATGTATGTTTTGTAGTGCAGTATGTAATGTTTCCAAGTATGTATTTAACAGTAGGGCTGGAGGGAAGGGATTAGGTTGAGAATTTGCCTAGGTGTTCCCTGCCCCTTGCCACGAAGCACTGAGGGAAGGGGAACTTGTGCTGAACTCTTGCACCAGGAACCATGAGCCTTTAGCTACACCCCAGGTGGTACAGATGGGTCAGCATTATCAATCAGAGGGGATTGATGGACCAGAGCCAAACGTGTAGTTGTACCTTACTCTCAGCTACACACCTTAATGGTTTGACAAAAGCACAGCTATCCCTCTCCATGGTCTCCTCAAAAGTTTGCCAGTACTGAAAATTTCTGAAATATTAATAAATGATCAATCCTCATGACTATTATTGGTGAATCTAATTGTTTGCAACTGCTATACTTGTCTCTATGTCTTTTTAAGATGTCTATTATTCCTAAACAGAACTGTGTGATTATGATACATTAGAATAAAAGTCATGTTTTACGTATACGATTTAACATCTGTGATATCTGACTTGAGTGAATACGCAGACAGGCAGACAATACAGCCAGCCAGACAACTAGATAGATGGATACAGTGGCATGCAAAAGTTTGGGCACCCCTGGTCAAAATTACTATTACTGTGAACAGTTAAGCAAGTTGAAAATGAAATGATCTCCAAAAGGCATAAAGTTAAAGATGAAACACACTTTTCAGCATTTCAATTAATATCAGTGTATTATTTCGGTTTTGTACAATTTTAGTGTAACATAACATAGTTTATAAGGCCGAAAAAAGACATCTGTCCATCCAGTTCGGCCTGTTATCCTACAAGTTGATCCAGAGGAAGGCAAAAAACCCCTGTGAGGTAGATGCCAATTTTCCCCACTTTAGGGGAAAAAATTCCTTCCAAACTCCAATCAGGCAATCAGAATAATTCCCTGGATCAACGACCCCTCTCTAGTAACTATAACCTGTAATATTATTACCCTCCAGAAATATGTCCAGGTCCCTCTTGAACTCTTTTACTGAACTTACCATCACCACCTCCTCAGTCAGAGAGTTCCATAGTCTCACTGCTTTTACCGTAAAGAATCCTCTTCTATGTTTGTGTACAAACCTTCTTTCCTCCAGACGCAGAGGATGTTCCCTCGTCACAGTAACAGTCCTCGGGATAAATAGATGATGGGAGAGATCTCTGTAGATCTCCCCTCAGTCGTCTTTTTTCTAAAGTGAATAACCCTAATTTTGATAATCTTCTGGGGCCTGTAGTCCACCCATTCCAGTTATTACTTTAGTTGCCCTCCTCTGAACCCTCTCCACCTCTGCTATGTCTGCCTTGTTCACAGGAGCCCAGAACTGTACACAATACTCCATGTGTGGTCTGACTAGTGATTTGTAAAGTGGCAGGACTATGTTCTTATCACGGGCATCTATGCCCATTAAAAAAGGAAAGGAGTACCTTGCAAAAGTATGGGAACCAAAGAGATTTGAGAGCTCAAATAATTTTGACCAAGGTCTCAGACCCTGTTAGGGTTCAGGCTTGTTCACAATCATCATTAGGAAAGGCCACGTGATGCAAATTTCAAACCTTTAGAAATACCCAGACTCCTCTGACTTTGTCTCACAGTACTATCGGGCGCTAAAACAAAACAAAAAAACTTTATTATAAATATTGGATAAAATAGGGTAGATACATGCGCCCTTCTTCAAAAAGGGTCTTATAGCAAATAGGCCCCAGCCTGATGTGGAGGTCTCCCTGCACACCACTAGTTGCTAAAAAATGGCCAAAATATAGTCAGTATCCCGTCTACCGAACTTGCTCTGTTGGAAAGCAGGACCTCTCACTACCTGCCTCCTATCCGGTTGACTAATAGTGCCTGTATAAATATGGCTTACTTCACTCACAAAATATCACTCAACGCGTTTCTGGGTGATCTAATAACACCCTCATCAGGAGCAATAGAGCAAAATTAGTACTGCCAATTGTTAATAACAGACAAACAAACATATAAGGACGGCGCACGCCACCTCTCTCTGTGGCGGCACCTCCGGCACTAGTTCGGCCGTGACACGGCCGGCGAGATACCTAGTATAAGAGGGTAATTCTCCACCCCTCTTACCCGCCCACAACCAATCAGCTGCTCGTCCAGCCTCCGACAGTGCAATAGTCTGCACGCATGCAATAATCTGCAGACGAGCGCTGACTTAATGTTTGGCTGCAGGAAATCATCATGTGCTCTCACCACATGAACACCCCTCTTACCCGCCCACAGTCAATCAGCTGCTCCTCCAACCTCCAACAGTGCAATAATCTGCACTCGTGCAATAGTCTGCAGACGAGCGCTGACTTAATGTTTGGCTGCAGGAAATCAACATGTGCTCTCACCACATGAACACATATTTGTGGGACCAATCGGCGGCCTTTGAAATTGTCATAAACATTACAACATGAAGGCAATAACATTACAATCCTATGGCTTGAACATGCGACTCTAGATAGTTTATAGTCGCCACAAAATGTCATAAACTACCTAAACTTAACCTAATAGCCCACTCTAACTATACCAAGTGATGACAAAGGATCAAAAAGTCACAGACACAGTTATTATAATCTGGCCAGCATAAGGCCTCCTGTCAGTGCAACCTGACACACAAATACAGAACAATCAAAATGTACGGAAACCTATATCAGAAAATACCTCGATATGACAGGCTGATATGGATCAGCACCAGAGGGTAGGGGGGGAGGGGGAGGGGGACCCTGCCCTTCGTCACCTCTTAAATTCCTCCGCTCAAATGAAACAAATAAATGAAATGTGATCATTCAGCCCATCAGGGCGCAATGTTCCCAATCTAAATGTCCACTGCGACTCTTTCTGTAGAAGTCGTCTATCCAAATCCCCACCTCTCGGGGATGGCTTAATGACTTCAATGCCCTGGAACTGGAATGTGGTACCATCCGATGCATGAAATTCATTTATGTGGCGAGCGATTGGGGTATCCGCACCTTTCCGGATGTCCCCTAGGTGCTCCCCAATCCTCCTTCTAAATTCACGAATGGTCTTACCCACATACTGAATGCCACATGTACATGTAGCCAAATACACTAGTGCCATTGTCTTGCAGTTAATGAACGTTCTAATATCATATGACCTGCCAGTAGTGGCGCTCGTGAAACTACTGCCTTTCTTAATGGAATTGCACGCAATACAATTGCCACATTTAAAGGTCCCTTTAAGTGGATTGGACAACCAATTAGAAGGTCGCGGCATTGGTTGATGAAAGCTGTGTACAAGGCGGTCTCTGATGTTACGGCCACGACGGTAGGTAATCGACGGTTTGGACGGTGACGAAGGGCAGGGTCCCCCTCCCCCTCCCCCCTACCCTCTGGTGCTGATCCATATCAGCCTGTCATATCGAGGTATTTTCTGATATAGGTTTCCGTACATTTTGATTGTTCTGTATTTGTGTGTCAGGTTGCACTGACAGGAGGCCTTATGCTGGCCAGATTATAATAACTGTGTCTGTGACTTTTTGATCCTTTGTCATCACTTGGTATAGTTAGAGTGGGCTATTAGGTTAAGTTTAGGTAGTTTATGACATTTTGTGGCGACTATAAACTATCTAGAGTCGCATGTTCAAGCCATAGGATTGTAATGTTATTGCCTTCATGTTGTAATGTTTATGACAATTTCAAAGGCCGCCGATTGGTCCCACAAATATGTGTTCATGTGGTGAGAGCACATGTTGATTTCCTGCAGCCAAACATTAAGTCAGCGCTCGTCTGCAGACTATTGCACGAGTGCAGATTATTGCACTGTTGGAGGTTGGAGGAGCAGCTGATTGACTGTGGGCGGGTAAGAGGGGTGTTCATGTGGTGAGAGCACATGATGATTTCCTGCAGCCAAACATTAAGTCAGCGCTCGTCTGCAGATTATTGCATGCGTGCAGACTATTGCACTGTCGGAGGCTGGACGAGCAGCTGATTGGTTGTGGGCGGGTAAGAGGGGTGGAGAATTACCCTCTTATACTAGGTATCTCGCCGGCCGTGTCACGGCCGAACTAGTGCCGGAGGTGCCGCCACAGAGAGAGGTGGCGTGCGCCGTCCTTATATGTTTGTTTGTCTGTTATTAACAATTGGCAGTACTAATTTTGCTCTATTGCTCCTGATGAGGGTGTTATTAGATCACCCAGAAACGCGTTGAGTGATATTTTGTGAGTGAAGTAAGCCATATTTATACAGGCACTATTAGTCAACCGGATAGGAGGCAGGTAGTGAGAGGTCCTGCTTTCCAACAGAGCAAGTTCGGTAGACGGGATACTGACTATATTTTGGCCATTTTTTAGCAACTAGTGGTGTGCAGGGAGACCTCCACATCAGGCTGGGGCCTATTTGCTATAAGACCCTTTTTGAAGAAGGGCGCATGTATCTACCCTATTTTATCCAATATTTATAATAAAGTTTTTTTGTTTTGTTTTAGCGCCCGATAGTACTGTGAGATTTTGTTTATTTGAGGACGCCTACCTTCTAATAATTATAATTATCTGTGAGTCATTTTATTTCAATCAATTGTCGTGGGATGGCAGGCTTTTTGTCCAGTGGAGTCAATACAGCTGGCTGGGATAATGAGGCGAAAGTAGTTTTTTCTGACGCCACACTACCTTCTGAACCACGTGTTCCAAGTATAAATGGTTCCTTTAAGCAGCTTACCAACACTTATAAGGACCATATAAGAGGGTGGTGGGAGATACAGACCTTGGAGACGTATTTAAAACAACATATCGTCCCTAGAGGTCTGCGCATTCCCCTCATACCTGTGGCTCGCATACGCTCTCCTGAATTCCTACTGGTATGGGAAAAGGAATCGATCAATTCCTCTCTACATTTGATGTCACTTCTATTAGAGGAGGAAAGGAGGGTGTATGATAAGAACAGCGCACTGTTGAAAGAACTCATAGAGGCAACTAAAGCCTTTAATGGTCACTCAGAGTTCTTCCGTAAGGAACAATCATTACAACAGACAATAGAACGTTTTACATCTCAAATCAAAGAACGGAAACATTACCAATATATAAGAGACACGGCTGACTTTAGAGACGGGCACATCTTTGATTACAGTCAAAAATCAAATAAAGCATTGGAGGCTGACACTGAGCCGTCATCTTCTGAAGGAGAATCCGATAGTGGGGTAAATTCAGCCTCTAGACAAGGGAGTGGTCAAATTGGTGCATTTCGTGGTAGGACATATAGGGGGAGACAGAAGAGAGGTTCTCAACCCCAGAGCGGTTTTTTGGGAAGGGGCCAACAGACATCAGGGTACCCCCTCCGCAACAGAAAATGATATCTAGGTTAATGTTCACATCAGACGAAATGCAGATCATAAATTTGTCGGAGAGACCACTTAGTCTTATTGAGAAGAGAGTGTTGTCACGGGGTTTATCGTTTGTACCCACCAATAGGTTTAATCTATTTGAGTGGGTCAAGGATTTACATTTGTTCATACGCAAATTAAAATGGCGCAAATTCTTTGCCACACATGATAGGGCCCAATGTGCAGCCATGGGCATCATGATGGAGGAGTTGGCAGATGTACAAGTGTTAGCGGATCTGTGGGAGGAGGGTAATAGAGGAGTGGGTGAGGGACCTTTCACTGACCTCAAACCGATATCCACCAAAAATCCGCCACTGAGTGACAACACCCCGTGTGATATATTTCTTAAAGTGGTCATTGAGAAACTCAAGGGTCTTGAGACACATGAAGAGTATACTCATAATTTGCCATCAGAGGAGATGGCGGCACTATTATCCCTTGAATCTGATCACTCTGTAGTGATAAAGCCCTCAGACAAGGGGGGTAATATAGTGATAATGGGCCATCAACAATATACGGATATGTGCCTCAAGATCCTGAGTGACCCTCTGAATTACAACATTCTCCCGGCCAACCCCCTGCCACAGGATCGGAGAGAACTAAATGTCATGTTGTCGGATGCTTTGCGTTCGAAATTGATCAGCAAGGCTGAGTATGAGTTCCTATTGCCTCCACATCCACTGGCGGCATGTTTTTATTGTCTGCCAAAAATCCACAAGGGCCTACATCCATTGAAAGGTAGACCGATTGTGTCAGGCACTGGTAGCCTGACACATCCTATCAGCACTTATGTGGATAGGATCTTGCGGCCCTTTGTAGTATCCCTACCCTCATACATCCGTGATTCGATGGATGTGATTAAGAGGATAGAGGATATTCAAGTGGATGCGGACTTCATGCTGGCCAGTTTGGATGTGGAGGCATTGTACAGCTCCATTCCCCATGAGAAGGGATGTGAAGTGGTTAGTCAGTACTTAAGTGAACGTGGGACTCATTTGCATCATCATGGCGACTTTGTCCTTCAGCTGGTGAGATTTGTTCTTGAACATAATACGTTCTTGTTTAACGGGAGGTATTATCACCAGCTGAGGGGAGTCGCCATGGGGAGTCCCTGTGCCCCCACTTTTGCGAACTTGTACTTAGGAAGCTGGGAACGAGAAGTGATGTCGGATGAATCTCTGGAACAATGGACGTCGTCGATTATTATCTGGTTGAGATTCATCGACGACGTCCTGATCCTGTGGCAGGGGGATGAGATGTCTTTTGCCGCATTTGTGGAGAGGATCAATTGTAATGAATGGGGGTTGTATTTTACGTCAGAAATACACCCGTCATGTATTACGTTTCTGGATTTGACGGTTTTCAAGCACACGGACGGGACTCTGGGTACTAGGCTATTTAGGAAGGAGACAGCAACAAATAGTCTTCTCAGTTGGGGGAGTTATCATCCCCCCCCATTAAAGAGGGGTATCCCCAAGGGTCAGTATTTGCGCGTAAGGCGCAATTGTTCTGACCTTGGGGATTTTAGAACGGCTGCAAATGAGCTCCAACTGAGGTTTAAGAGACGGGGGTACCCACATGGTGTTCTCACACAGGCTTACCATCATGCCTTGGGATGTGACAGAACACCCCTGTTGAACCCCAGACAACGAGAGGAGGAGTCTGGGGTATTCAGGATTATTGGCAACTTTGATATTGCCCATAAAAAAGTCAAAGAGGTGTTGTCAGAGTTCTGGGGCATCCTCAAGACGGACCCGGATGTGGGTCATTTAGTGGGGGACAAACCGTCGATTACCTACCGTCGTGGCCGTAACATCAGAGACCGCCTTGTACACAGCTTTCATCAACCAATGCCGCGACCTTCTAATTGGTTGTCCAATCCACTTAAAGGGACCTTTAAATGTGGCAATTGTATTGCGTGCAATTCCATTAAGAAAGGCAGTAGTTTCACGAGCGCCACTACTGGCAGGTCATATGATATTAGAACGTTCATTAACTGCAAGACAATGGCACTAGTGTATTTGGCTACATGTACATGTGGCATTCAGTATGTGGGTAAGACCATTCGTGAATTTAGAAGGAGGATTGGGGAGCACCTAGGGGACATCCGGAAAGGTGCGGATACCCCAATCGCTCGCCACATAAATGAATTTCATGCATCGGATGGTACCACATTCCAGTTCCAGGGCATTGAAGTCATTAAGCCATCCCCGAGAGGTGGGGATTTGGATAGACGACTTCTACAGAAAGAGTCGCAGTGGACATTTAGATTGGGAACATTGCGCCCTGATGGGCTGAATGATCACATTTCATTTATTTGTTTCATTTGAGCGGAGGAATTTAAGAGGTGACGAAGGGCAGGGTCCCCCTCCCCCCCCCCTACCCTCTGGTGCTGATCCATATCAGCCTGTCATATCGAGGTATTTTCTGATATAGGTTTCCGTACATTTTGATTGTTCTGTATTTGTGTGTCAGGTTGCACTGACAGGAGGCCTTATGCTGGCCAGATTATAATAACTGTGTCTGTGACTTTTTGATCCTTTGTCATCACTTGGTATAGTTAGAGTGGGCTATTAGGTTAAGTTTAGGTAGTTTATGACATTTTGTGGCGACTATAAACTATCTAGAGTCGCATGTTCAAGCCATAGGATTGTAATGTTATTGCCTTCATGTTGTAATGTTTATGACAATTTCAAAGGCCGCCGATTGGTCCCACAAATATGTGTTCATGTGGTGAGAGCACATGTTGATTTCCTGCAGCCAAACATTAAGTCAGCGCTCGTCTGCAGACTATTGCACGAGTGCAGATTATTGCACTGTTGGAGGTTGGAGGAGCAGCTGATTGACTGTGGGCGGGTAAGAGGGGTGTTCATGTGGTGAGAGCACATGATGATTTCCTGCAGCCAAACATTAAGTCAGCGCTCGTCTGCAGATTATTGCATGCGTGCAGACTATTGCACTGTCGGAGGCTGGACGAGCAGCTGATTGGTTGTGGGCGGGTAAGAGGGGTGGAGAATTACCCTCTTATACTAGGTATCTCGCCGGCCGTGTCACGGCCGAACTAGTGCCGGAGGTGCCGCCACAGAGAGAGGTGGCGTGCGCCGTCCTTATATGTTTGTTTGTCTGTTATTAACAATTGGCAGTACTAATTTTGCTCTATTGCTCCTGATGAGGGTGTTATTAGATCACCCAGAAACGCGTTGAGTGATATTTTGTGAGTGAAGTAAGCCATATTTATACAGGCACTATTAGTCAACCGGATAGGAGGCAGGTAGTGAGAGGTCCTGCTTTCCAACAGAGCAAGTTCGGTAGACGGGATACTGACTATATTTTGGCCATTTTTTAGCAACTAGTGGTGTGCAGGGAGACCTCCACATCAGGCTGGGGCCTATTTGCTATAAGACCCTTTTTGAAGAAGGGCGCATGTATCTACCCTATTTTATCCAATATTTATAATAAAGTTTTTTTGTTTTGTTTTAGCGCCCGATAGTACTGTGAGATTTTGTTTATTTGAGGACGCCTACCTTCTAATAATTATAATTATCTGTGAGTCCTCTGACTTTGTCCCAAAAAACAGCAGCCATGGGTTCGTCTAAGGAGCTGCCTAATACTCTTAAAATTAAAATTGTTGAGGCCCACAAAGCAGGAAAAGGCTATAAGAAGACAGCAATGTGTTTTCAGGTTGCCATTTCCTCAGTTCGAAATGTAATTAAGAAATGGCAGTTAATAGGAAAAGTGGAGGTGAAGAGAAGGTCTGAAAGATCAAGAAAAATTTCAGAGACAGCTGCTTGTAGGATTGCTAGAAGGGCAAATCAGAACCCCCACTTGACTGCAAAAGACCTCCAGGAAAATGTAACAGACTCTGGAGTTTGTGATACATTGTTCTACTGTTCAACAACACCTACACAAACATGGCCTACATGGAAGAGTCATCAGAGGAAAACCTCTCCTGCATCCTCACCATAAAATTCAGAAGTTTGCAAAAGAATATCTGAACAAACCTGGTACATTATGGAAACAAGTCCTGTGGACCAGGGGCGGACACAGACAGCAAAGGACCCCTGTGCAAGGAATGTACCTGGGCCCCCCCACCCCCGACATAACCCCTTCTCCCCCTACTCAGCCCCTCTGACATTTCATGCTCCAACGCTCTCCCTTGCCCTGGGCTGTTTTGTTTACATTTTTACACTGTTAAGCAGAGACGTCACTGGGGGCGGCTTTACTGGCTAGGACGGCGCTAAAGCCTGTCCATTAATACCAGTGAAGTCACCAGGCTCACTGCTAGGTAGAAGTCCCCCCTCCCCATTGTACCGCCAGTGGTAATAAGGCTCCCTACAGTGCCCTCAGTACTAATAAGGCCCCCCAATAGGGCACCCAAATAGAATTAAGGCCAATCTATAAGGCACTCCTATGGAGCCCTCAGTAGTAATTCCTGCCACTGCCCACAGTATTTATAATGTTCCCTGCAGTGCCCCCTGTAATTATAATTCCTCCTGCCATACCCCCTAGAGTTATAATCTTCTGTATAGTGCCCCCATATATTATAATGCTTGTCCTCTCCCTCCAGTCTTCTATACCATGCAGTCCTATGTAAATAACCTCTCTTCCTTACAGTCTTCTATGCCATGCAGTTCCATGTAAATAACATCACTCCTCTCCCTCCAGTCTTTTATACCATGCAGTCCCATGTAAATAACACCTGTCCTCTCCCACCAGTATTCTAGATGATACAGTCCCATGTAAATAATTTAAATCCCCTCCTTCAGCTACCTCCAACACATAGTCCCATGTAAACAACATCACCCCTTACCCTCCAGACTTCTATAATATCCAGTCCCATGTAAATAACACCAGTCATCTCCCCCCAATCTTCTGTAACATATGGTCCCATGTAAATAACACCCCTCCCCTCCCTTCAGCCCCTCTAACATACAGTCCCAGTTAAATGACATATCCCCCTAAGACATATCTCCCTAACATCTTCCAGCATGTCTCTGCCGCTTACATTCACTCCATGGGCTCACAGGTCTCCTCTGATCAGCGCTGCTTTTCTCTGCACTGGTCACATGGCAGTGACCTCATCACAGGTCCTACAACCACTACCACTGCTGAAAAGATCACATGACTATGATGTCATTGCAGGTCTTTCAGCTGTGGAGTACAGGCAGAACGGCAGCAGATACATAGTAAGGCCTAATTTGGGGCACTGGGGAGGGCCCTCCTCTCTCTCTGGGCCCCTGTGCAGCTGAACATGCTGCACAGGTGGTATGTCCGCCCCTGCTGTGGACTGATGAGGTTAAAATAGAACTCTTTGGTCACAATGAGCAAATGTATGTTGGGAGAAAAAAAGGGTACAGAATTTAGAGAAAAGAACACTTCTCCAACCATTAATCATGAAGGTGGATCAATCATGCTTTGCGGTTCTGTTGCAGCCCATGGCACGGGAAACATTTGATTCAATGAAATTCCAGCAAATTCTGGAAAAAAAACAACACCACATGTAAAAAAGCTGAAGTTGAAAAGAGGATGGCTTCTACAAATGGATAATGATCCTAAAACACACCTCAAAATCCACAATAGACTACCCCAAAAGGCACAAGCTGAAGGTTTGACCATGGATCTCACAGTCCCCTGATCTTAACATCATTGAAAATCTGTGGATAGACCTCAAAAGAGCAGTGCAAGCAAGACGACCCAGGGATCTCACAGAAATGGAGGACTTTTGCAAGGAAGAATGGATGAAAATACCTCAAACAAGAACTGAAAGGCTCTTGGCTGGCTACAAATACTGTTTACAAGCTGTGATACTTGCCAAAAGTGGTACTACCAGGTACTAATCATGCCAGATGGCCAAAGTTTTGCTTCGGGCCCTTTTCCTTTTTTGTTACTTACTAAAGTCTAAGGGGGTCAGACCGGGAGACCTTGGGGGCCATTCAACTGACCCACGATGACCAATCCACTTTCCAGGAAACTGTTCATCTAGGAATGCTTGGACCTGACACCCATAATGTGGTGGTGCACCATCTTGCTGGAAAAAACTCAGGGAATGTGCCAGCTTCAGTGCATAAAGAGGGAAACACATCATCATGTAGCAATTGAATGACCCCCAAGGTCTCCCGATCTGACCCCCTTAGACTTTTATCTTTGGGGTCATCTGAAGGCAATTGTCTATGCTGTGAAGATACGAGATGTGCAGCACCTGAAACTAAGGGTACTGGAAGCCTGTGCTAGCATTTCTTCTACGGTGTTGCTATCAGTGTGTGAAGAGTGGGAGAAGAGGGTTGCATTGACAATCCAACACAATGGGCAGCACTTTGAACACATTTTATAAGTGATCAGAAACTTGTAAATAACTCATAAAAGGATAAAGTTACATTAAAACCAAGCACACCATTATTTTTCTTGTGAAATTCTCAATAAGTTTGATGTGTCACATGACCCTCTTCCCATTGAAAAAAATAAAGTTGGATCCACAATGGCCGACTTCAAAATGGCCACCATGGTCACCACCCATCTTGAAAAGTTTCCCCCTCCCATATACTAATGTGCCACAAACAGGAAGTTAATATCACCAACCATTCCCATTTTATTTAGGTGTATCCATATAAATGGCCCACCCTGTACATAAGATTTTTTTCATTAATAATTCTAAAAAAATGTATGGGTCCAGGAAGGCAGGCTTTAAAAACGAGAATGAAAAAATGGAAAACCGTTGCGTCATGAGTTAAAGAGGACCTGTCACCTCTTCAGACATGCCAGTTTTAATAACTACTTAACTCTATGTTGTACCAATCTTTTAATATTTCTACTAGAAATTTATGAATGAATTGCTAGCAGTCTGCAGTAACGGTACAGATGGTTGTTGCCAGTTGGGGGATGGTGTCCCTGCACAGTCTCATTATCACAGCACTGATTGGATGGTGTCAGACTGTGCAGGGACACACCCCCAACTGGCAACACGACATAATGCTGGCATTAAAAAAATAAAACTTCACCATAAGCAAGCCCTAATATGGCTACGGCAACAGAAAAATTAATTTTGGGCTATTGCAAACATATATTATTGCCATCTTAAGGCCCAAAGTAGCTGCATACTCAAGGGGTCGACCTTGTAGTAGATACACAGTTTTCTTTGTCTTAAGAGAGGGAAAGAGTAGCTCTGTGTCCACCCCACTGCACAGTGGTCTTTAGTTACATCATGGTCGTTGTCGCTATTAATAATAGTAGTTGGTGGTCAGATGTCTGGATTAAGTACATTTGCCACCGGTCATGTATGCCATTGAAATATATACAATCTGCAAAATCACCTTTTAATACGGTTCTCTCAATTTCATGACTAACTACATGTTGTTGACTGCTGTTGTACTGATATAAAGTGGCAGCGAATAAATTAGTATGTCAACATTTGATGAAAGACGAGCAGAGAACAAGAAGGGCTTAATGAGGGTTTAAGTACTGAACGGTAATTGATTTAGTTCATGAAACACAATAGCTATAGGCATTCTATTCATACAATATACTGGCAAATGTTGCTTTTAGTGTCGATTTAATCTTCATTGTGCAAGAAGGTTCATAATTCTTCATTCTCTTGGCAAATCAAGAAACTGAATAAAGGTGACTTGATTCAAACAAAGAGCTTCTGTTCTA
The DNA here is from genome assembly GCA_900303285.1 of Rhinella marina. NCBI lineage: Eukaryota > Metazoa > Chordata > Amphibia > Anura > Bufonidae > Rhinella > Rhinella marina. Next base: position 366,570 of record ONZH01016098.1, on the reverse strand, counting down.
CAAGGAGGAGATGACTACATGACCAATAAATCATAGGTTCAACCTAAATGTCTATTCTCATTTATTAGACTGGGCTTTTGGAAAAGTTTTCTCCTTTATATGGACAATATATGCTCGTTTAAAGGCTCTGTCAATGATAGAAAGCTATAAAGACGTGATTTGGCAAGATTACAGTAGGTTGGGAATAATAAACAAATGATTTGTCTTTCACTACAATTCCTGAACTCGTTCCCTCTTCATAATCTATGACAAAGTGAAACATGAGTCTAAGGTTTGAGACAATAATCTAGGGGATTCCTCATTACGTATTGTACAGACGAGAAAGGCTTTAATTTGATCACTTTTCAGGCTTTTCAAATATACCAGCCAGGAAATATGACTGAATGTACAGAGCCTTGAAAAAGTATTCATACAGTACTCGTTGAACTTTACCACATTTATTCACATTATACCCACAAACGTAAATGTATTTTATTAGGATTTTATGTGATAGAACAACACAAAGTAGTAAGTATGTGTGAAGTGAAAAGAAAATAATACATGGTTTTCAAAAAATGTTCATAAATAAAAATCTGAAAAGTGTGGCATGCATTTTTATTCAGCCCCCTGTACTCTGCTACTCCTTGATAAAGTTCAGTGTGACCAAAAAAAATCTGAACATTTCACAGAGCACTGTTCAATCCATCATACGAAAATGGAAGAAGTATGGCACAACTGAAAACCTACCAAGACATGGCTGCCCCCCTAAACTGACAGCCCAGGCAAAGATAGCACTAATTTGAGAAGCAGCCAAGAGGTCCATGGTCACTCTGGAGGAGCTGCAGAGATCCACAGCTCAGTTGGGAGAATCTGTCCCCAGGACAACTATTAGTTGTGTACTGCACAAATCTGGCCTTTATGGAGGAATGGCAAGGAGAAAGACATCTTAGTCCCTTTTGCAGTTTGCCACAAGCAATGTAGGGGACACAGAAAAACATTTGGCATAAGGAGCTCTGGTCAGATGACACCCTGAAAACACTATCCCTACCTTGAAACATGTTATTGGCAGCATCATGCTGTGGAGATGCTTTTCTTCAGCAGGGACAGGGCTGGTCAGAGTTGATGGGAAGATGGATGGAGCTTAATGCAATTGCACACCACACTTTCCATATTTTTATGTGGAAAAAATGTAGAAAACGTATCATTTTCTTTTCATTTCACATATACTTGCTGCTTTGTGTTGGTCTATCACATAAAATCCCAATAAAATACATTTAAGTTTGTGAGTGTAACGTGAAAACATGTGGAAAAGTTCATGTGAATACTTTTTCAAGGCAACTTATAGTTTCTCACTAGAGATGAGCGAATCATGCAAAATTTTATTCACCGAACATTCGCCGAACTTTTCCTAAGATTCGTATATTCGACGAATAGATTTGTTGAATTTGCGTATAAAATATACGTAATTATATGGCTTTTAGCGAACATTCGTGCACTAATAACGAACATTCAGGTGAAAAAGGTACGCAACCTCTTTGAACACGTACGCATGAGCGTACAAATTGCGTATGGAAATGACGGGCTTTGCTGGAGAGGAATGGTGGAGCAGGAGGAACGCTCTGAGTCTGACCCCTGGCTACATATGGATACTGTATCAGCAGATGACAGCAGATCATCCGGCTGAGACTGAGATGAGCGTGCCATCCACTCCACTACCTCATCCGCTTTCTCCACCACTACAATTTTGCGCCTTGGTGGGTTAGCCTGGTGGATCACCGGCCAAGTATTGCGAATACTACTAGTAGATGCTCCGCCTACAGGTCTTTTGGCACTGCTGCCCTGTGCCACCTTCTCCTTTTTTTTAAAGCTCAAAGTCTGGCTGGAACTGGACCTCTTTTGCTTATCCATTCCAGACATTTTTCAATTCACTCTGTGGCCCTGCAGCTGGTCTTTGTCCCTGTATCTCCCTGTCTCTCCCTATCTCTCCCTGTCACTCTCTCCCTGCCTGATTAATTACTAGCCCTAACTGGCCCTGCACTTGCCCTGCAGTATCCCTGATATGTGTAATATGGATTTCCAGAACAATTACACCAAATTTTCACAAAACAGGTCTCAGAACTTCACACACAGTGCTTCTGCTCATCTCAGCAGTTGCAGCAGAAGTGATGCGTCACTGGCTTACCGAGCCTGAGCCAATCAGAGCAAGCCCTGCCCACTAGGTCAGGTGACCGCTTTCGTCCCCGGCTTTTGCGCACGATAAACAAACTAACAGTAAAAGTTCGCTAATGAATTGAATTCGTATGCAACAGCGTATAGCGTAACTTATATGTAGCAATAGCGTATAATTTATAGGACAAACTACGTAGCGAATGCGTACAAAGCTGAAGCGAATCACCTAATATTCGGATTCGCTTCGCAGCTAAAAATTTCCAAGATTCGATACGAATCAACGAATCGGCGAATAGATTTGCTCATCTCTATTTCTCACATACATTTAGTTTCTCACTGTTGTGAATATATTAGTGTACCATATTGCTTTACAATTTAATATGAGACCCAACGGCTCACCGATGATGTTGAAATAGAGCAAAGTGGACAATATTGGCATATTGGCAAGACTTTGGGCAGCTTGAGAAGTCTGTAGAAACTTTATATACATATTAATATTTAAATAAATGATTCAAATGGGCAGTTGGCACACTTTTATGTATATCTATGTTGCACTGATTGGTTTCACCAGGTGGTTGCATTACAGCTATGGTAATCTCTGGAAATGTAGATGTAAATGTACATGTAGGTGTGAATTTCCTCCCGATACCCTCCATTATGGACTGGCACATGGCTGAGTGTGTGGACATTAGCCATTGGGTTACTTAAAGGTGTTATCCCATGACTAATGTAAAAAATGAAAATCAGACATCATATAGAACATGACAATCTCTTTCTAACAAAGCTAGAACCAGCCCCATACCTCACATGGATCCAGAGATCTCCCCATTCATTGCTCTGCTAGATTTATATTAAGCAGTCAGCTCAAGGGGAGTATCTTTTCTGTTATAGCTAAGGAGGCATGTCCATGCTCTTCCTATCACAGCTCAGGAGACAATTGAAGAATGAAACTGAGCATGTGTGGCCATCTCAGTGAGCAGGTCAAAGAAATAAGAAAAAAACAAACAGCAGGTGGCGCTATACAGACACATTTTATTGAATAACTCAGTGGCTATGCAAAAATTTTAATTACATGCAATTACAAAAGTGTTCAGATCCAGGTGCTGGTTTGAAAACTATAGAATATTGTTTGTGGGACAACCTCTTTAATGATCTTAGTTAAATATTGCCGCCAGTGCAGTGGGAAAGTGTCATGAAGAGTGCTGTAAGTGCTTATCTAACTGCTCCCTGCATCCATTTGGTGCATGACCTACTTTTTATGTAAAAGGCGCATGCCAGTGATGATGCCATTGATCTTGATGGCCTATGGCTTATGGTCTACATTTGTTTCCTGATTTACTTTTGTGTCATTTTGTCTTCATTACCTAGCCAGTGCCCTCACTCATTGTCTGAGTGTCAGCTACAGCTCAGTACAGTTCGTCACATGGTTTCCTCAGCTCACTGTTCTTATGGATGCTGCCTCAAGCTGCTCTTTTCCATGTCTGTACCTGGCACATGTAGTACTACCTGTCGCCTTGATATTCCAGGAGTACTCTCCTGTCTTGACCCTTGGATACTATATCTAGTTCTCCTGCTGATGACGTGTGCCTCCATTCTTGACCTCACTCCTTTGCTATGTCCTCATTCCTGAGCTGTAACCATGTTCTTGTGCTGTGATATTTTTCCAGCTCCTAGTTGTTCCTGGTGTCTGTGTTCCCATCCCATGTTTCATGTTCCTGTCCTGGCTCCACAATCCTATTCTATGCTTCAAGCCTTGTCTTTTCTTGTCCTATCATTGCTTCTGTCTTCAACTGGCAACTGGTGACTATTCTGTGGATCCCAACTTCTGGATCCTCATGCAGCAAGGCCATAGCTCCTTATAGGTGTTAAGGATGAAAACCAAGGGATTCTTTAGAATCAAGACTCCAGTCTAGCTAACACAAAAAGTTGGAGTCTAAGATTATGCTTGTCAAGAGAAAACATAACAAGTATTCTTTTGCTGCAGACAGTCGCCTTACAGCCATATGCAGAATTTTGAGAAAGCGGAGGACAAGGGAGAAATGGTTCATTCCCTGGGACTCACATCTAAAAAATTACTTAAGAGATGAGTGAATTTATTCTAAACTAATCGGATTTGTTATAAATTTCACAAAAATTCTACAGCCAAATAAATATAAAATATTGGCAATTCACTTCAAACGAATAGCACAAAACTGTGCCAGCGCTATTTTACAGTAAAATTCATCTGAAAAAAAACAAGGGAAAATGGATGGCTCAGAGGCTGATATACAGGCAGGATTTTCGCAGATCCTTGAGTCCCCAGGCTTCTCGGAAGGCTGAGTCACCATTCTCAGCCTAGCTTCTGATCTGTGAGCATATGTCTTGGATGTGTCTGGATGGTAGAGATAGTATAGGGACAATATAGGGACATTATGTATATTTAATCAGTATGCAGAAAAGTTCTGATTTTATCGGTGAAAGCACAGGGAGGAACTCTACATGTGTGTGTTTCACACCGTTTTCATGCTGCTGTTGGCAAGTGAAAAGTACTTTATTTTCTGTGTATGAACAGCTAGCCTTTAAAAAAAACTAAAAGCTTCAGATTTGTACAGTTTATCAGTGTTTTATAAGCTTATCGCCAGCACCAGCAACATACATTCTGCTGCAAATGCTGAACAATTGCCCTTTTCTTTTCGATAAAATAGTTTCAATTTTGCAACCATGTATAATTAAGCACTTTAGTGTATTTCAATGTGTCAATACCAGTGTGTTTGCAGAAGAGGACATGTAATTGTGCCTATTTAACTGCCAAAAACATAGCTGCATTTTTGCAATTTGTAATTACATAATTAAGCACACTTTCAGTCAACCCATTGTATTGTGTCAATATACCATGCAGTTTTATTAAACACATTGCGTTGTATTTATATATTGTGTGGTTTTATTTAATGCATTAATATACCAGTAAACATACCAGTGTTTTTCAAAGGAGTGTATTACATCTATATACCATGCAGTTTCAATCTGCACATTGTATTACCTCAATGCAATTTTAGTTAATGCATTGTATTGTGTCAATATACTATGCAGTTTTAGTTAATCCATTGAACTGCATAAATATACCAGTTTCAATCAATGCATTGTACTGTATAAGGTCAATAAACAGTTCAGTTTTAGTTAAGGCATTGTAATGCATCAATATACCAGTTTCAATCTACGCATTATATTGCGTTAATATACCATGCAGTTTTATTTAAAGCATTGTACTGCCTTAATATGTCGGTTTTATTCAACACATTTTATTACAATATTTCATTCAGTTTTATTTAATGCATTGTACTGCATTAATACAGCAGTTTCACTGAACACATTGTATTGTGTTAATATATCATTGTGAATTGTCAATATCAGTGTGCAGTATGTTTATAAAAGCGAAGGGATGTTTAATTGTGTTCCTTTGTCATTTATAGATGACATAATAATGTCATAATAAAATGTCATCTGCAAATCAGAATCTGAGTGTCTGTGGCAGAGCAAGTAGTAGGGGCCAGATTATTATTGAGGTCATAGAGGATTGTGGACTGGGTGGCTCACTCATTTTCTCAGTCACAACAGGATGATGTTGATGTCATGTCTGATTCTGACACCATGACACCTGCATAATTTATGTCTTTACTTCCACCACCTAGAGGGGTGCCTTCTTTTTTCCAAAGAAGTGGCAACCATAACCAATGTGCTTTGGAAGATACTTAAAGGGGTTTTCCGAGTTATATATATTGATGACCTATCCTCAGGATAGGTCATCAATATCAGATCGGCGGGGGTCCGACACCCGGCACCCCGCTGATCAGCTGTTCGAAGAGGAGACGCGTGCCGTATCAGCGCTGCCTCTTCTTCACTGTTTACATGCTGGCCGTAACGGGGTAGTGGTGAGTAGGTGTAATTACACCTCACCGCCCCATTCATTTCTATGGGAAGAATCGCTTCCATAGACTTGTATGGAAGCGATTCTTCCCATAGAAATGAATGGGGCAGTGAGGTGTAAGAAGCCAGTAAGAAGTGACCCAATAATGTGCCAACAAGAAGTGTCCCCATAGTGCCCCACAATAATGTGCCAGTACGAAGTGCCCCAATAATGTGCCAGAAGTTCCCCCAAAATTTCACCCCAATAATGTGCCAGTAAGAAGTGCTCCCCACCCATAGATGCCCCCCAAATTATGTGCCAGTAATAAATGCCCCAATAATCCACCAGATGTTCCCCCCATTGATTCCCCCCCAAAATCATGTGCCAGTAAAAAGTGTCCCACTCCCATAGATGCCCCCCAAATTATGTGCCAGTAAGAAATGCCCCCAAATTATGTGCCAGTAAGAAATGCCCCCAGTGCCCTCATGTGCCAATAACAAATGCCCCCAGTGCCCCATGTGCCAGTAAAAATGCCCCCAGTGCCCCCATGTGCCATTAAGAAATGCCTCCAGTGCCAGTAAAAATGCCCCAGTGCTCCCGTGCCAGTAAGAAATGCCCCCAGTGCCAGTAAGAAATGCCCGCCAGTGCCCCCATGTGCCAGTAACAAATGCCCCCAGTGCCCCATGTGCCAGTAACATATGCCTCCCGAGCCCCATGTGCCAGTAAAAATGCCCCCAGTGCCCCCATGTGCCAGTAAAATGCCCCCAGTGCTCCCGTCCCATTAAGAAATGCCCCCAAGTGCCAGTAACAAATGCCCCCAGTGCCAGTAACAAATGCCCCCCAGTGCCCCCATGTGCCAGTAACAAATGCCCCCAGTGCCCCATGTGCCAGTAAAAATGCCCCCAGTGCCCCCATGTGCCAGTAAGAAATGCCCCTAGTGCCAGTAAAAATGCCCCCAGTGCCAGTAAAATGCCCCCAGTGCCAGTAAAAATGCCCCCAGTGCCCCAATAGAGCTCCGGTCCGTAATCGCAACAATAAAAAAAATAAACAATACTCTTCCGGCCTGTGTCCCGCGCTGTACGGCTCAGGCAACGTCATCGCGCCACCTGAGCCGGCCTCTGATAGGCTTCAGGCCTAGTGTCTGCAACCTATCAGAGGAACGGGCAGGGGAGACGCCTCTCCCTGCCCCGCAGTACAGGCATCTGTATCGCCGTCGGGTCCCCCCTGGCTTAGGGGCCCGGTCGCAACTGCGACCGCTGCGACCCCTATAGCTACGCCACTGTATATATGTTAGTATCTCTCTGATATTATTTTCTATTGCTGTCATTGTGTTAAAGTGGATGGGGAGGAGGAATACAAGAGAGAAAAAAATATGAGTCTTTGGAGAGTGCCATATCCCAATTTTCAGGCAAATTGGAGCACCTTTAATTCAGGTGGAATCAATTCAGACCGGAATCACATTTTTGGGATGATCTGGTGAATCTGACATGAAACGAATTTTAAGAAATTAGCTCATATCTAAATTGCTTATACATTTCTTTATTGCAAAATAATATAAAGTTAAACAAAAGGAAAGTGTTTTTCTATGTGTAGTATTCCTTTACGTGGCATTGTTAAAACACATAAACTATAAAAGAATATGGTTAATTTCCTATAACCCATATGTAACCATATGGGGATCAGACCTAACAAGTAAGATTGGTTCCTTCAAACGCATCAAAGTAATGCTATTTTTATTACAAAATGATTTCAAGGTTTCAATTTAGTGTCTAAAATATATCTGGGATTCCAGCCTCATAATACTGAAGACTTCTGGGGTCTACATATCAAAGGACATATTTATAACTCTATGCAAGCTTTTGGAAACTGGAATAAAATAAAATCAGAGTCTGAAAATATTGTGAAGAATAATTTGGAGAAACCCTTGCCTTATCTCCGAATAGTAACCCAACATTATAACCACATATACCAGATATCCCAAGAATTACCATATTGTGATTTGTTTTTTTGTTTTTTTTATATTCAGTGGATTTTGTTTGGGTTTTATAAATAAACCAAAATGCTCCACTAGTTTTATCCACGTTGTTTCTTTGAAAAGGAATTGCTCTACTGTACATTGACCGCAATTACATTGATGATCACATCACATGATATGCAGGTATGGGGTCTTGAAGAATAATAAACATGAATGACTCAATGACTTCCATCCTTTATAAGAAGGCACATAAGCTAGGGAAAGAAGCAAAGTGAAAAACAGTATGTGACACTGTGTGCTTACTGCTTGCCACTTCATTCATTGTGAGTGGAAGGTACTACCCGGTTAAAGGGATTGTCCAACTTAAATTAATCAGATTTTCAGACACTAATATAGAAAGTTGATCCAGAACTGTGATTGAATAAAACTTCCCTTTTGTTGAATTATACAGTATTAAAAGCAGCAAAGCATGTAGTCCATGACATAGGAGTATTATGCTCTTCTGATGCCCTTAATCTTCTGGTTAAGGGCATGTATAGGGCAGAAACATGTCAGAAAAGTGTATTACTCCTATGTCATGGACTACATACTTTGCTGCTTTTAATATGATTCAATAAAAGCCAAGTTTGTTCAACCACAGTTCTGGATTAACTATCTATGTATTGTTCCATACGGATTGGGCTGTCCAGATCCTATGCACCAAGTTGATAATAGTGAGTTGATAATTTGTTTTCTATTTTTGCCTAGATTAAGATGGCTACAGAAGAGCACTGCACTTGTGTAATGTGTGATGTTCTAATTGAGTCACTACACATGGGTTCTCTCTGACCACAGTAAATGGCTTGACTACAAAAACAAGCAAGACTGCCACACCAAAAGCCCAAAAAAAGAGGAAGTTAAAAAGGCAAGACAGGGAGAATACATTGACTGACTTTAAAAAATATATATATCCAGAAAACTATCCACCCGTTGTGGGGTTTTTTTTGTTAGAAAATATACAAAAAATATTCACAGACAGAATTTTAATATGTGAGGAAAAAATTATGTTAGTGTCCCTTTAAGAAAGTGATGCCATAATCATTTCCCGACATATATCATATTGACAGGTCAGAATATCAGTTGTCTAGATTGTCCCTTTAACAGACAATGATATTCTGGTACAAAAGGTATGTAGGGATCCACTGGCTTAACTAGAACTGACTGGGTCCCCCAGCAATTTCTTCACAAACCCTTCTCCCATATATAATGTCACTGTATATAATATCATTGTATAATACCATTGAGGGGGGCTTGACAATAAAATCTTGTAGTCTTCCCCCCCTTCTGAGTTCAGGCCTCGTAGCAGCTGCTTCCCCTGCTTCCCCTATAGCTATGCCCCCTGTACCTATGCAAAAATATACTTAGTTACACCCCATACCTAAGCAAACAGAAGAAGATAGCTTCCTTCTTGCTCCCATTCCAACGTCCTTATTACCACATGAAGACTGCCAAAACAGTTATTTGTATACAGTTGTGGACATCAGAGCTCCTGTAGTAAAATAAACTTCCTCTTTTGTGCTGTTAAACAAGACTTTGAAGAATTCCACCTTTCTGTGGGTTTGCTGATGAAAGCAAATGTTTTATTGTACTATTTTTTGTTGTAAATGCTTCTTTAGATGTTCTTTTCACTTTCCGCATTCATGGTGCCACAAGATTCATGAACCTAAAACATGTTGGATTTGTTAATTGTGATTTTCCTTTATACTGAGGTTACAGAGTGAGTTTAGTTTTCTTCTTTCTATACTATATACACTGTTACATGTGTGCGACATATGGCAGAAAATACAATGCATTTGTTCCACTCTGCATTCATGTAAATGGGCAGTTGGCAGCAAACATTACATATGAGGGGTCTAAGTACTGGCAATCAATGAATCAGTGCTCGCACTGAACATGAAAAAGTTTTGTTTTACTTCTCCCATGGCCCCTTTTCTCTTTTCTTTGTCCGCGGAAACCAAGGCTATAGTCTGGAAAATATCTTTTGACAGGTCTTACTTTGTGGTTTTTACCCTGATTGCAGTTTTTGGGAGTTGAAAATAAAAATATATAATGATAATTTACCCCTTTAGGACCCAGCCATTTTTCACCTTAAGGACCCAGCCTAATTCTGCAAATCTGACATGCGTACCTTTATGTGGTAACTTTGGAATGCTTTTATTTGTCCAAGCCATTCTGAGACTGTTTTTTCGTGACACATCGTGTTAGTGTTAAGTTTGAGTCAATATCTTTTACCTTTTTTTTTTTTTTTTTTAATACAAAATTTACAGAAAAGGTGGAAAAATTTGCTATTTTCTAAATTTGAATTTCTCTGCTTTTAAGACAGATAAGGTTGCCTCATAAAATAGCTATTAACATTCAACATACGTCTGTCATTTTATTATTTTAGGACATTAGAAGGCTCCGAATTTTAGAAGAAATTTTACAGATTTTCAAGAAAATTTCTAATACCTACTTTCTTAAAGACCAATTCAGTTAGGAAGTCGCTTATCTTTTTCTACGCTTGTTTTAGGCATAGAAAATAGTCTCAATGTAAGATAGCAAGGAAGCTGGTGTAGATTTAGACAGGTGGTGGATGTGGCATAACTTCATAACTTCAGCGGATCCACCACCAGCACACTGGATCATTAGGGCTGGCTTCTAAAGCGCCGGTCTTAAAGGGGTTCTCCGGGAATTAAGAAAATGAAAATACGTAAATATTACTTTATTATAAATATATTCCCAATTACCTTTCATTAGTTATAACGGCACGTTTTGTCTAGGGAGCAATGACTAGGAGAAACAAAATGGCCGCCGTCCTATCAGTCCACACAAAACCTGTCCTAATCACACAGGAGGCCAAGTTACTTCACAACACTGAGGTAAAGAGCTGCCTCATCCTCCTCTCTGCTCTGCTTGTCCGGGATTATGATCCTGACTACAGTTTAATTTGATATTTAGCTGAATCTTTGTGGGAATGGAGTTCATCAAGAGACATGAAGTACATAGAGGACGGACAGGACAGACTGTGGTAATGGAGACTGCATACAAGAGCTGCTGCTCATTAGCCACATCTGCTCATGAACTCCATAACTACAGAGATTCAGCTGAAGTTCTTATCTGTATTCAGGATCATAATCCCTGACAAGTAGGAGAGGAGGATGAGGCAGCTCTTTTACCTCAGTGTTGTAAGGTAACTTGTCCTCCTGTGTGATTAGGACAGGTTTTGTGTAGACTGATAGGACGGCGGCCATTTTGTTTCTCCTAATCATTGCTCCCCAGACAAAACGAGCCGTTATAGCTAATTAAAGGTATTTGGGAATATATTTATAATGAAGTAATATTTAAGTATTTTCATTTTCTTAATTCCCGGAGAAACCCTTTAATAAATGACCCCATCAGACTGTAAATCAGCCCAGGTAGGTTTCCTTAAAGGGGTTGTCCGGGTTCAGAGAAGAACCCGGACATACCTGCAATTTCACCCAGGCAGCCCGCCTGAAGAGGGCATCGAAGCATCCTATGCTCCGATGCCCTCCTTTGCCCTGCGCTAATTAGCGCAGGGCAAAGGAATTTAGCCAGTTCCGGTGACGTACCGGTCCCTGCCGGGCAGAGGCTTCCGCCCGGCAGTGAGTCGGTGACGTCATCGGCGCTGATGGACGGGCTTTAGCGCAGCCCTAGCCAGTAAAACGGCTAGGGCAGCGCTAAAGCCGGCCCATTAAGGCCGGTGACGTCACCGAACTCACTGCCGGGCGGAAGTACCCGCCCGGCAGCGAGTATTTACATACAAAAGAGACCTTGCCCTGTCTAAAAGCCCTAATGTAATAAAACAACCATGTGCAAAATTGACATACTGTCACTTTCACAGCTTCTGTAATACAAGCATAACACAACTACAGATGTAGCAAACTTTAACTTGACCTTTTCAATGGGCCTTGTTGTGCTAAGTGTCAATTTAATGCTTGTCGCAACTGTATATCACCACTTTACCCTTTTTCCCATTTAAATTCCTAAAAAACATGTTTAGACCCCAATTCTGCTTCAAGAGACAGATTCAAATAAATAATCAGATGACTTTGATTTATGCCGCATTTCCCACCTCGCTACAAGAGAAATTTACAAGGCTATGCATTCCTCTCAACGTTACAACACTAGTTTCCCCAGTGAGAGTTAAAAAAATGAGGAAAATCTGTCTTGTCATACGACCAAACATAAGTTAACGCCATATATAGTAGCTAGTAAAAAATATATATTGACTTTGGGCTACGGGAATTCTACTATTCATCTCAAGATAAACTCAATAGAAGAGGCTAAAAGAGAATAGGTTGTAAACTGATAATGACTTATCACGGTCTTGACCCTATTTAAAACCAAAGCAGACGAGATTTGTAGATTCCGAACAGAAGTTTCCTCCAGAGCCGCACAGCTCATCGTCATCATGGAAAGTTTGTTTGATTTAGTCGCTTTTTGATTAGTTCCAAGAAAAAGTTCCCATCTTGAGTTTGAAACTGAAAGACTCTAATGTGCTTTTCCCTTTATTTCTCCTCCATTACCAGCTCAGGATATTTACTGCTTTCTACTTTTTTTTTCAATCTACACATCTGTATATTGTTACAGCAAGTTGGCAGGAAATCAAGGTCATTTTAATTTACAATAGGGGATTAACTTAGTGTGATGTCATTGAGATAATTGTGCTTGATCTTTTCACAATATAAATCATGTTTATCCAATTAGTGCATGAGATAAACAATGATGTGGTTTTTATAGGCCACTTACATAGGGGAAGGAAGAAATACTGTATAAATTATACAAGCAATGGTGCATGTCCTGCCCGTAATTGAGCGGCAGTGTGGGCACAGGAACATGCATGGCAATGCAATATATTGTAAAATCAAGTTTTATAGGAATTTGACTTCACTTATGAATTGCTTGAAGAGGTTTACAGAGACCCAACAACTATTCACCTCCCTGGCGCAGGCGGATATGCAGTATATAGACCTCTAAAAGCAGCTCTGATACCAGAATCAACCCTATTAAACCAGACTTACTGCCTGGTAGATCTCATCATGCTGATTAAAACTATACATTTCTTTTGTCTGTATGCTAAACAGCTGCAGAGAAATCTGTGTTTTATTCATATGCAAATGAGAAGTTGGAGCACCAGGAGGTGGGGCTGAATCCTTTGAGAACTGCTGTGTAACACCCCTTGTGCTCTGCACACTCCCCCCTCCCCTTGATTGACAGGGCTAGACATCAGCATGGTGAAGGCAGAGCTGTGTCCTAGCATCTACATATCATATACTCAATGTACTATAGCTATACACCATACTGAGATCTGCTCAGAAAGCTAATATGCATATTACTGCTTTATTCACAATCACAATATATGATTAGAAAGACACCTGTAATGTGTTTCAGCTTATAAGTAGGCTTTAACTAATCGAGCTTGGGATCATACATCTCAAGTTAACTTGTTCAAAAACTTTGCTTTTTTCATGCTGTTTTCATATAGCATTAAAATGTATTGTCTTCATGTAGGCAAAGTTCATAATGCCTGAAGTTGGGTGAGACTTCGGTGAATTACTGCTGCATTCCTATCTGTGTCTTTGAAAACATTTTAAAATAGGAATTTGAAGTGGGCTTTGGTACTGAATTCTCACACGACTTCGGGCAATATAAACTTTGCCTGCATGGTGCCAATACACCTTAAAGCTATACAGAAACAACATTAAAAATGAGGTTCCTGCTTTTTGTGCTTTCCATTCACCAGAAACAGAAATAGGCTGGCATACATTTCCATTATAATTTTATGCCAGTTTTCCTCCAAGCTCCACACATATTTTTTAAAAATTGTTGTGAGCAACAAAAAATCTCATTTCAGACATTGTTGTGCAAAATAACATTTGTGACCCTTGCACATGCAGTACCCCAGAGCAGAGAGTATCTGCAAATGGTTTGTTATATAATATACTGTTACTGCATTTATTGCACCCAGTATAACTATACATGGATAGCACAGCCAGGGTTGACAAACCTGCATTAGCCCTTTTAGGAGATCTGGTCCTACTATTAACTTAAGTCAGTCTAGACTGGAGTTCAGAGAGAGAGGAAGATTAACTTATGCTTCCTCCTCTTAGACCCCAAAACCTACAGAGGTTCACTGATCTCTGCATGATCTACAGAAGGAGAGAGAAGTAAAAAGACAAAGGAGAGGACTAGAGAACCTAGAATCTGCATGATTACATGACTACAAGTATTGAAGTCAGTAGGGTAACCTGCTACCAAAAGCTGTTAAAACTTTACTGCTGTGAGGGACACAGTTAAAACACCCTTTACACCTGGACATGACTTGGCCAGTCGTATCACTAATATCCTGTATCCCACAGTGGACCCTACAACCATTATTGTGTTAGTACTATTGCCTGCCATAGGTTCTGTTGGAGGAGACTTTATCCAGATAGAGAGGAAAGAGGGCCATAACTCACCTCCTTGCCTAAATCCATACATGTGTGTACAGTGCACTTCAACTTCCATTTTACACTTGAGTAAAGAGAGACATTTATTCTTCTACCTCTGACATAATTTCCTGACTCTTACACCATACGCTGGCCATTGCACTCCACACGCCCTGCTATGCATCCATACAAGTACCTAACATCATAGGCACCCCAGCTACTATCAAGCAGGAGCCCCAGAATCAGGGTGTGCCCCGAGGGAAGAAAAGGTGCCGATTCCATTCACTGCACTTCCCTAGGGAGCAACAGTGTAAGGAAAGCTACCGTGGTATACTATCATCGGCAGAGCCGCTACCACACTTATCCTCCACTCTGGCTCCTCCTGGGAGACTGCATATGCCATAAAATTGGAATATAGCAGTAGAATATGTGCTCCATCAATCTAAATTGTTCTACTTTTAAAATAATCTGGTGCTAGATTGCTAGACCCCATAATACTCCAGTATCAGAAGCGCACAATTAAAGGAAATGTGTCACCAAAAACCTTATCTGCCAGTTAAAATCAGATAGCTCCACATCTTATTTCTAATCTGATTTTATTTTCTGATTGCAGATTTTTTAATTCTATTTCCTGAACATGGTTATGGGGACAGTCATCTTGCCTGAGTTGTTCTTAACAATATTTTGAAAGCATTAGGAAAATTGCTTTATGGCAGCCCCATAGGCCATAGACACAATGGTCAGGAGAGGACCTCATTGACTTCTATGGGAGAGTTTTGTAGACTTGCTCTGTGATCTGTGCAGAACTCATTGCACAAGGAAAGAATAGATAAGATTTAACAATCACCTATTGTGAATGGTGGATCCTGTCTTATCCATACACAGAGGTAATATCATTACAGGCAGGATTAGAATGATAGATAAGCAGGTAACTGCAGCAAAGTGATCTGTTCAGATCAAGACGTGGTGCCTATTATTAGGCTTAGCGGCAAGTGGGAAAACTGCTGGATTATAGTTTTTTTTAAATATAGATAGAGACATGGAAAATGAAAAATAACATCACCAAAAATTCTTTAAAAAATGTTAAATATAAAAATGTGATTTAAACAATAGGTTATTTTCTGATGAAACTACCCCTATTTTCTCAAATGCCTTAGTAATGCGGACTCCTTCCTGCAGATATGGTTCCATGAATGCCATTAGATTTGTATATGTTGGTACAAATTGTATTCACATTGTAGTACGATAGTAGTCAACTGTCGGGTTTAAATGTCCATGTCTTATTGAATTCGGCAAATCTAGCATTTAGCATGAATGTGCTACAGATGTGTCCACCCTTACATCATTGCTTCATACCATTAGCTATAAGCTCCATTAATTACTCTAGGTTAGCTACCCTTGGTGTGCCCATAATACTTAACTTTTATTTACATTATATTAAAACCTCTGTTATGTTAAAACCTTGCAGACGTCCTAGCTCCCATTGGTATATTCTATGCCCACTGAGTGGATAAAAATTATTTCCTTAGTCATAGGCGTCTGCAGATCCTCCAGACGTGGAAACAATATGGAATTAATGTATCAGTTCCCGGTAGTAATTACTACAGATTAGGTATTAGAGATGCCTCAGACGTATATCTGGTGCAGGAACTTATAATAACTACTCAGTAGGTTTATTTCACTCCTACATTATCTGGTGTATCTAATCAAATGATGCACTATTTCTGATTGAGTATAGCAGGTCATTTTAACTTAAAATGGGCTGTAAGTGGTCCTGATGATTCAGATACATGTAGGACAGATACTGTAGGACGCCTAGAGCAGTGATGGCTAACCTCCGTCACTCCAGCTATGGTGAAACTACGACTCCCAAAATGCTCCATTCATTTCTATGGAGTTCTGAGAACAGCCAAGCAAGTGTGCATCTTGGGAGTTTTAGTTTCACCACAGCTGGAGTGCCGGAGGTTAGCCATCAGAGGCCTAGAGTGTTCCAGCCAGATAGGGTTGAATAGATTCTACCTGGGCTGTTATATATAGGATGTCTGATGTGTCCCTGCCAGCCTTTGCTATGTAGTGGTTGAATTCTGTCTCGGCTATTTGGATGTGGGGCACCTACTGCACTCCCACCAGCCTGGATTATTAGGTAGCAACTGGATTCTGCGTCAGCTGTTTGTATGCAGGGCGCCTACTGTGTTCCCACCAGCCGTTGTTAGAACCAGTTAGACTGCTGCTAAAATGATGATTCAGAGCTCCCCTGACATGTTTCGCCGTTATCCGGTTTCATCAAGGGTTAATGGAGCCTTAAAGGGGTTATCCCACAAATAATGTAAAAAATAAAAATCAGACATCATATAGTCCATGACAACCTCTTTTTAACAAAGCTAGAACCAGCCCTGTACCTCACATGGGTCCAGAGATCTCCCCATTCATTGCTCTGCTAGATTCATATCAAGCTGACAGCTCAGGGGAGTGTCTATTCTGCTGCAGCTCAGGAGGTGTGTCCATTCTCTCCCTATCACAGCTCAGGAGACAGTTGAAAGTTAAAACTGAGCATGTGCGGCCTGCTCAGTGAATAGGTCAAAGAAATAAGAAATTAAGTGCTCCTATACAAATAAATTTTATTGAATAACTCAGCGGCTATACAAAATTTTTAATGACATGCAATTACAAAAGTATTTAGATCCAGGTGCTGGTTTAAAAACTGTACAATATTTTTCGTGGGACAACCCCTTTAAGGATCGGATGCCATGTACTGGGATATTTAATCCCTCTTAGATGGGGTGGATAGTTTACTTGTCCAGTCACAATCACCACTGGCAAGACTGCTGCCAGAGGCAAAAACTGAAACAGCACCACATTAGAATGTGTGCCAGTACAAAAATGCTCCCTTATAATGTGTGCCAGTACAAAAATGCTCCCTTACTATGTGCGCTAAGTACAAAAAATAAACCCTTATGTGCCAGTACAAATAATACTCCCTTATAACATGTGTCAGTACATAAAAACTACTCCTTTTTAACGCCCCCAGAACAACGAATTTCCCCATAGTGGCCCCCTTATAAATAAATTCAAATACCTCCATTCTGCTGACAGAGATGCAGTGCAAGACATGGACTTCTTCTAATCTCTGTCCTGAGCTCTATGCAGCCTGGCTCAGGGAGTGCTATAATTATGACACTGACCTCTGATAGGCTACAGGAACTAGGACTAAAGCCTATTTGAGGAAACGGTGGTCCAGGGAGACATTGGTCCCTGCCCCGTCGCAGCATTCAACTGTATTGCTGTCCTGAGTATAACGATGTAGTTGAATATGTAGAGATCAGCGTTTCCACAATGAAAGCGCTCATTTCCCATGGCCCTTCTGCTTCCCCCCTCTTGCCCCTACCTGGTACTACCCGAGGCCTCACCTGGCCTCATTGGTGGTGCACCCTTGCACATAGACACATATAGGATAGACATCTCATGACACAAAATCTCAAAATCACATTATTTTAAAAGCTGATCATCTCAGGATACATTTCAGCATACTGAAGGTTGACCCAAGAGAAAAGGTAACAGGACACATGACCTTTTAGACAAATTTATCTGAGCTCTCACATTGACGACTTGGTCAGTAGTTACAATACAGATTTACTTACTAACTGAACATTTCAGAAAATATATTTCTTTTGCTTTTTGGACAGATAATTATTTAGTTCTGTACAGAACATGAATGTTTTCCCAAGAAGTTATATTGCATGAGTTTGTAATTACCAGGAAGAATAGCAGATATAATCACTAAATATCATGTAAGTGGAGCTAACCTTATACATCAGACACCACCAAAAGACATAATAAACCAATAAGACATTTGGCACATTTATACTTGGTCATATCACAATAAAATACATTTTAAATTATAATAACTTAGTTGGGCCAATAAAACCAACAGACTTTTAACCTAAAAGAGGCATTTCATGAAAAAGGAATAAAAACACTAATAATCATCATCGACAACACCTACACATTGCTGGCTTTTAGATGGTAAATATTATGTTCATGCCCCTTCATAGACATAGACCAAATTGTAAAAGATTACTATACATAAAGTGTACACATTTATTTTTATGAGAAGCAAAACTCAAGTTTCTGATATAAATACATATCCTGGAGGCCACTTGTACCCTTAAGACATAGCCCTAAGCATCACTGTACCTACAGTGCTGGCCAAAAGTATTGGCACCCCTGCAATTCTGTCAGATAATACTCAATTTCTTCCAGAAAATGATTGCAATCACAAATGCTTTGATAATAATATCTTCATTTAATTTGTCTTCAATGGAAAACCACAAAAAGAATTGTCAAAAAGCCAAATTGGATATAATTCCACACCAAACATAAAAAAGGTGGTGGACAAAAGTATTGGCACCCTTTGAAAAATCATGTGATGCTTCTCTAATTTGTGTAATTAACAGCACCTGTTACTTACCTGTGGCACATAACAGGTGGTGGCAATAACTAAATCACACTTGCAGCCAGTTGAAATGGATTAAAGTTGACTCAACTAGAGATGAGCGAAGCGATTCGTCGATTCGTTGATTCGTATCGAATCTTGGGATTTTTCAGCTGCGAAGCGAATCCGAATATTAGGTGATTCGCTTTGCTTTTCTACGCATCGCTAGGTAGTTTGTCCGCTAAATTACACGGTATTCTACGTATAATTTAGTTACTCTATACGCTGTTGCGTAGACTCCTCCCTGGTAGTTACTCTACACGCTGTTGCGTACGAATTCTATTCAGCGATGCAGACTCCTCCCTGGTAGTTCCGCCCACTTCTCCTGCGTGCGAGGAAGACGTGGCAAGTCAGCAGAGTAAGATGGTGGCGAGAAAGCGAGGACCTGACTGGGGAAGCATGTTGTGGGCAGACGACCCCTATGAGGAGAAGGAACCGGAGATCTATCTCTCACAACTCAACAGGAAGTCGGATGAGGTGCCTGCTGAGGTGGTGACTCCACTGGCTGACAAGGCGGAGGCGGCAGGAGTTCCCTCTCCGCCGCGCAAGGACTACTCCTTATGCCAGAATTTGATGGTCCCTGAGGCTGTCACCCGGAACGCCCAGACCCACTGGGAATATAAAAAGCTGGTGGAGGAGTGGGTGGTGCAAGTTTTGGAGCACCCATGGTCCGGTGACCCTAAGCTGGAGCGCAGAAGGGGAACCGTTATTTGGTTCAACGTGGAGCGGGGAGTCGGTTTCATCGGCGATGAGGAGACGGCGGAGGAATTATATGTTAACCGCCGTTCGGTTAAGCGGCTGTATCTTCCGCCTGTACGCCACAATCTCCACGCAGGGGATTACGTGGAGTATACCCCCATGAAGAGCCTCCAAGGCCCCTTTGCTACTGGGGTGAAAATCTTAAAGCGACCACCTACTCCTGCAGCGCCCCCGGAAGACTGGAGTGAGGAGGCCCAGGCCGCAGAAGAGGCTTGTGACCTTGAGACCTTGAGATTTGAAGAGAAATCCCAAGGTCAGGATCAGCTGGAACCCCTGATTCCTGATTTGCCGAACCGATACCACCGATCCTTTATGTGGGACAGATGACCACAAACACTTTCGTGTACCATCCAACTGTGGTACAGTACCACTACCAACTGGCATGCCCATGGCAGTTGCAGGCCGCACAGTCTGCCGCTCGTGGAAGACCGTTACCATTACCGTTACAGCCGGAGATTCTGTCACCTGGTATGCCGGCAGGAGGATCTGGCCACTACAGAGTGATGGGCAGGGCCAAAGTTACCACTGCCTTTGCCAGTGTGACAGCCCAGTCACCAAGAAGACCATCCTTGAGAGGTCGGCGGGGGTCTGCTGCCGCAGCCAGGGACGCTTTCATGATGAGGCAGGAGCGCCCTCTCATGTCCTTTAGCTCCAGCAGCAGTGAGGAGGACCTGCTGGCCTTTAAGTAATTCCAGCAGTTTTTATGGGAGCCACAACATGGATTTATCCTGAAGGGTGGGCACTAGTTGGCCCTTGTTTTTAGTTTTGTTGCCCCGCGTTTGTCCTCACCCAGATGGCAATGGATTGTTAAGACTCCCCCCATCAAAAAAAAGGTTTTTTTTATCCAAGTTGCGCATACGTGCGCCTCATCCCTTTTTTCCCCCTTTTCAGGTTATTTGGGGAGCCCCTCGAAAGAGGGTTTTTTAAAGGGAACCTTTGCTGCTATTTTTTTACCCATTTGGATTACAATTTTGCCTATGTGGATTACAAATTGCGACTGAGTTTGGGACTCTGCACCAGTTCTATGACAAGCATCAGAAGAAAAGAGACTTAAACATGTCCGTGAGTATACTAGGTAGGTGATATTTAAAATGTTTATATTATACTTATAATAATGTATTTGCACTATTTACCATATATGTGTCTCGAATATTCGCTCTGCCTCTGAGGAGTGCACGCCGCGGCCTCTCCTCGCACGTGCCTGCGTATTACGTAATCGCTTAGACAATAGTACGCTGAGATTCGTAAGCTATTTGTACGCTCATGCGTACGTCTTCTAAGAAGTTGCGTACATTTTGTAAATGAACGATCGTTATTAGTGAGCGAATGTTCGCTAATAGCACATAATAACGTATATTTTGTACGCAAATACAACGAATCTATTCGTCGAATACACGAATTTTAGGAAAAGTTCGGCGAATGTTCGGCGAATAATTTTTTCAATGATTCGCTCATCTCTAGACTCAACCTCTGTCCTGTGTCCTTGTGTGTACCACATTGAGCATGGAGAAAAGAAAGAAGACCAAAGAACTGTCTGAGGACTTGAGAAGCAAAATTGTGAGGAAGCATGAGCAATCTCAAGGCTACAAGTCCATCTCCAAAGACCTGAATGTTCCTGTGTCTACTGTGCGCAGTGTCATCAAGAAGTTTAACGCCCATGGCACTGTGGCTAACCTCCCTAGATGTGGACGGAAAAGAAAAATTGACGAGAGATTTCAACGAAAGATTGTGCGGATGGTGGCTAAAGAACCTCGACTAACATCCAAACAAGTTCTAGCTGCCCTGCAGTCCGAGGGTACAACAGTGTCAACCCGTACTATCCGTCGGCGTCTGAATGAGAAGGGACTCTATGGTAGGATACCCAGGAAGACCCCACTTCTGACCCAGAGACATAAAAAAGCCAGGCTGGAGTTTGCCAAAACTTACCTGAGAAAGCCAAAAACTTTTTGGAAGAATGTTCTCTGGTCAGATAAGACAAAAGTAGAGCTTTTTGGGAAAAGGCATCAACATACAGTTTACAGGGAAAAAAAAGAGGCCTTCAAAGAAAAGAACACGGTCCCTACAGTCAAACATGGCGGAGGTTCCCTGATGTTTTGGGGTTGCTTTGCTGCCTCTGGCACTGGACTGCTTGACCGTGTGCATGGCATTATGAAGTCTGAAGACTACCAACAAATTTTGCAGCATAATGTAGGGCCCAGTGTGAGAAAGCTGGGTCTCCCTCAGAGGTCATGGGTCTTCCAGCAGAACAATGACCCAAAACACACTTCAAAAAGCACTAGAAAATGGTTTGAGAGAAAGCACTGGAGACTTCTAAAGTGGCCAGCAATGAGTCCAGACCTGAATCCCATAGAACACATGTGGAGAGATCTCAAAATGGCAGTTTGGAGAAGGCACCCTTCAAATCTCAGGGACCTGGAGCAATTTGCCAAAGAAGAATGGTCTAAAATTCCAGCAGAGCATTGTAAGAAACTCATTGATGGTTACCGGAAGCGGTTGTTCGCAGTTATTTTGTCTAAAGGTTGTGCTACCATGTATTAGGCTGAGGGTGCCAATACTTTTGTCCGGCCCATTTTTGGAGTTTTGTGTAAAATGATCAATGATTTGACTTTTTTTTCATTCTCTTTTGTGTTTTTTCATTGCAAGCAAAATAAATAAAGATATTATTACCAAAGCATTTGTGATTGCAATCATTTTCTGGAAGAAATTGAGTATTATCTGACAGAATTGCAGGGGTGACAATACTTTTGGCCAGCACTGTATATTACTCAGAACACCTATGCTAAACTTAGAGGAGCAGAAAATACAAGGGGATAATTTATGCACCTTTTCTTTTTAGTTTATGTTTTTGCTAGTCAAAAGGTTTTTTTGACTAGCAACTCTTTTATAACATGTAATACATCACCAATTTGTTTGTACATAGCCATACATTAATTTAGAACTAGAAAATTTAGGTTCTCACAACCATCCTATAATATTATCAAAGAAGAAGACCTCCGTAATGCAATCGAGGGGTGTCAATCGGTTGCCATGGCAGCTGGAGACATAACAATGGTCCCCAGGTCTTCCATGTACTTAAATAGGGCATCGTACAAATTTAAAACTGGCTTTTACTTACATATCTGGAAGACTTTCTTGCTTTTCTGTGGGTGGGCAGCAGTTCATCAAGCACTTGCATCTCCCACGATGCACTGCAATTAGCTTTTGCTAATCCCTTCTTCCCCTGTATAGAAAATAGTCCCTCACATATAGCCCCAGAGATACATATAGAGTGTAATTCCCTCACAATTTTCTTCTCCACTATCTAGAGATATAGCTATATATTTCTATGCATGAAATCAATGAGATGACGTCATCACGCTGGCCAGCCTGGTGACATCATACGTCACCGCACACCGGATTTCGTGCAAGATCTTCAAGTAAGATTGTGGCCAGCCAGCCTATCGGAAGAGAGTGGATCAGGTAAGTATAATTTTTTGGACTGCTAGGACTGCCACAAGCTCTGTCAACTTCTATTAGACTAATGTAGCTAGTGTTCTGTCAGTCCTCAAAAGTGAATGGAGTGGTGGACTAATATGTGCTCTACCGGTCCATTCAGAAAGGTGATTCAGGAACCACTTGTCACGTACCGTGTGGTTATCGTGACACGTGTTTCATGTTGCTCATGTTTGTGCCCTGGTATTCCGGATTTGGTTGTATGCTGGTTGCCAGGGGCAACGTGTATATTGTTGGTGTCTCGGTTGTTCTCCGTGACACGGCTTCCATGTTGCTCATGTTTGTGCCCTGGTATTCCGGATTTGGTTGTATGCTGGTTGCCAGGGGCAACGTGTATATTGGTGGTGTCTCGGTTGTTCTCCGTGACACGGCTTCCATGTTGCTCATGTTTGTGTCCTGGCATTCTGGCTGCGGTAGTAGGCCGTGGTTGCCAGGGGCAACGTGTAGTTTTGGTTGCTGGTATGTTCCCTTATTGCATACTTCCTTCCTTCCCTGTCTGGTTCTCATGGGGCTCTGTGAAGAACGGGGCTCACTGGGTTTCTGCCCTCTGGGTTTGGTTTCTGGTGTTTCCGGTGCACTTGGTTCAGTAGTTTTCCTTGCCACTGGCTTCTTGCCTGCTGATCGGTTTTCATCTTTCCGTAGTACGACAGTATGACATATTAGGCCACTTTGCGTGTTTTCCCTTTTCCCTGTTATGCCTTTACCTTCGGTGAGAGGGTGTCTGCATGTTGCGCCTGCTGTTTTTTGGTGTGCATGCTTGTCCTCCGGAGGGAGGGTGAAAGGGGTGGATCTGTTTCAGTTCGGGTCACGGTGACCGTGGTTGTTTGTTGGCTGGCTGCCTTTTACCTAGGTGGGGTTTGGGGTTTGCTGGCGGCAGCTTTCTGTTACTTGTGTGATCTGTGTCCTGTGTCTGATTCTCCCCTCATCCATTTCTCAGTTCGCCTGTTATTGCTGCTGTGTTTGCTAGCGGCATTCACTCGGTTTACTGGCTTAGGTGTTGCTGGTTCGGTGATGTTTGCTGGCTGCGGCCTGGTGTGTGTGAATAGGCACTGAGTGTGGATGTCTGTTCGGTTCTGGCACTTTTTGTGTTTGGTGTGAATCGACATTTTTTGTTTGTTAGGTGGTTTGTGTTCCACTTTGCTTCCCCTTGAAAATTTGGGAGAGGGGGAGTAAAGGGGGAGGTAGTGTCACGTACCGTGTGGTTATCGTGACACGTGTTTCATGTTGCTCATGTTTGTGTCCTGGTATTCTGGCTGCGGTAGTAGGCCGTGGTTGCCAGGAGCAACATGTAGTTTTGGTTGCTGGTATGTTCCCTGATTGCATACTTCCCTCCTTCCCTGTCTGGTTCTCATGGGGTTAACATATTGACCTGGGTGTGGTCACTAGGTGCTTTTATTCTGTTGTTGCTAGCCTGGTGGGTTAGTTGTGCTCCAGCCTCCGTTGGTGCTGGAGCTATGCACCTTTCCTGGGATTCCATCTGCCCAGTCCTTGTGGCCACTTAATATGTCATCGAGGTCCTCTCATCCCCTTCCCTTATTCCTGTTGTGTGGTTTATGTACGGGTGGGTGTTTGGTCTGTGACTGCCATGTGTCTTCTGACATGGAGTCCAGACATTCCCTGTATGTATGTGCCTTCGGTGAGAGGGCTCCAGGGTTCCCCGGAGGGGGAACAGCGATACTGTGAGTTGTTGCCGGTGAGCTGGTTCCTGGGTGTGTTGTGTGTACTGAGTCCTGTTAGGTGTTCGGGTTCCAGTACATGTGCCTGGGCTCCTGTCTTTGGTGTATGGACTGCTGGTGCTTCTATCAGCAGTATCAGCAGGTAAGTTGCCAGGTGCACCGGGACCATCCTGGAGGTGCAGTCAGTGAGTTCTGGATAAGTGCATCCCTACCATCTGGGGCTCTGTGAAGAACGGGGCTCACTGGGTTTCTGCCCTCTGGGTTTGGTTTCTGGTGTTTCCGGTGCACTTGGTTCAGTGGTTTTCCTTGCCACTGGCTTCTTGCCTGCTGATCGGTTTTCTTCTCACTGTAGTGTATCGGTGTATGCTCGGTGTGGAGTTTCCCCTCCCACACCGTAGCGTGACACCACTGTTCTTAGGATCTTTCGGGTCCCAGCAGTCAGACACACAGCAATCTGTGGATAAGTGATTAATACGTTTCTTGGATAACCCCTTTAAGTTAACAAAACAAAAAAGATTTATGGAGAAAATGCTGGCCACTAATACAGATGGGTAAAGAAGTCATATATGTGTGTCATGTCACCTTGACCTAGCTCTAGGTCAATTTGATGTGCAACCCTTTGAAGGAATCAAGGACCGGTTTTAAAATCCTCTTACTACAGTATGTCAAGCTGACCTCAACTTCTTTAGGTGAAGGAAGACACAAATATATCTGGACTAAGCATGGTTAATACAAAACTGCCCTCCAGGTCCTATTAAATGGTAAACAGTCATATAATGGTCAGCATGACCTACATTTCTCTTATCAAGAAGCTATAAATGCGGTAGCTTGAGTTTACTATTATCAACAACATTTAATTCATTTTCAATACTTTTTAAACTGTAAAAGGGATGACTACAGTCTGATCCATATTTCTAGAGCAGATGTAAAGCAATCTCAAAACTTCAAGCCAAAAGTGTTGAACATGCTTCAAAGCCAAACAAACTGAGAATCAGATCCAGCAGCATCCTGAAAGTCAACATATCATTTTACATCTCCTCAGATGCTCTCAGTCTGGGAGTTATAATTTACAAATCATTTTCTGAACATGATGTGTCTATCTGCATGATCATTTTTGAGACATTCCTTCTCTTGTTGTTTCATACGTGTGCACAGACAGGGAATGTATCATCAGAACATTGCCCATTGTTTAAATCAGGTTTTTATCTTAGACATGTTTTCTTTCTTTGAGTTTTTTGACATTTTTAAATCAATTTTCCATGACATTGTCTATATTTAGAAAAAATCCTGAAATATTGCAGCCATCTTCCTGGCCACCAGGACACTTCCTATTCTGTAGAGATCTCTTTTCAGTAGTCATTGCATTATCATCACAGGCAGAAGTACAATGAAAGGTAGCAATTAAATTTAACCCTTTCCTGACGCCACAATTTTCTGTTTTTGCATTTTACGCTCCCTGCCTTCCCGGAGCCATAACTTTTTTATTTTGATTCACATAGCCGTATTAGGACTTGTTTTTTTGTGGGACAAGTTGTACTTTCCAATGGCTCCATTTAATATGGCATACAATGTAGAGGGAATCAGGAAAAATTGTGTGGAGTTGGGAAAAAAATGCAATTCCGCCACAGTTTTATGGGTTTTGTTTTTATGGCATTTACTATGCAGTAAAGCTGACTTGTGTTCTTCATTCTCCAGGTCAGTACAATTACGGACACTTTGGGATGTGTATGACTTTTTGATTACTTTTTATTCAGCCACGTAACCATATATAGAAAATAGAATAAAAAAGTGTATGATTTAAACAGTAAAAAAATAAGTATATGTGATATATTCCCATGGAGTATACAGTATTACCCTCTCAGTGGCAGTATCCTCAGAATTACATTAATGTGGAACCAACTTAAAGGGTTTGTCCAAGTTATTTTTAATGATGACCTATTCTCAGGATAGGTCATAAATATCTGATCGGTGGGATGTGGGGGTCCAACAACCGGCACCCCTGCAGATCAGCTGTTTGTTCAGGTGTAATTACATCCCAGCTGTCCCATTCAGTTCAATGGCACGGCTCGTTGCTGTACAAGTGTATATTCCAAGCTCTTTCAAATTGGACCCGTAGTTTAGTCAAGGTGGTTGTTGGCTGCTCTGCATGGTAGAGCCTTCACCACAGCCAGTTCCAAATATTCTCGATCGGGCAGAGATCTGGCAATTGAGCTGTCCAGGGGAGCTGCTGGATACCCTGAAGAATATGTTGTGTAGCGCAGGCAGTGTGTGGGTGCACGTTTTTTTTTGTTGAAACACCATGTCTCCTAACTGATTTTTTAAAAAAAAGGCAGTATGACTGCTCCTACGATGTCTTGGATATACTGAAGGCTGATGAATGTTCTCTCCATGAATACCAGACAGGAACAAGAATGGTATTTAATGGTGCCCCACACCATGGTACCTGGTGTTGGTCTTGTGCATCTCTGCACTATGCATGATGGTAGTAGGTGCACTCAAACCCTCCTGCGAACTGTGATGTGGCCATCTATAGTATGAAGACAGAACCTGCTTTCATCACTGAACACTATTGTTTGTCATGCATGCATCCAGTGGGCTCTTTTGTGGCACAACTGCAGGCACTTTTGGAGATGATGATAAGTCAGTGATAAACCAGCTAGTAGAGTGTGTGATTGCAGCCCTGCTTCAAGTAAACGGTTTCTTATGGTCCAAGCGGTCACTGCAGGGGCTACTGCATAATCAATTTGTGATGCTGTGTCTTTTGAGATACGGCAGCTCTTCTTATATTGTGATCTTGGTGTGCATCTGTCTGTCTTGACCATCTAGGACCTTTTCTACGTGTGTGAATGTCCTCTTCTGACCACTGTTGACACCATCTATGCACTAAGGAAACGTCTCATCTAATTCTTTCTGAGATTTGATAGATGGACTATCTAGATTCTCAAGTCCGCCTATTCCTCATTTCCCAAAGTCTTTTCAATCGACAAATGGTGCATGCCTGCATCTAGAAGGCATAATGAACACTTCAACAACACCCAATCAACAGAATCAACAGACCTGTAAGAGAAAACATGAAAAACAGTGCTGTCAGACAAATAAAAACAATGATGTCAGACAAAAAAGTCTCTGGAATATGTGTTTGTAAAGTAAGGACCTTTGTTCACTACATGTAACACCCTTTAGCATTGCCGTATTGTAAGATTTTTTTTTTTTAATCTTAAAGAAGACCTTTCACTGCTCCTGACATGCCTGTTTTAATAGCTTCACCTATTCCCCATATAATAACAATTCTGGAACATCTATTCTTATGGCTCTATGTTGTACCATTCCTTTATTATTTGTACTAGAAGTTATGAATGAATTACTAGCAGTCTGCAGTAAGGGTACAGAGGGGCGGTAACCAGTTCGAGGTGTTTCCCTGCGCAGTCTGACTCTATCCAATCAGTGCTGCTGGTGTCAGTCTGTGCAGGGACACATTCCCATCTTGTTACCACTCCTCTGTACCCTTACTGCAGACTGCTAGCAATTCATTCATAACTTGTAGTTGAAATAATAAAGGAATCTCACAACATAGAGCCATGAGAATAGATGTTCCAGAATTGTTATTACATGGGGAATGCATAAAGCTATTAAAACAGTGATGTAAGGAGTGGTGACAGGTCCTCTTTAACTCCTTTTAGGTGTTATTTTTTAATTTTCTGGTGGTGTAGTTGAGCATTTTCAACATAAAGATGATGCTAGAAACCAATCCTACTAATATCCTTCCCAAGTAGGATTGTGGGCTAACCTTTGGGAGCCCCAAAGGGAAAGGAAGTAGAAATAGCAAGACTCACTGAAAACGTAATGTGGATATAGAAGGAAAAACATGGTAGTATTGTTTAGGCAATGGACAAAAATTATGAAATTGTTGCAGTTTTGAAGTACAGATTATGCAAAAATCCATGACAATTAGCAGTACAATGTATTTGTCAAAAAACGATATCTACACATAGCTGAAAAAAATATGTAGCATTATAGGTTGGACTTGATGAATAGGTGTTCTTTTCCAACTTCACCAAATTTGTAACATAAGCAAGTTTCAGATTTTGAAATCACGTTGCTGAAAAGTCACAAATACTTGCTGTGTATAAGTCCAGACTTAGCCTTAAATCAAATGAACTGAATGGGTTTTTCCACTAACAATACGTATCCTCTATTCACAGGAAAGAGGGTGTCTGATCATTGCAGGTCTCTCTTCTGGGAGCCCCAACAATCATGAGAACAGAGGTAATGGAGTGCCCCATGAAAATGGTGGTGCTCATGCCTGACTACCTTTCCATCCACTTTTATGGGATTGTGGAGTACAGTGTCCCTAGAGGACTCAGGGACATAACTGTCAGTGTTCGGACACGTATCCACTATTCAGATTATGTTTGATCACAAATTGGCTAAAAGTAAAAAGCAGAGCAGCTTTCTAATTTTATACGGCATGCTAAAATAGTTAGTCCCGCCAAAGCACACATGCCTCATGGTTCCTTTGTTTGTTTTAGCAACTAGACTTTTCCTTCCTTAAAAGAGCCTTCAAAGGGAACATATCTCTTGCAGATAGTGTCAAGAAAAGTAGTTTTGTGAAGAGTAGTGACTGAGTGGAACACTAACACATATCTACAGAGCTTGAATGTTCCTTGCCCTGGAAAAAGAAAGATATGGTTATTTTCATGGGAAGAGTTTAAAATTAGAATAGTGTACTGGAAGAGGGTTATTTTAAATACATATAGTAGATGTGATACCATTTATGAACCCACCAGAAGCTTAGCGACTTCCTTAAACTTTGACAATGCTGTCACATTTCATTCAAGATCCAAACACTTGCAAAGGGTTGTTAATTAGCATCACACAATTGTGTCTGTAGGTACTCTATTAATCACACATTAAAGGGGTTGTCTCACTTCAGTGAGTGGCATTTATCATGTAAAGAAAGTTAATACAAGGCACTTACTAATGTATTGTGATTGTCTATATTGCTTCCTTTGCTGGCTTGATTCATTTTTCCATCACATTATACACTGCTCGTTTCCATGGTTACAGACCACCCTGCAATCCATCAGTTGTAGTCATGCTTGCACAGTATAGGAAAAAACACTAGCCTATGTGCGCTCCCATGGTCCCATCCACCAGAGAGGCTGATGCTTTTTCCTATAGTGTGCAAGCATGACCAACACTGATGGATTGCAGGGTGGTCTGTAACCATGGAAATGAGCAGCGTATAATGTGTAACTGCCTTGTATTAACCTTCTCTACATGATAAATGCAACTTACTGAAGTGAGACAATCCCTTTAAGGGTACGGCACAGCGTTGTGAATGGACACATGCAACCAAGTCACACCCACCAGAGGCAGCCAATAACTGCAGGATTTTGCTGTACAACCATGCATTCATTGGCTGCTGTGGGTGGACATGTCTTGGCTACATGTGGCCAGCTATACTGTCGGACTGTACCCAAAGGGCATTGTCACATATAGAGGCTGCCACACATCACTCATCCAAGCCACTGCCCAGATGTGGGCAAAAGCAGCAGGGCTGAGCAGATTACTATAGAAGGAAGCGGTAACTCCCATGTTAATGACCACATATAACAGCAAGGGATTACCATGTCCTTCATTAGTAATTTTTGCACCCTCGATCGGTGGTGCCTGGTGGTCCAACACCTGGGACCTCTGACGATTAGCTGTTTCAGAAGGAGCTGGCGCCGCAGCCTTCTCACAGTTTTGCAGGCTCAGCGCTTGGTATCACGCACATCCCCATTCCCTCATATGGGGTTGAGATGCGCTTAGGCTATGTAACCAATGAATGTGTTGACACTGGTCCAGGAAAAGCTGACAGAAGGCTGCAGCACTTCTGCAGCACTTCAGTGATGGTCCCAGATGTCGGTCCCCCACCGTTCAGACATTGATGACCTATCCTGATCATAGGTCCTCAGTAGTAAAGTCTCAGAAAACCCCTTTAACTATCATCTAGGGAGCAGGGGAAGGAGGTAAGGGGTCTCCGATCACAACACATTCTTAGGGTACACTAACATTGTTATTGGTGGGATCCAACTCTAGGCACTCTGCCAATCAGATGTTTGAAGGAGTCGCTTTGCTTACATGAGTGCTTCAGTCTCTTCACAGTGCCACATATATCTTAGTGGATGTACTGAGCTTTACAGCTTTGTCACATTTACTTGAACAGGAAAAAGCTCCAATACTCAGCACCTTGAGGTCATTTTGTGGTTGTGGTCAATCTCCATTTTTCCATGTCTCTCACATAATCAACTGTTTCTCCAGTTTTAATCAGATTATGTGACTGAAAATCTAAAAATTAAATTCTTTATTTTCACATTTCTGATTTTTTCTGCCAGTGGAAGTGAATTCTGCAGCTGAAAACCCAAGGCTGACCCTTTGATTTTTGCTGTGGATTTCAGTTGTACAGGATACTGATCCACTGGCCAATAAACTCCACAATCGGACTAATCTGCTAGCAGGGGTGGACTGGAAACTTAAAGTGGCCCTGGAAAAAAATACTTTAAGTGGCCCCATTTTGTAGTTGGGTCCAAATTGATGGAAGGCAAGGTCAGCAATACCATACTGTGACACATTATATCACCCCAACAGAGCCAAATACCACAGTCCATCACAAAATACTGCCAGCAGAACAAAGTACAACCCCAAAAACTTGCACTTGCTGGCAATTAGGAGGGCATCGGCCCACCGGGAAATTTCCCTGTAAGGTCTATGGCCAATCCGCCCCTGTCTGCTAGTGACCACTCACTTTGATTTCCAAGCAGTTTCCATGCAGAAACCGCAGCAAGCATGAAACACATGACACATGAACTATGGCATGGGTTCCCATAAAAGTCAAAGGGAAGCAGACTGGGAGCATTTTCTGCCCTGATGTGGAATCTATACTGAAAACTGCACAGAAAAAACTCCACATAAATATATTATTAACTATTGCTGTTCATGAAATTGTGCGGCTGCATTGGCTTTTTCAACCATATTTTTATGTTGTTCTCATTTTCAACAAATAGAAGATTCATGGTGTTGTGCACAGGTCACAGAGGGATAAGTATGCTTGGCTAATGAAAGCAAATAACTCTACATTCAAAGATTTTCCGGTCAAGGAATAGCTTTTTTGAAGCCCATTGTTTCATATACTTATGAATGTAACTATTCTCAAATTCATTATGTGCACTATTATTTTTGGGGCTAATATTGAGGGATTTTATTATTCATTTGTGAATCAGGATTTGAATTTTATACTGTATTTTATATCACAATTAGCTGCTTCATTAAAAAAATGAGAAGGCATTGGCACACAGATCACATCCACAGAGACGATTCTTTAAAATTCCGTCCCCGTTGCGTGGTTACTTCAAACATTCTTTCAAAGTGAATTACAAGCCTGACAATCTCTGCACAAAGATTAGATTTATCCTGCTTGCACATTCTTTCACAAAGTAACTGTATGTATTCACATAATCATATGTAAGTAGTTATTTCCTCAGTCAAGACTTGGAAATTCTGTTTTTTTTCTGATGATTTTTTTTTAATTCCCTTTGGAAAATACACAACTTTCTGTGGTAACTTGGTAACTATGGAGTCCAGTTGCAGTTGTTACTCAGTATTTTTTTCAGCAAGTCAGTTCCTTTAATGAAATAAAATTCATGTCCTGTACACAGTTTAAAAAGTTATATATATATATTGCTATCCCCTAAACAAATGACCCTTAGTCCATTAAATTCAAAAAATGAGGCAGCACTCCAAGGATCCAGTGAAAAAGTGTGTGGTGATTTATTAACCTATGACACCTTTTCACTGGGTACTTGACGTGAGTTGCCTTATCAAGAGCTGCTTTCTTTTTTATTCCTTTTTTTCTTAAAGGATCTTAACAGCACTTGTAGGTCAAAGTCTCCTTCAGCAACACCATTCCGTCCTCCCTTCCAAGATTTTTTGTTCTAGCAGCAGTGATGACATGCCAGTATACCGCACAAGACAGCTGCAGCCAATCACTGGCCTTAATGGTCTCATGCCATATACCACTGACGCCAGTTAATGGCTGCTGCAGTCACATTCAGTATACGAAACATCACCGCTGTAGCCAAAATATTACATCAAGAAGAATGGTGGTGCAAGAATGGAGGGGTGGTAGATACATTATTATTATGATTATGATTATTATTATTATAACCATGTTCTTGTGACAACCTCTTTAATAGACATATCACTGATATTGAGAAAGTATATAATTAAACCTTAAAGTGTAACTGTCATTCTTTTTTTTTTTTTGTAATGTATAGAGGCAGTGTTACTAAACATTTTTGTAATATACATTAATTACTGAAATCGTACATTTCTATTAAAGATAGCTGTAAAATGGCCCATTTTGAGCCTTAGCAACGCTCCTCTGTCTTCTGTTTACATAACACAGTCAGTGTTATCAAGTCTCCACTGTTATGTAAACAGAAGACAGAGGAGCGTTACTAAGGCTCAAAATGGGTCACTATACAGCTATTTTTCTAATAGAAATGTACGATTTCAGTAATTAAAGTATATTACAAAAATGGTCGGCATTACTGTCCCTACACATTACACAAATAAAAAAAGAATGACAGTTATACTTTAACTCTAAAAGAAATAACATAAAATATTTTTTTTCATTTATTTAATTTTTCATTTATTATTCTAATTATCAATAAAAATAATTTTATGTTATTTCTGTGAACCTCTTTAACCCCTTCACCCATTTTCACGTACATGTACGTGAGGGAATGCGGCTCCTTGCCGCATCCTCACGTGCATGTACGTGATAGGATCAGCAGCAGGGGCCTGGCTGTTGCCGATAGCCAGGCCCCTGCTGCATCCCCCGGCATCGCTGTGCGCGGTGATGCCGGCGGATTAACCCCTCACACGCCGCGATCACCACTGACCGCGGCATGTGAGGGGTCTGAGAGAAGGAGGGGGCTCCCTCTGACCCCATCGGCACCCCGCGCTGCGCTGGCAGGGGGCCGATGGTTGCCATGGCAACTCCAACGCCTCACACAGGCATCGGAGCTGCCATGTACGGAAGCCTAGGGGATCCAGCCTGAGGGCTGGGTCTCCTAGGCAACCTGTCAGCGTCTCACACAGCGATCAAGTCTACATTTTTCAAAGCAGCAGCTGGATCTAATACGTATGTAATTGCATGTAATTAAAGGGGTTGTCAAAGTTATTCTTTTATTGATGACCTATCCTCGGGATAGGTCATCAATATTAGATTGGCGGGGGTCCGACACCCAGCACCCCACCGATCAGCTGGTCGAAGAGAAGGTACACGCCAAGTGTTGCGGTTCATTCCTATACAAGTTTATATTATGCAGCCATCCCATTGAAATGAATGGACTGGCTTAGATGTAATCGCTGTTGCGACGGTGAGCAGGTAAACAATGAAGAGAAGGCAGCGCTGGCATGGCGCACACCTTCTCTTCAACCAGCTGATCGGTGCAGGTGCCAGATGATATTGATGACCTATTCTGAGGATAGGTCATCAATAAAAAATAACTTGGACAAACCCTTTAAATATTTAGTC
The DNA here is from genome assembly GCA_900303285.1 of Rhinella marina. Taxonomy (NCBI): domain Eukaryota; kingdom Metazoa; phylum Chordata; class Amphibia; order Anura; family Bufonidae; genus Rhinella; species Rhinella marina. The sequence goes on along the minus strand of ONZH01016098.1, from coordinate 332,092 downwards.
TAGCCACTGATTTATTTTCTGAAATCTATCTGCTGTTTGCTCTTTTTTGAATTTCTCTTTCCTACTCACTGTGATGGATGCACATGCTCAGTTCCATCCTTTAACTGCCACAAGTTGCAGTAGAAAGGACATGCACCTGAGTAAGTGCATGCCCCCTAAGCTGCCAGTTTGAGATAAATCTAGTAGAGCAATTGAACCAATGAATGAGGAGATCTCTGGATCCATGTGAGCAGGGCCGTTTCTATAGCCGGGCGAGGGGTACGACTGCACGGGGCTCCTGTCTCAAGCAAGAAGAGGGGGGCGCCATTGGCATCTACCTAAAGCAGAAGCAATGAGCGCTTCCATCAATACAGATGGAAGCGCTCATTGCTGGAGCGAAGGGAGCTGATGTCACTCACCGCTCAGCTCCCCAAGCTCCTCCCCTCCTTCAGGCCAGCGGCAGAGCTGCGAATGGTGAAGCAGAAGACTTATCCTGCTCCACCATTCAGCCTGCACAGATCACGCTGCCGGTGGATGTGGGCAGAGCTTGCAAATGGGAACTTTTCATAAGCCCCGCCCACTCTGTGCTGCAGCGCGGTGTGTAGCTGCAGTGAAGAAGACTGTTTGCTTCAGGAACGGGACAAGGTGAGTAGTGCTGTGTGTTTTGTGGGGTTTTTTTTAATACAGAGGGGCACATAGGACTTTACAACTATAGAGGAGGCACAGAGGAATTTACAACTATGGAGGGGGCACAGAGGACTTTAAAAGTATGGAGGGGGCACAGAGGGCTTTACAACTATGGAGGGGGCACAGAGGACTTTACAACTATGGAGGGGGCACAGAGGACTTTATAACTATGGAGGGGGCACAGAGGACTTTATAACTATGGAGGGGGCACAGAGGGCTTTATAACCATGGAGGGGGCACAGAGGGCTTTATAACCATGGAGGGGGTATAGGGGGCTTTATAGCAATGGAGGGGGAACAGAGGGCTTTATTACTATGGAGGGGGCACAGAGGACATTATTATTATGGAGGGGGCACAGAGGGCTTCATTACTATGGAGGGGGCACAGAGGGCTTCATTACTATGGAGGGGGCACAGAGGGCATTTTTACTCTGGAGGGGACACAGGGCATTACTAATGTGAAGGAGGCTCAATGGACATTTTTACTTTGGAGGGGGCACAGAGGGCATTGCCAATGTGAAGGAGGCACAATGGACATTTTTACTCTGGAGGGGGCACAGAGGGCATTACCAATGTGAAGGAGGCACAATGGACATTTTTATTCTGGAGGGGGCACAATGGGCATTTTTATTCTGGAGGGGCACAATGGGAATTTTTACTCTGGAGGGGGCACAATGGGCATTTCTACTCTGGAGGGAGCACAATGGGCATTATTCCTCTGAAGGGGGCACAGTGCACAGAGGGCATTACTACCAATAAGGCTACACGCCACTGGTGTTGTCCCTCCTTATATATTTTTTTGTTTTGCAGCTCGGATCTTCATCCTACAGCAGACACAGGTAGGTGGACCTTTACCAAAAGTACTTGAGTACCCCTGACCTACAGGCTGGCAGGCTAACTACCTACCTACAGTGTGCAAGCTAACTAACAGTGCTACTGCGCTCCACTAGGGCGGATATGCCCCAATTGTCTGATAGGTGTGGGTTCCAGTGGAACGGAGCGGGAAGTGCTGGGCCTAGAGGCTCTCCACTGCTCCCATAGAAATGAATGGGAGCGCACCGTGCATGCGCGGCCACCGCTCCCATTCATTTCTATGGCGCTGACTATTTTTGGTGGCCCCATAGAGATTAACTGAGGATTGCTGCGCATGCGCAGTGCGCCCTCCGTTCTTTATAGAGGTGCACCCATTGTCACAAAATGGGAATAAGCCTTTAAGTCAGTGTTATTTGATATTGGGGGGGGGGCACTTTTTTAATGTTCACCCTGTTGGTAGAATTCCCTAGAAACTGCCCTGCATGTGAGGTACAGGGTTGGTTCTAAGTTTGTACTATATGATATTGGATTTTCATTATTTACATTAATCATGTAACTTTAAATAAAGATAATATTCTTATCTAACGCGGTTCCTTCCTTTACATGCCGTCTCCTCTATATGTGGGTTTCCTAAAGCATCTTAATTTCTGGTAATAACATAAAGAATATCTTGCATTATAAATAGACAAACCACTTCCATCATAAAACATTGGTCTCCGCTCTAATAAACAATAATCTTTAAATCTCCCAACCACATTGAGGACTTTACACATGTTTCTACATAGTTTCCCACACTGTTTCCAGCCATCAGTAATAAGAGAATTCTCCAGATACCTCTCATATGTCTTTTCATTTTAGCAAATGTCACCCTTTCATTTTCTTATTATCCCTCCATTTATTTTTGCTACCATTACAGATCATGAGCCAAAATATGGATCTGTGGCTCCAGAGTGCTGATGTCTAGTCCCTGCTAATCCACAAGTATACCGTACAATAAGAAGCCTTTACACTATACTGTGAAAGTGGCTGTAAGATTTTATAGAAACATATCAGTGTGTTATGTCATATGGTGGGCGCTATATGGCATTTTATGTATTTTACGTAGGTTTTTTAAACACTATATAGCATTATATTTGGGCAAACACATGGAAATTGTGTTTTAATTTACTGTATTTGTGTGTTTATGGACTGTTTTTTGGCCAATGCATTCACATGGTAGGCATAGTAGGTCCAAATTCTGGAAAATTATCATCAACATGCTTAGTAAATACAATTATTCTCCTGAATGAACCCCTCAAAAATCATATCAAAATTGGAAAAAACTCCCAAAAATGTCAGATTTATATTGCAGATTTTGAATGTATGTCTCCAGTAAACATACAGTAGCCGGGGCACAATTCATGTAACTTTAACCCTTTAGTGAAGTAACATTTCTCCCCCTCTGAGTTCCATTGTTCATAAATTTTTTTTTCTTAAAATTAGCTGTATGACACCTTGAGTTTTGTGTGACAAGTTGTAGTTCTTTTTTTATTACATAATTTTCACAATTTTTATTTTATTTTTTCTGTCTTTTTTCTGGGTGGAGGTATACTCTATAGCTATTTCAGTGCTGCGCCTGAAGCATGCAACCTTGTGCAGCTGCCCAGTTTGCCTTGGATGTCATACTGTTTTATTTAGTAAAACTATTTGAATTAAATTGATTTTCTGCCTGATGAAAACCTTTCCCATCTGCCAGAAGTATATTAGATTTTCCTCTGTTGTGACATTCACTATTACTGCAGCATTCAATGGGTATCAGGGAAGCACTATGCATATTTTACATTAAATATAGAATATGAACAAGATAAGGACTGTGGAAAATGGGAACTTTAATGATGTTTGTCTGTTCTTATCTGTGGAATATAAATGTTTGGTGCAAGTTACTTGACGCCTTGATCCGGACACTGTTAAACATACAGGTCATAGCGCTCATCTTCACACTCTTGTTCTGGAATAAAAAGTATGCTCTCTGATTGAAAAGGGGATATAGATAATATGCACAGAAGTTCACATTACCCTCCCCCTGGGAACATGTACAGTTACATACGGACTGAAGTTTTTTCCCTCCTTGTCTTCCCCCTCCAGGCTGGTTGATCACAGCTGGATGAAAAGAGGGAAAACTACTTTAACCTTTACTATCTTGGGCTGGGTAGCAGCTACAGATGTGAAAGGGGATAATCTAAGCTTTTAAACAAGACCAAGATCACAGTGCTAGGAGATGAACAGCCTTCAGAAGTCATGAGTGCACTCTGCAGGTATATGCATCTCTCATTTCTACGGGCTGTAACTCGTGATATACAGTATAATGGATAGCACCTCCTTGATTTTGCTTAAAGGTTTAGATTATCAGATTTAAAACTAGATCAAAATTGTCCCTGTAGCCCAACTACAGCCTAATAAATAGTGCATAGAAGTGGGCCCTCTTTTGCAGCCACACAGCTCAGAATGGTGTTTGTCTGAGGAAACACTGCTTGGGATGATCAGTGTGGGGGGGAGGGGGGTAGATATAAAACCATATCTACCATTAAATGTACAAAATTGCCTTCAGTTGTTTAATTTGTTCTCTCCTATCCACAGTATAGAGGATAACTATTAGATTGGTGGGGGTCCGACCTCTGGGACCCCCACCAAGAACAGGAGCCTCATTACTTGTGAGTACCAAGGATATGAATATAGCAGCAAGTTGAGCATCTGCACTGCTGCTCCATTAAAGGAATCTTTCACCAGTTTTATGCTGCCCAGTTCTAACAGCTCCAGAGCATGCCAATGAGACCCCATATTCATGAGCTCATGGCTCTCCCCACCCCCTGCCTCTGATAGACAGGTTTTTCCATATGAATCAGCAGCAGTTGGTGGGAGAGCCAAGAGCTCATGCATATGGGGACTCATTCGGCATGCACTAGAGTTGTTTAGTACAAGATCTTGACAAAATGGATAAGTCAATTAAACAAAGCCCTTAGTTAGGACACCAGAAAACTGGTGACAAATTCCTTTTAATCTCTATAGCACTGCCAGAAATAGCCAACGACCGATTGAGATGAATGGAGAGACAGTACACATGCTTCAACTGCCACTCCATTGATTTTGGGGTCCCCGCAGACTATGGCACCCCCATTCTTGTTATCATGGGGGATCTAATTGGTCAGACCCCCACTGATCTAACAGTAATTCTCTATATTAGCCACAGAGTCAGAAAAGCTATAATCTACAGACCATGGAGATCCTGGAAGCAATCTTTGACAATGTGTCGCTAGATGATATTAAAGGGAACCTGTCATCTCCTTTATGCTACCCATACTAACAGCAGAATAAAGTAGAGACAGGTGAGTTGATTTCAGCGGTCTGTCATTTATAAGTTAAAAGTAATTGGTTGCTGAGAACTAACATCACAAACATTGCAGATTAGGCCTGGAAAAGAGTCAAATCTTCTCGAGAAGAGTCATGGTTATTCATGAATTCCTGCTTTCCCTGCCCACCTGATGACTGACAGGCTTCTACCTAGTTTTCTCCCTTTCTCTCTAGGAGAGAACTGCCAGTCATCAGCAGATGGGTGGGGAGAGCAGGAGATTAGGAATAACCATGACTCTTCTCAGGTAGATTTGACTCTTTTCAAGGCCTGGGATGCAATGTTTGTGATGTTGGTTCTCAGCAACCACTCACTTTTAGCTCAAGAGAGACACACCGCTGAAATCAGCATTTCTGTCACTATTTTATGCTGCCCTCAATACAGTCAGCATAAAGTTGATGACAGGTTCCCTTTAAGGTAAAAGCTGGACTCAGATAACCTAGCTTTATTCTGTCCATACAGTAATAAGTCTGAAGTTATTAAACTGGAATTTGCACAAAAATCTCTTAGGGTGCATTCACTTGACCATATGTAGTTTGCTGTCCACAAAAAATGCGGATGACATCTGTGTGACGTCCGCATTACATCACTTTTTTGTTTTTTTTACAGATCCATTATAACAATGCCTATCCTTGTCCGCAAAATGGACAAGAATAGGACATGTTCTATCTTTTTTGCAGGACTACGGAATGGACATACAGATGCCAACAGCTCACTGTGTGCTGCCTGCATTTTGCAGACCCACTGAGATGAATTGGTCCACATCCTACATGCAAAAAATGCGGATCGGATGCGGAACAAGCATACAGTACAGAATGGGGCCTTAGACAAACATATGGCCATATTATAGAATTCACGCTTATGGTGCTCTGGTCAGAATCAAGAAAATGACCGGAGTCCTGCTAAGTCACACTAGTTGTTATTAGTATAAGTGTATGGATTATTAGTTACCCAGCAGGCTTTCTAGTAAAGAACATTTATATTATTACAGAACCTGAAGTATTCTTCTGTGTATATGATGATGACAGTTATGACATATCACAGCTTGATCAGTTATAGTGTGGCCAGGTTATGATTAGAAAACCACTGGCACTTGTGGGAATGAATGATTGAGTCTTGACAGCCATGTCTGATACCTGCTTGATTATAATCACTTGTGCTGTTTCTGATGAAAATAATAAATCTTTCGGATAATACACTTGGGTTTCATGACAAGTTAGTGGAGAATATTTCTAGTACATGTCCTTGAATTTTATGATTGATAAAAAAAATAATTGAAAGTGAAAGAAACTAAGAAATAAAAATAAATTTTTGCACAAATTCTTCAAACCACACAAAATGTTTATATTGTAGCACTTTAAGGCTATGTTCACTCATCAGATACAAATATGACAAGTATTTCTGCAGCAGAAATCCACAGATGACCTTCAGATTCCTGCAGCAGATTTATTGTGGATGTGCTGCTGTGGATGCAGCAGATCCACATGGGGATTGCCCCTAACTTATTTCAATTGTGGACTTTTTTCATGGTGGCACCAAAAATCTGCCTGGAAAGTTTCTATTACTTGTGAATGTAGTTGCAAAAACCCCACTTGAATGCATGGGATCCAGACTGATGTTGCGGATTATGACCTGTATTATCTGTGGTTATCTGATTATTCGCCGAAGCGAATTTATGATGATTCGTTCATCTATACAGAATTCACTACATTGCTAGATAATATCTTTATGAAGGTAATGTAACCTCTATCCAGCATTTTTAATAGATTTTTTTTGTTTCTTACTGCGTGTCTTAGGAGTCTTTAGCAGGATAATGCAATTTAGCGCCCACCTTGTTAGGAGACATACAGTGTAAAAAACCCATCTGCATCATCAATATTTGCATTAATATTATTTGTAATAATATTTGTATAATATTATATTAGGAGAGAATTTTCTTCCAATGATATGAATGAATGAGAAATATTAATTTGTGGGTCAGTTTGGCAGTGTCGATGTAACAAAAACAAGTCTTCCTAATATGAAGCATATGTCTACTAGGCGGTGAGTTCACAGAACGGGGTTATAATATTTATATAATATAATATTTATGAAATGTGGCTCAGTAGATAGATTTCCATCTTCTTCTGCTCCGTGGAAATATCTCGCATAATATTAATACACACAGTAACTGCAGATGAGCAGGACGATATTTCCCATATGTTGCCATTTAAAGGACAGGTCTTGACTGAGACAGGAGGAGATTTCCCATTGGGGTTGTATTTTTATACGCCCCTAGGAGCTCATATACAATGCAGCATGCCGGTGTTTTAAGCCGTATTAAGGCCCACACTAAACTTTAATGTCAGAGTAATCTTATGGTATAGGTTAAGCGTAAATTCTGTATTATTTAATGTCACAGTGTAAATTCTGATATAAAACTTAATTCATTTATTTCATTTGGTTAATGCATATTCCCTGAGATATTTAATTACATTTTTAGTAAATGATGTTTTGATATGGCCAATACAGATTCCTGTTATCTATTTGTTCATCAATCATTTTGTGCTAAAATATGCTAAATTATAAAATGCCGAGTTATATATTCATTGTATAGTTGTAGTAGACTCCAGTAGGTCATTCTATGCTAGCTAGTTGCTATAATACACACAGTCCGCCATACTGTACCATTATGATGTGGTGGTCCAAGATGGACAAGTCCAATGCAATCCAAACAGCGGTAGGACTACTGCCCTACATCATTCAGACCTGGGGGTATCTGCAATTGTACATAGTTATTTGTTGTATTGTTATGTTTTTTATTGTTGTGACCGCGCATTCCAGCAAAAGGAGGTTATGGTTAGCAACGGTTGGCAGGAAGAGGAATAACCACTCGGTTACTCCCCTCTTGTTAGGAGTGGGCTGGTCCTACTTCGTGCCAGGAAGGGGAGTTCCAGTCTAGTGAGACAGAGAGAGGAAAGGAAAGGGAGTTTCTGTTCAGATGAGGGAGTGAGGAAGCACAGGCCAGAGCTCCTACTCACAGGAACCATACCTTATTCCCCTGTGAGACAACACTCTAGAGGGAAACTCAGGAACCAGATATTCTTCTCCTACAAGACATCCTGCCACAAGAAAACACCTGATAGATAAGATAGCAGAGTGATCAGCGAAATACAGCCTTACAGACACTGCTGCAAGGTAAGGGATAACAGCTCAGACACCATCACTTACCTAAACCATCAATAGGCCAGATAAACATTAAGCCTGTACTACAGTGGACACCTATATCCACAGGTGCTTGCTAGTGGCAATCTATTGCCATCCAACAAGCCACCACACCTCCTCATCTGGTGCCTGAGAAACTGTACTTTTTATTTATTGCTGCTGGATGTGCAATAAGTTATATTTTAGACTGGGTAAAGAGAGCCTATTATATGTTTACCAGTGGCCTGATTCTGCAATCTATACTTTTACTGTACTGAACCCCAGGGAGTGACGATCTGAGGGAATACTCCATGACATACTGTAACATCTCATCAGGGCCACTACCACTCCTATCCTCTGCACTGGTTCCTTATGGGCTCACTGCACATCTATATACTGCCATTCTCAGTGTATCTTGGTAGTACTGAATATACTGCACTAATAGAAAAACACAGTACACTTTCAAAAAGTGTCCTGATTTGACTTCTCTTAGCTTCCAGGATATACATATGATATTGATACACCCAGGCCTTAAACAACTGCTTTGTCTCAAGATATATGATACTGTTTTGGTGCAAAAGGCCTTGCTCTGAACCATTCTTGGCATCAACCTTAAGCTTGATTCTAATAGAAATTATACATTTGATTTTATTGATTTAGCTTTGTCTATAAGATAAATGTGTAGTTCCAAACCAATCGTTCTGTTTGTATGGGAAGGGGAAGAAGATCAAGAGAAGATCATGTCCTGTAGTATTAATTTTAATTTATTTCATTAAATTTTTTAACACCTACCAATATTTTTAATGAAAACATTTAATTAATGATTGATGTACATAGTGTATTGTTTGTTTTACATTTCATTAAGAAATTTAGTTAAATGAATTAAAATAATTAATTCAGCGGCACATAATCTTCACTTGATCTGGGGAAAAGTTATCCTCATGCTTTCAGATTATTTGAATTTAAACTAGTATTAGTATCACACATACAGTAGGTTTTTAGTGCTATTTTTCAGCAGTTTTGCATATTTAGTGGCCTTTTTGCACCTTTTTATGCATTTAAAAAAAAAATGCTAAAATGCTAAAAATCATATTTTCAGTAGTTCTTTATTAAAAATACTAAGCCGGTCTGTCCCAAAGGGTTAACTGTTTTTCTAACTGTGTGACTAGTACTTTCAGTTTATGCCAGTCATCTAATAAACCTTATCTCTAAACTACTAAGAGGTCATAAACACTTATTAAAGTCACATTCTTATCAGTAAGATAAGAACTGAGATGTAATGAGTGTTAATTTTGTCAGGGAGCATAGATAAGGAGCCTGTCAGCTCCCCAACTAATGGAAAAGAGAGAAAATCCATAGACTGTTACTACGGAATCTTAGCTCTGTACAGAAAAAAGGGCTCCATATTCATAATAAAGACCAATGAGTACAATGCAATAAAAATTGGCCCCAAAGGTGTACATAGCCTTTAAGGTCTAAGGGAAATATGAAATGTTAGTTACCTGTTATTTCTTTGGTCTTTGATGCTGTGGCTGAGCCTAAATAGTGTCATGCCCTTACACATGGCTGTTGATGCCATTGATTGGCTGTCATTTGACCAAGAATAAGTTCCTGTCATTTCCAGTCTGCAGGGGACTCACAGGAACCATGGAGCGAGAATGGAGGGCATTTAAATAGGTGAAAGTTTTTCTTTATTTTCTAACATCACTGCCGACCTTTAAGGTGTTCATAAATTGTAATATACACGGATTCTTAGATGCCAGTCATTGGCACTGTATGCACAGGGTTCAAACATTTAATTTCATTTACATACATTCAATAGTGATGCTGTTGGTGGTAGAAAAAAGCTTTTTTTTTTTTAAATCTCATACAACCCCATTAAAAAGGTTGGCAAAAGGGAGTCTCATTTTTTTTCATTCCTTTCGCCTAGGCTACTTCCACTCCTGCAGCGTGGGGCTCCAGCAGGCTGTTCCAGTGGGTGAACAGCCCGCCGGATCCGTGCTGCTGCAGGTGCACGTGTGGGGCCAGACCTGCGCTCCGGACCCATTCACTGTAATGGGGGCGGCCCGCAGATCTGGCCGCAGCACGGCAACCCCTGCTGAGAGGCGGCCGGAACGAAAATACATGTATTTCACACCGCGCCGCAGGTGTGAAAGTAGCCTTAAAGGGAACCTGTTAGTTTGGGGGCACTAAACCATAAGCATGCTTTGCTGCTGGGGTTTAAGGTGCCAAACCTGCCCATTTTACACCTGTCTGGCCCTCGGCATGCCCTGATGTGTAGGGAATGTGCAGTGAAGTGAGGTGTTCGTTGGCACATGTTCCCAATGCCACTGGAAATGAGTCTCCTGGTAAGCTGCAGTACATTACACATTGATCTTTGTGGGGCCAGACATACTTGATAATGGCAGGTTTGATTGTTTAGTGGCCCCCAAACCAGGTAACAGACTCCCATTAATTAAGACTCAAAACTCCTTACAATACCCACATCTCTATAACTATAGAAGCCTTTACCATAACCCCTGGTAGGCTGTGTCATGGGTCTATCACCCTTTGTTGGTTAAAATGGTTGTCTTATGAGTACCCCCCTCAATGTGACCTATTAGGAATATTATAGACAGCTCTTCTCTCTTCTGTTTAACCAACTTAATGTACCAGAACTGAAAGCAGTTCTGTAAGGTCATCTCTTATTCTGATCAACTCAAGTGGTCCATGGATTACTTGGACAGATGTTCTTCTGAGCAATACTACTTTTCTTGTGCAGCGGTCAATGTAAATTGAAATATCTGGCCAATGAAAGCTTCCCATGGGAAAACCAGCTGATGCAAGGAGGAGGTTGTCTCTTGGCATATATGTTATTAAAGGGGTTCTCAGGGAATTAAGAGAATGAAAATACTTAAATATTAGTTTAAAATAAATATTTTCCCAAATAACTTTCATTAGTTATAATGGCTCATTTTGTCTGGGGAGTAATCAACAGGGGAAACAAAATGGCCACCATCCTTTTTGTACACACAAAACCTGTCCTTATCATAAGCAGGACAAGTTATTTCACAACACTGAGGTAAAGAGCTGCCTGATCCTCCTCTCTGCTCTGCTCGACAGGGATTATGATCTTGAATACAGCGGATAAGAACTTTAGCCGAATCTCTGGGGAATTTAATACACAGAGGATGGGCAGGGCAGACTGTGGCTGTGGTAATGGAGACTGCATACAAATGCTGCTGCTCATTAGCCACACCTCTCAATCCTCTCATGTCTCATCATCTCCATTCCCCCATAGATTCACCTGTATTCAGGATCATAATCCCTGACAAGCAGAGCAGAGAGGAGGATAAGGCAGCTCTTTACCTCAGTGTTGTGAATAGAGATGAGCGAATTTCATATTTAGAAATTTGTTTCCGCTTCGTTTAGTAGTAAAAGCAGAATTGTGTTATGGATTCCGTTACCACGGACCATTCGCTCATTTCAAGTTGTAAAGTAACTTCACTTCCTGTATGATTAGGACAGGTTTTGTGTGTACTAATAGGACAGCGGCCATTTTATTTCTCCTAATGATTGCTCCCTAGACAAAACAAGCCATTATAACTAATGAAAGGATATTTGGGAATATATTTATCATAAAGTAATATTTAAATATTTTCATTTTCTTAATTCTCAGAGAACCCCTTTAATGTCTCATAGGTGGTGACTGTACCACTAAAACCGCTACCTATTATAAGAATGGAGGTCCCATAGTTTACATTTTGCAACTACAGGAGGCTGGTGGCTTCAAATAGGAGGTGAAACTGTGGAAAGCTATCCACATATATGTACAATATGTACAACAATTATGGAATCACCAGTCTCTGAGGATGTTCCTTCAGTTGTTTAATTTTGTTGAAAAAAAAAACAGATCACAGACATGACAAAAAACTAAAGGCATTTCAAATGGCAACTTTCTGGCTTTAAGAAATACTAAAAGAAATCAAGAAAAATAATTGTGGTAGCCAATAACCAGTTACATTTTTAGAACAAGCACAGGGAATAAATTATGGAATCACTCAATTCTGAGGAAAAAATTATGGAATCATGAAAACCAGCAAAATAACACTCCAACACATCACTATTACTTTGTTGCACCACCTCTGGCTTTTATAACTGCTTGCAGTCTCTGAGGCATTGACTTAGTGAGTGACATACAGTACTCTTCATCAATCTGGCTCCAGCTTTCTCTGATTTCTGTTGCCAGATCTGCTTTGCAGGTTGGAGCCTTGTCATGGACCATTTTCTTTAACTTCCACCAAAGATTTTCAATTGGATTGAGATCCTGACTGTTTGCAGGCCATGACATTGACCTTATGTGTCTTTCTTCAAGGAATGTTTTCACAGTTTTTGCTCTATGGCAAGATGCATTATCATCTTGAAAAATGATTTCATCATCCCCAAAACATCCTTTCGATAGATGGGATAAGAAAAGTGTCCAAAATGTCAATGTAAACCTATGCATTTATTGAAGATGTAATGACAGCCATCTCCCCAGTGCTTTTACCTGACATGCAGCCCCATATCATCAATGACTGTGGAAATTTGCATGTTTTCTTCAGACAGTCGTCTGCATAAATCTCTTTGGAACGGCACCAAACAAAAGTTCCAGCATCATCACCTTGCCCAATTCATCACTGAATATGACTTTCATCCAGTCATTCACAGTCCACGATTGCCTTTCCTTAGCCCAATGTAACCTTGTTTTTTCTGTTTAGGTGTTAGTGATTGCTTTCTTTTAGCTTTTCTGTATGTAAATCCCATTTCCTTTAGGCGTTTTCTTACAGTTCGGTCACAGACGTTGACTCCAGTTTCCTCCAATTTGTTCCTCATTTGTTTTGTTGTACATTTTCTGTTTTCAAGGCATATTGCTTTAAGTTTTCTGTCTTGACTAGAGATGAGCGAGCACTAAAATGCTCAAGTGCTCGTTATTCGAGACAAACTTTTCCGGATGCTCGGGTGCTCGTTTCGAGTAACGAACCCCATTGAAGTCAATGGGAGACTCGAGCATTTTTTGCAGGGGACCAAGGCTCTGCATAGGGAAGGCTGGGTGAAAACCTGGAAACATCAGAAAATGATGGAAACACCACGGAAGTGGACAGGAAACAGCAGGGGCAGCATGCATGGATGCCTCTGAGGCTGCCTAATCCCACCATTACCCCAAATTCACCTGCAACAGCCTGGTGGTTACCCTCATGGCAATTGTGCTCACCCAGACCAAGAAAGGTGAGGCACATGCCCATCACATGTAAGGGAAGCACCCAACTAGGTGCAAAGAAGGTCCATCACCCATGCCCTTGCTGGCGCTGCTCTCCTATCCCCAGCCACACGATGCAGGCATAAGCCTGACACAGCATGGCGGTGACACCAACAAGTGACCAAGTTAGATGAGGTAGCAGGTGAGCCACCCAAAAATTTAGCCTGACGCAGCACGGCGGTGACAACAGAGTGACTGAGTTAGACTGAGGTAGCAGGAGGTGAAGCATGGAAGGTAATTCGAAGGAGGAGGAGTTGGAGGAAGAGGCATAGTAAGTCTGAGAAACCGTGACCGAGGTAGGCCCCGCAATCCTCCAAGTGGGCAGTACATGAGTGGCCCCAGGGTCAGACTCGGTCAGAGTGACTGAGCTACACGACGGTAGCAGGTAGAGCACATAAAAATTTAGCGTCGCCCTGTATGGCTGTGACTACACATTGACCGAGCTACATGACGGTAGCAGGTAGAGCACAGGAAAAATTTAGTGTGGCCCTGTATGGCTGTGACTACACATTGACCGAGCTACACGACGGTAGCAGGTAGAGCACAGGAAAAATTTAGCGTGGCCCTGTATGGCTGTGACTACACATTGACCGAGCTACACGACGGTAGCAGGTAGAGCACAGGAAAAATTTAGCGTGGCCCTGTATGGCTGTGGCTGTCAATTTAGGTACGGTTGTCAACTATGAAATTGATCAAGTGGGGCATGTGTTGTATGTATTCTTCTCAGTTTAATACCGTATACGTCACCTATCCGGAAAAATAGTTTGGAGAGATAGAAAGAGAGGAAAAAGACGTATTTTTAAAAGTGACGTTTAGTATAGATCAGTTAAAGAGAAAGAAAGGATTTTATGAAATGGATTTGTATCATTGAGAGCAAAAAAAACGTATTTTTTTACGTGACGTGCAGTATAGATCAATTACACAGAAACAACGGATTGTGGTCTGTGCAGACTGAGGTGCTGGACTGTAACTAACAGAATTGTTCCACTGAGCTGTATGAAATGGATTTGCATCACTGAGAGCAAAAGAACGTATTTTCTAATGTGACGTGTAGTATCGATCACTTGGAGAGAAAAAGTGGAATGTGCAGACTTGGGTTGCTATAGTGCAAACCACTATGGTGGTGACAACAGAGTGAGCGAGTGACACTGCGGGAGCAGGCGAACCACATAAACATTTTTCGTGGCCCTGTATGGCGGCGGTGACAACAGAGTGACTGAGTTAGTATGCGGTAGCTGGTGAAGCACCCAAAAATTTAGCCTGACACAGCATGGCGGTTACACCACCAATGACTTTGTCCGACTGAGAATGCAGTGAAATGGCTTTTGTTGAGCCTCCAAAAAAATTTTTCTTTTCGGAGTACATAAAGTCAACCCTCAGCAAAAAAAATTTTTTTTTTAAATGTCGGTACTTGTGCCTCCTGAAAAATTGTTTTGGACTGTCTGTTTGACGCTCCTGAAACATTTTTACACACTGAAACGTTTTACAGTGTCTGTAGTTGACACTGCGAAAAAATTGTTTGGAGAGAGGGCCTGTAGGTGGCCCTCTGGAAAAATTGTTTAGAGAGAGGGCCTGTAGGTGGCCCTCCGGAAAAATTGTTTGGAGAGAGGGCCTGTAGGGGGCCCTCCGGAAAAATTGTCGTAAAAGAGTGCCAGTTGGCCCTCTAAAAAATTCCCTTTTGGGTCAGCGTTAGGCAAAGACGACAAGGAGGAGGAGGAGTAGGAGGAGTAGAGAAGAGGAATCGGATACATAAGTAATGTTAATCTTTAGCTGCTTTCCCCCGGAGGAGATTTGAATTCCGGTGAAATCCAGGCTTTGTTCATTTTAATAAGCGTCAGCCTGTCAGCGCTGTCAGTTGACAGGCGTGTACGCTTATCGGTGATGACCCCACCAGCTGCACTGAATACCCGCTCTGACAACACGCTAGCGGCAGGGCAGGCCAGCACCTCCAAGGCGTACAGCGCCAGTTCAGGCCACGTGTCTGGCTTTGAAACCCAGTAGTTGTATGGAGCAGAGTGATCGGTCCGGACGTTGGTATGGTCAGCTAGGTACTCACTCACAAATCTTTCTGTAAAGCTCACCCCTACTCTGCCGAGACTGGGGACAGGTGACAGTGTCTTGCTGGGGTGACATAAAACTGGCAAAGGCCTTGGAGAGAGTTCCCCTGCCAGTGCTGGACAAGCTGCCTGCTCGCCTACTCTCCCCCGCTACTTGGCCCACAGAAGCACGCCCTCTGCTGCTAGCGGTGTCAGATGGGAAGGATTGTTTCAGCTTGTGCACCAGGGCCTGTTGATATTGATTCACTCTCATACTCCTTTCCTCTACAGGAATGAGAGTGGAAAGGTTCTGCTTGTACCGTGGGTCCAGGAGAGTGAACACCCAGTAATCGGTGTTTGACTCTCCATTTCCTCCTCCTTCTCCTCCTCCTCCTCCTCCAAGTCCTCCTCTTCAGCCATACAGGCTCAACAGTTAATAAGGACTGAGCACTGGTACCCTCTTCTGTCTCGCAGACATTCTCCTCCTCTTCCTCCTCATCCTCATCCCCCTCCTCCGATACGCGCTGAGAAATAGACCGGAGGGTGCTCTGGCTATCAAGCAACGTATCTTCCTCCACCGCCTCTTGTGACAAGCGCAAAGCTTCCGACTTCATGCTCAGCAGTGAATTTTTCAACAGGCAAAGCAGCGGGATGGTGAGGCTGATAATGGCGGCATTGCTGCTGACCATCTGTGTTGACTCCTCAAAGTTGGTCAACACCTGGCAGATATCAGACATCCACATCCACTCCTCATTGTAGACTTGAGGAAGCTGACTGACCTGACTACCAGTTCTGGTGGAAGTTGACATCTACAATCGCTCTGCGCTGCTGGTAAACTCTGGATAACATGTTTAATGTCGAATTCCATTGTGTGGGCACATCGCACAACAGTCAGTGAGCGGGCAGTTGTAGGCGGCGCTGCGCTGCCCTGAGAGTGGCAGCATCTGTGGTCGACTTGCGGAAATGCGCACAGATGCGGCGCACCTTGGTGAGCAAATCAGACAGATTGGGGTATGTCTTGAGGAACTGCTGAACTATGACATTGAACACGTGGGCCAGGCATGGCACATGTGTGAGTCTGCCGAGTTGCACAGCCGCCACCAGGTTACGCCTGTTGTCACACACAACCATGCCCGGCTTGAGGTTCAGCGGTGCCAGCCACAGATCGGTCTGCGCCGTGATGTCCTGTAATAGTTCTTGGGAGGTGTGCCTTTTGTCACCTAAGCTCAGAAGTTTGAGCACCGCCTGCTGGTGCTTAGCCACTGAACTGCTGCAGCGCCTAGAGCTACCGACTGAAGGCGCCGTGCCCACGGATGGTAATTCGGAGGAGGAGGTGGAGGAGGAGGATGGGTCGGAGGAGGAGGCATAGTACGTCTGAGAGACTGTGACCGAGGTAGGACCCGCAATCCTCGGTGTGGGCAGTACATGAGCGGCCCCAGGGTCATACTCGGTCCCAGCCTCCACCAAGTTAACCCAATGTGCCGTCAGTGATATATATAGTGTCCATGCCCGGAAGCTCAGAAACAGCATTGGTCAGGGCACGGATGATGTTCTGTGACACGTGCTGGTGTAGGGCTGGGACAGCACATCGGGAAAAATAGTAGCGGCTGGGGACCGAATACTGAGGGGCAGCCACCGCCATGAGGTTGCGAAAGGCCTCGGTCTCTACCAGCATCTCCAGGCTCAGCAATTTGGAGATGTGGACGTTGAGGGCTTGGGCATGTGGGTGGGTGGAACTGTATTTCCTCTTGCGCTCCAGCGTCTGCTGTAAAGACAGCTGAACGCTGCGCAGGGACACATTGGTGGACGCTGTGGAGGATCGTGGAGGCGAAGATGTGGTTTTCCGGCGGGAGGCGCTCGTGCCGGTGTCAGTGGTGGGACCCGCAGGAGGTGAACGGCCTTGGTTCCATTGAGTGGGGTGTTTAGCACTCATATGCCTGCGCATGCTGCTGGTGGTTAGGCTAGTAGTGGTGGCACCCCTGCTGATCCTGGTGTGGCACAGGTTGCACACCACAGTCCGTCGGTCATCCTCACTTTCTTTAAAGAACCTCCAGACTTGCGAACATCTAGGCCTCGCCACGGGAGCTTCAATACGTGAAACAGTTGCTGCTGATGCACCAGCTCTGGCCCTGCTTCTCCCTCTGGCCACCCCACTGCCTCTTCCAACCTGTTCTGGTGCAGCACTCGCCTCCGCTTCAGAAGCACTGTCTTCACTTGGCTTATCAACCCAGCTTGGGTCAGTCACCTCGTCATCCTCCGATTCCTCAGTCTGCTCCCCCTTCGGACTTCCTGCCCTGACAACACTTCACCACTGTCTGACAACCATGTCTCCTCATCGTCCGACACCTCTTTACACACTTCTTCCACTAAGTCAATAATGTCATCACCCACAGACTGCGACAGTTGGAAAACTTGGGCATCGGGAAAGAGGTCAGCAGCAACCTGAGAAGTGGTTTGTGACTCTGTGAAGGGTCCAGAAAACAGTTCCTCAGAGTATGCCGGATCGCATTCCAAATTTTCCTGGGAGGGGGCAGACTGGGGGGAAGGAGGTTGAGGTGGAGGAGCCAGAGGAGTGCTCCCTTGGGTAACGTGGGTGGACTGCGTGGAAGACTGACTGGTGGACAAATTACTTGAAGCATTGTCCGCAATCCACGACATCACTTGTTCGCACTGTTGTGGTTTCAACAGTGCTCTACCACGTGTCCCTGTAAGTTCAGACATGAAGCTAGGGAGTGTAGCTCTGCGGCATTCCTCTGCTCCCTTATCAGCAGGTACTGTCTCACCCTGCCCAGGACCACAGCCTCTGCCCCCTGCAGTAATTGAATGCCCACGCCCACGCCCTCATCCTCGACCCTTAGCCCTGAGGTTCAACATTTTCTGTATATAAGTGTATTATATATACCAAAAAAAATGGGCCTGCTGTACTGAAACCCACAAACTTGTTCAATCTGAACAAGGTGGATAAGTTAGAGCAAAATTACGTATTTTATTACGTACCGTGCAGTATGGAGCAATTACACTGAAACTATTAGATTAGGCAGACTTGGTCTGCTTAAGTGCAACCCAGACAAATGTCGCACAGAGATTTTTCTAATGTAGCTGTATCAGTGAGAGCAAAAGACCGTATTTTATTACGTGAGGTACAGTATGGGTCACCTGGACAGAAAATACGGATTGTGGTTTGTGGTGACTGGCCAACTGAACTGTGACACACAGAATGGTTCCACACAGCTGTATGAAATGGATTTGTATCACTGAGATTAAAAAAAAAAAACAAAGGTTTTTTTTTTTTTTTTACGTGACATGCAGAATATATCAGAGAGCAAACTCAGCCCCTGCTGACTGTGGCTATTTTCACTGCAACCCAGACAAATGTTGCACAGAGATTTTTCTAATGTAGCTGTATCAGTGAGAGCAAAAGACCGTATTTGATTACGTGACGTACAGTATGGGTCACCTGGACAGAAAATACAGATTGTGGTTTGTGGTGACTGGCCAGCTGAACTGTGACATACAGAATGGTTCCACACAGCTGTATGAAATGGATTTGTATCACTGACAGCAAACAAAAGGATTTTGTACTGTGACTTCCACTATCTATCAGTTAGACAGAAAAAAAATCTTCTGCAGACTGTGCCTATTTCAATGAAACACCAAAAAATTGTCCCACTTAGCTGTTTGAAATGGATGTGTGTCACTGGTTCTTTTAGAATCACTCCTGCCTAACACAAATCTAGTAGAACACCTAACACTCTCCCTGTATCATACTGCAGATCTGTCCCTAACGGCATCCAGGCAGCGACTGAGCCGAGCACCGCGGGCAGTCACTAGTATATTCCAGGGTCACCTGATCAGGCCAGCCAACCCCTGCTATCGACATGTAAGGGCCCCACGTGATGCTGGGTGTACCGCAGAGTCTCCTGGCTTGTGATTGGCTGAGTTTATAGTCTCCAAAAAATCAAAAGGCGGGAGATGCCATTTCCTCGAGCATGGCGAGATACTCGTACGAGTAGCAAGCACTTACGAGTACCCTAATACTCGAACGAGTATCAAGCTCGGACGAGTATGCTCGCTCATCTCTAGTCTTGACCCTTTGATGTCTTCCTTGGTCTACCAGTATGCTTGCCTTTAACCACCTTCCCATGTTGTTTGTACTTGGTCCAGGTTTTAGACTCAGCTGACTGTGAACAACCAACATCTTGTGCAACGCTGCATGATGATTTACCCTCTTTAAGGAGTTTGATAATCCTCTCCTTTTTTTCAATTGACATCTCTGGTGTTGGAGCCATGGATTCATGTCAGTCCACTTGTTGCAACAGCTCTCCAAGGTGTGATCACTCCTTTTTAGGCTACTTTCACACTGGCAGCAGGCCTGATCCGGCAGGTGAAGGGTGCTGCCGGATCAGGCCTGCCGCAGTGACATGTGTGGAGCCGGAACCGCGCTCCGGCCCCACACATGTCACACAGTACATACATATACATACACATAAACATACACACACATATAGACATACAAACACACATACATACTTACATGCTCCCCGGCAGGTCTTCGGAGCGTCAGGACGGCTCACACAGGTCACGATTCCCCACAGCGCCCTCTGCTGGGCGCCTGGTGGAATCGTCATCTGACGATTCCACCAGGCGCCCAGCAGAGGGCGCTGTGGGGAATCGTGACTTGTGTGAGCCGTCCTGACGCTCCGAAGACCTGCCGGGAGCATGTAAGTATGTATGTGTGTTTGTATGTCTTTATGTGTGTGTATGTTTATGTCTGTATGTGTCTATGTGTACCCGGATCCGTAATGGACTCCATTGAAAGTCAATGGAGGGCGGATCCGGTTACCATTATGGTCACACCAGACGGATCCACCCCCATTGACTTGCATTGGGGGTCATTCCGGATCCGTCTTGGTGCGGATGCCTGGACCGGAGAGCAAACCGCAGCATGCTGCGGTTTGTTCTCCGGTCTGAAGACGGAACGGAATGCTTTCAGGAGCATTCCGTTGTCTTCAGTTCAGTTTTGTCCCCATTGACAATGAATGGGGACAAAACTGAAGCGTTTTATTCCGGTATTGAGCCCCTATGACGGAACTCAATACCGGAATTTTAAAACGCTAGTGTGAAAGTAGCCTTACCTGGATACTAAAGAGCAGATTTAATCTGATGCAGGTGTTATTGTTTGCAATGAAAATTTGCAGGGTGATTCCATAATTTTTTCCTCAGGATTGAGTGATTCCATAATTTATTCCTTGTGCTTGTTCTAAAAATGTAACTGTTACTGGCTACCACAATTATTTTTCTTGATTTCTTTTATTATTTCTTAAAGCCAGAAAGTTGCCATTTGAAATGCCTTTAGTTTTTTGTCAGGCCTGTGATCTGTTTTTTTTTTCAACAAAATTAAACAACTGAAGGAACATCCTCAGAGACTGGTGATTCCATAATTTTTGCCAGGGGTTGTATACAACTGCTCAGCTAGTGGAGCATCTTGTATTTTAAGGTCGAACCCCTACTTTCTTTGGTTTGAATTTCCTTTCAGCACGTCTATAAGAAAATTAAATTGTGTATGTTGTCAAAGAGTAAAGCAGTCATTATAAAATTTCTACAGGAACAAAAGTAATGATCACATACTCTATCTAATGGAAAGTATTAGGACACACCTCTCAATCACTGAAAACAGGTGTTTTATTCAGTCCCATTGCCACAGGTGTATAAAATCCAGCCCCTAGCCATGCAGTCTACCTTTAAAACATTTGTGGATGAATGGCTCATTCCAAAGAGCTTACTAAATTCCAGCGTGGTACTATAATAGGAGGCTAACACTGTAACAAGTCAGTTCATGAAATTCTTTCCTCCTAGATATTCTACCATTACCGGGAGTAGTATTATTGCAGAGTGGCAGACTTTAGGAACCACCGCAACTATGTCAGTGTCAAAAGTCTCCAGTACTCTGCTTTCTCCATAACTGCAGAGTTCCATATCTCCTCTGGCATGGACATCAGCACAAAACCTGTGTTGTGGTGGGAGTAGGTGTAATGTGCAGGTGTCCAATACTTTTGACCATGTGGTGTATATAACAAGCACATCTGTAAAGGACTGCAAACTCCATTAGACCATAATGGGGTTAACTTCAAATAGTGGTATATCCTACAGGGCTTTTATGGTTTGCACCCATGCAAATTAAACTCATAGGCTCATTGACAACTCATCTGGCCACAGGCTTCTCCAGGCCCAGCTAAGGTAATTTGGTGTCTTATTTTTTGCGTTGCAGGTCCCAAACTCTGAAAATCCTCATTGAATTTGACCTCCCACAATATACCTTCTACTCTGTCTATAGAGACATACAGTATAGCTATATAATTCTATGAATTTTGAAGTAGGGATGAATGAATGAAAGGTGTTTGTGCCACTTCACCTGCTTCACTATGAGATCACCGAGAGCAGGGAAGCAACAGTCCACAGCTGAATGCAGAAGGTGGACCGGAAGGATAAACAGCAGGTGGCGCTACCAGAGAAAAATGAACAATATTTTTATTGCATCATGCATATTGCAGTAATGCTTCAATTGCAGTGCCCTGTTCATTGTATATTACATTTCATGGGATTAGCCCCTTTAAGAGCCATTCCAACCTAGAAATGTTCATTTACATTGTAACTCCCCAATGTTAGGATGCGGAATGGAAATAATATTTAAGATAAATGACTTATTTATTAAAGCCATATGAAACATGCAGTATATATATTTCACAGGTTTCACACTGCAAACAAAGGGTCACTGTCCAATGTTTAAAGACCTAATCAAATAAAGATGAAATTCTTTATCGGTAGTTAATCACATATTTCAATGGGCTTCTAGAACAAGCCAGAGATTCCCACAACATACCATACATGAAAACCACCGATATGTGGAAGGAAGCCAGGAACCTAAAATGTGTGGACACCGGTGACACAATTTGATGAAATGGTTGATATCAGATAATATGCGGCAATAGACTTTACTTCACATATCATACTGTTCCCACCAATTACTTACTGGTAACGAAATAACAGTGAGCAGCTGCCTTAAATAGGTCACATTAATAACATTAAGACAACAAAAGTAAATGGAAATTGGCTTTAGTCTGCTGTAATGCCTTGCTCTGTCCCTAAATTAAAATGTTAGTTTTGGGTGTATTACACTGAGAAAGTGGCCAAGTGTACGCACTCATTATACTGAAAGAGCGATCTCAGCTGACAGCAGTGGAAACATGGAAAAACAGAATCTGAACTATATATTGGGTTTATAACAGTCTATTACTACACATTGTAGTGTCCAAACAGTTGGGGCATGGCTCTGTTTATTAGATGTAGCAGAGCTATACTTAAAGGGGTTGTCCCATGACTAATGTAAAAAAATAAAATCAGACACCATATAGGACATGACAATCTCTTTCTAAGAAAGCTAGAACCAGCCCTGTACCTCACATGGATCCAGAGATCTCCTCATTCATTGCTCTGCTAGATTCATATCAAGCTGACAGCTCAAGGGGAGTGTCTTTTCTGCTGCAGCTCAGGGGGCGTGTCCATGCTCTCCCTATCAAAGCTCTGGAGACAGTTGAAGGATGAAACTGAGCATGTGCAGCCTTCCCAGTGAGCAGGACAAAGAAATAAAGAAAAGAAGAAACAGCAGATGGCGCTATACAGATACATGTTATTGAATAACTCAGTGGCTATACTACATTTTTAATTACATGCAATTACAAAAGTATGCAGATCCATGATTTGAAAACTGTAGAATATTTTCTATTCAACAACCCCTTTTAGACAACCCCTTTAAAGCCATTGTGTCACCACTAAATTTTACGTTAATATAATTCAGCTTGAAAAACTAGTTACTCTTTGTTACAAAAATTCTCCATTTGTGAGATATTCCGTTTACTTAAAGGAGTTATCAAATTCTAAATATCCCCTACAATGCCCAGGGCCCTTGTATACATTATACTTACCTGCTCCCAAGCGCCCAAGTCGCTCCGGATACCTGTACAGCCATCACGCACATCAAAACATCTGGCGACAGGGGAGCAGCTAATAGCAGGGTGTGACGGGGACGAGCCCCCTTTGAGGGTGGGCACTGCCAAGGCCTGCTAATGGCTGCTCCCCCTGTAGCCAGACATTTTGATCTATGCGATGGGGAGATGCAGCGCCAGCTGTGCAGGGATCAGGAGCAATGCAGGTGCTGGGGAGCAGGTAAGTATAATGTATACTGGGGGCCTGGGCAATGGGGGGGATCTTTGAGAATTTGGATAACCCCTTTAATTATAATGGTGACCCCTAGTGTTTAATCTGCATAGTAATGTGCATGTCCATCTACTGAGGTGTTTGCACATGTTCAGTTCCATCTTTCAACTGCCACTAGTTGTATCTACTGTGAGAGAACTGCAACAGAAAGTACACACCCCTGCCAAAGGAAACACTGCTGAGCTGTCAGCTTGAAAAAAATCTAGCAGAACAATTGTTGCAATGGATTCATGGGGCTAGTTAGCGTTGTTAGAAAGGTATTGCCATGTACTATATGATGGCTGATTTTCATTCTTTTATGTCAATCATGGCATAACCCCTTTAATGGGAGTCTGTCATGTACATTTGGCCATCAGGAAATCATAAAAGCATTATAACCATACCTTTATGTCACCTGGGTGTTTATTCCATTTCCAGGAAAAGCACTTTGAATCCTGAAAAAAATCTCTCCAGTGCCCGGCTGGCCAGGGAGCCGCCCTTCCCCACCAGGGGTGCACCACCAATGAGGCCAGGTGAAGCGATCGCCTCAGTCAGCACCAGGTAGGGGTAAGAGGGGGAGCAGCAAAGGGCCATAGGCTGAAAGGTAGGGTTTAGGTTAAGAAATTTTGGGAAGGAGGGGGCTGTTTCAGTTTTCACCTCAGGCAGCAGAAAGGCTAGGTGCACCCCTGTTCCCCACTGTCTGCTCCTTGCCTACCCTCCTAAGGTTGACATTTACGTAACAGACACCCTTAAAAATTTAGACCACACATATATGGGATTTCATGATTTGAGCCACCTAAATGCACACGTGTTGGATTTACTCAGATTTTCTGTGTGGATTTTAGTGCCGTGCTATACTAAAGGATCCACAAAGTGAATGATATTTGCCAAATCTCATGTACAGTCATGGCCAAAAGTTTTGAGAATGACACAAATATTATATTTTCACATGATCTGCTGCCCTCTGGTTTTTATGTGTGTTTGTCAGATGTTTTTATCACATACAGAAATATAATTGCAATTATATTATGAGTTACAAAAGCTTATATTGACAGTTAGAATGAGTTAATGCAGCAAGTCAATATTTGCAGTGTTGACCCTTCTTCTTCAGGACCTCTGCAATTCTTCCTGGCATGCTCTCAATCAACTTCTGGACCAAATCCTGACTGATAGCAGTCCATTCTTGCACAATCAATGCTTGCATTTTGTCAGAATTTGTAGGTTTTTGTTTGTCCACCCGTCTCTTGATGATTGACCACAAGTTCTCAATGGGATTAAGATCTGGGAAGTTTCCAGGCCATGGACCCAAAATCTGTTATGTTTTGTTCCCTGAGCCATTTAGTTATCACATTTGCTTTATGGCAAAGTGTTCCATCATGCTGGAAAAGGCATTGTTGATCGCCAAACTGCTCTTGGACGGTTGGGAGAAGTTGCTCTCGGAGGACATTCTGGTACCATTCTTTATTCATGGCTGTGTTTTTAGGCAAGACTGCGAGAGAGCCGATTCCCTTGGCTGAGAAGCAACCCCACACATGAATGGTTTCAGGATGCTTTACAGTTGGCATGAGACAAGACTGGTGGTAGCGCTCACCTCGTCTTCTCCGAATAAGCTGTTTTCCAGATGTCCCAAACAATCGAAAAGGGGATTCATCAGAGAAAATGACTTTACCCCAGTCCTCAGCAGTCAACTCCCTGTACCTTTTGCAGAATATCAGTCTGTCCCTGATGTTTTTTCTGGAGAGAAGTGGCTTCTTTGCTGCCCTCCTTGAGACCAGGCCTTGCTCCAAGAGTCTCCGCCTCACAGTGCGTGCAGATGCACTCACACCTGCCTGCTGCCATTCCTGAGCAAGCTCTGCACTGCTGGTAGCCCGATCCCGCAGCTGAAACACTTTTAAGAGACGGTCCTGGCGCTTGCTGGTCTTTCTTGGGCGCCCTG
Source organism: Rhinella marina (assembly GCA_900303285.1). Taxonomy (NCBI): domain Eukaryota; kingdom Metazoa; phylum Chordata; class Amphibia; order Anura; family Bufonidae; genus Rhinella; species Rhinella marina. The sequence goes on along the minus strand of ONZH01016098.1, from coordinate 306,543 downwards.
GAGCCTTTTTGGCAACAATGGAACCTCTCTCCTTGAAGTTCTTGATGATGCGATAGATTGTTGACTGAGGTGCAATCTTTCTAGCTGCGATACTCTTCCCGATTAGGCCATTTTTGTGCAGTGCAATGATGACTGCACGTGTTTCTTTAGAGATAACCATGGTTAACAGAAGAGAAACAATGATGCCAAGCACCAGCCTCCTTTTAAAGTGTCCAGTGGTGTCATTCTTACTTAATCATGACAGATTGATCTCCAGCCCTGTCCTCATCAACACCCACACCTGTGTTAATAGAGCAATCACTGAAACGATGTTATCTGGTCCTTTTAAGGCAGGGCTACAATGATGTTGAAATATGTTTTGGGGGATAAAGTTAATTTTCTAGGCAAATATTGACTTTGCAAGTAATTGCTGTTAAGCTGATCACTCTTTATAACATTCTGGAGTATATGCAAATTGCCATTATAAAAACTGAAGCAGTAGACTTTGTAAAAATTAATATTTGTATCATTCTCAAAACTTTTGGCCATGACTGTATACTTTGCATATTTTTTCAGTGCAGAAATTGACCTGTCATGTCGAGTTTGAAATCTGCAGCATGTCCACTGTTTCTGTGATTGTTAGTGAGGCTTGGGGCAAATCTACATCAAAATCCGTAACAACACCTGTAAGTAACACATGGATTTTTGGTGCTGATTTGATGTACGAAAATCTGTGCTGAACATCTGTTTGTAAATCTATGGACATCAAGGGAAAGATTTATCAAACTTGTGTAAGGCTACTTTCACACTAGCGGCAGGGGTGTGACAACGTGTCGTAATTTTAGTCCGGCCTCCTCTCGGCATGTTTGCCGCACTGCAGCCGGAACTCTGGCCCACCCCCATTATAGTGAATGGGGCCAGAGCGTAGTTCCGGCTGCACACCTGCACTAGCAGCAGCACAGATCCGGCAGGCTGTTCACCCACCGGAACAGTCTGCCAGACACCCCTGCCACTAGTGTGAAAGTAGCCTAAAGTAGAAGTGGCTTAGTTGCCCATAGCAACCAATCAGATCCCATCTTTCATTTTCCAAAGGAGATTTGAAAAATGAAAGGTGGAATCTGATAGGTTGCTATGGGCAACTAAGCCAGTTCTACTTCACAGCAGTTTGATAAATGACCCACAAATGTATAAATGTCCTCATGACATGATGCCTGCAGGCCATTATTGTTGTGTCGTATGTCTTGCAGTAAAACATATGGTTATACACACTTATTCCAGTAATCTAATGGAGGCCTTGTAGGCCACACACACTACACAATAAACTATTGATATCACTTGCGATCTCGGAAGTGCAGCAGTCTCTTTATTACTTATATCTGTTTTGGGGCCTATCACTTGCAGTCATACCTTTTATGAGGTGGCGTGCTATTGAACCTGCTAAAGATCGTGACAGGTTCCCTTTAAAGTAAATGGAGTTTTATGTGAAAGAACACAGGCGGCGAATACTACAATGTGTTTTACTCATACCAAATACAGGATATAGATAAAACAGATAGGAAAAATAATAGAACCCAATGTGTTTGACGTCATGAAAAAGGCTGAGATCACACAGGACATCGAAAAACCAGGGAGGACACTGCCTAAAGTAAATCCTTCATAATTATCTTATATACCCAATTTCTCCAAATTGTCTCCCCACTTAACTCATATCATCGTTTTCTGCATCATAACTGATATATACTGTAATGGGGAAAACAGATTTACTCCAGAAAGCAGATGTTGGAGACATCATGTCACCTTTCTCACGATACCCTATGCTTAATTATTCGGAGCAGTTCCTATAGTACCTAACCATCCATCTGAGCTAGAGAGGGGCACAGACAATCTATATCTGCAGTAACCTAAACATTCACCCTCTGCCCCACTGTCCATAAAATATTTAAAACAATTTACACTTAAAGGGAATGTTTAATTTTTAACACCATTTACATTTTAGGTGCAAATTTCTGTGCCAATTAATTTGTGATGCTTATTTTTTCTAACAAAGTAACCGTAACTATGGAGCACCTTTCCACCATGACCACATTGATTCACAGGGATTGGGTACAGAGTGATGTAATAATAGTAAAATACTGTGCACAGTGAAGTTACAGTATATGGATAGTACACACACAGCGATGTCACAGTACAGGGATAATCTACACAGTGATGTTATGCAGTACCACAGAGCAGGGGGTACTTGCAAATATGTAGGTTTGTTCATTTACGTTATGTCATTTTATGCTATGTATACCTAGTATGGTCTTGTATGGAGGTGACGGAGTTAACCAACTGTGGCACAGCCCCTAGAGAAGCTGAGGCATGAACTGTTAGCTCCTCACCTAGCTCAGTCTAGAGAAGTTTACAGGTTTCAGAGGACGTGAGAGACACCCCTCAGTACTAGGCCTCATTCATCTAACATAGTAACATAGTTTATAAGGCTGAAAAAAGACATCTGTCCACCGAGTTTGACCTGTTATCATGCAAGTTGATCCAGAGGAAGGCAAAAAACCCTGTGAGGTAGAAGACAATTTTCCCCACTTTAGGGGAAAAAATTACTTCCCGACTCCTATCAGGCAATCAGAATAACTCCCTGGATCAATGACCCATCTCTAGTAACTATAGCCTACATCTAGTAACTACATCTGTGTGCTTCCAGGTCCATGCAGCCAGGTCTCAGAAGATAGGACATCTTACCAAAGGTATTGTTGTCAGCCTCAGATTCAGGAAAACCTGGCCCATACCCAAACTAAACCATCTACACTCCTGGCTTTACACCCATACAAGCATTAACACCAAGGTCATCTCAAACTACCATTAGGCAAGAGTCCTCACAGCGGGGAGTGCCCCAAGGGCAGAAAGGATGAGATGTTCTTTTGCTGCACTTGCCCTGGGGAGCAATGGTGTGAGGAACGTCACTGTGATAGACTTATCACAGAGCCACTACCACTCCCATGCTACGATCTGGCTCCTCAAAGAGTCGCTGAAGTTATAACAATGACATCTAGACACAAGTCACATAAGAACAATAATTAAAATAAAAAAGACTGACACCAATATTGTGGATAAAACAGGCCGTGTTGTTTTATTTTGGGGTTACCCATAAAAATACCAATAAATATTTATTAAATAATCCATAAATAACCAATAACCATAAATAGATAATTTAATCTCATCAATAACCAATAATCTTGACCACAAGTCCACCCAGCATCAGCTGGGCGACTAACTCCCCCAAATAAAGGCGATTAAAAAAGGCAGGGAGGGTGGCGCGCTGGTCTGGATCTTCTTCAACTGCAGGTGACTAATGGTGATGTCTCTTCTTTTAAACTACAGGTCTTCCCGCCGCCAAGAGGGGCAAAACACAAACACTCAGGTGAGGGAGACCCAAAAATCAGCCAATACAATAAAAAACACTTACCATTTTTGACAGGAAAATTGTGACTGTGTCCCCATGCGTCCCCCAAGTTAATCGCTCTGGGGGGCCCCACTCATTGTGCAAACAGTGATGACACATGCTTTATAATTAGTCAAAAATTCTCCCTAGTGCTATATACCTCTTACATCCAGTGATGTCTCCTCTGATGTAGACGTTCTCTTTCCTCATCTTTCTCCATTCAGACCAGACTACCATGATGAATTCTTTCAGTCATCTCTTGTCTCTGTAGAAACAGACATCTTAGTTTCTTACTTTTCCACCATCCTTCCACCTCCTGAACACCCCATTCTGCCACCCCCAATACTGTCCCCAGGGGCGTAGCAATAGGGGAAGCAGGGGAAGCAGCTGCTTTGGGGCCCAGACCCACAAGGGGCCCCCTCAGGAGGGAGACTAAAAGATTTTATTGTCAGGCCCCCCTCAACAGTATTATACAATGACATTATATACAGTGACACTATAGAAAGCGGATGGAGCGGCTGTCAGGCCTTGTCTGGGAGAGCTCAATCTTGACTAGCCACAAGAGTGAGGGTTGCATGTGATTTCGGGGTTGCGAGGAAGTTTCTGGGGGGGCCCCATTAAAAAATTTGCTGTGGGGCCCAGTTAGTTGTAGTTACGCCACTGACTGTCCCCACTGTGCTCCCCAATACAATACTGCAGAAACAGTCCCCCTGAAATTACTGTGTGCCCGTACATAAAAATGTCCCAAGTAGAGTGAATGTCCTCATAGTGCCCCCTATAATGTGTGACAATGCCCCCTTGTATGTGCCAGTACAAAAAATACCCCCTCTTAGTGCCCCCAATAGTGTGTGCCTGTACAGAATGCTCCTCTTAGTGCGCCCAGTAGATGCCCCCATAGTGCTCCTCTCCCCCGTTCCGCATAGGGACAAATTTAAAAAATAAACTAAATACTTACCTCCATGCAGCTGTCAGTGATGCAGTGCAGGCCTCTTCTGGACTATATCCCACGCTGTACACTGCCCGGCTCAGGCGGCGAGAAGATAATGACGTCATTGGACCACCTGCTCCTGCCTCTGATAGGCTACAGGCACTAGGCCTGAAGCCTATAAGAAGGAACAGGACAAGGAGATATTGCTCCAGTGCCCTGCTGTAGCATTCAACTGTATCGCCGTCCTGAAGACAGTGATAGAGTTGGATATAGACAGATGAGCTCTCTTTGACAATGGAAGTGCTCCTTTCCCTCAGCCCTGCTGCTGCCTCCACTCTTCTGCAGGATCACCTCGCCTAATTGGCGTTGCGGCCCTGTTTATAATGCACACATGATTCCATGGTATGGGAATAAGATAATGATATCACAGCACAAAAAATGCAAAAGGTAAGTGCACAGAAGGGAAAAAACAACAACTATGAGGCTCCATATTGGTGAGCGCGGTGACATCACCAAAGCTCCTTTTGAAGGTCATGCAAGGCCGGGAAAGAAGAAAGAAGACACGGGAACGGCTGCGCCGCGAACAAGTGGAAAAGGTGAGTTTGTTTTTATTATTTTTAACCCTAAAGGCCATTTTAAAAGTTAAAATGACTTTGTTGGACTGCCTCAAACTGTTTGAGTCAAACATAAATTATGTTTGATTCAAACAGTTTGATGCAGTCCAACAAAATCCCGGACATTTTTTAAATTCCCCCCGGACATTTTTTTAATGCCCAAAAGTAGGACATGTCCGGGGAAAAGAGGACGTCTGGTCACCCTAGCATAGAAGAGTCACATATTTTCTCGCAACTGCTGCTCTGCTGCAAAAATCGTGTGACCTTTTAGCTTTTATCAACACCACATTTTTAAATACAGTAAGTGGACAGGAGGAGCAGGACTCTTCTGCGCTAGTAAAAAACAAATGGTGCACCCCAGAATCTACTGCAGCTCTGGGCGGGAGTAGATTTCATTTCATTAATAAATTAATTGAATCTTCCGCCATCAGGGTTTTTATTCATGCTGGTGTGTGAAACTCCAGTCTCCAGTAATAGGGGCACATCTAGCCTTACTGTTGCCTGAGGCAAAAATTGAAACGGTACCAAATTCTCAACCTAAATCCTTCCTTCCAGCCATACTGTTAAAAAGATACTTAAAAAACTTTACATACAGCACTACAAAATATACAGGGTAACACAGCGCCACATACCTCTTAACCCAGTGATGTCTCCTCTGATGTAGATATTCTCTTTCCTCATCTTCTCCATTCGCACCCGACTGCCATGGTGATTTCCTTCAGCATCTCATCGCATCTCATCTCTTGCAGAGTTTGACACACAGATATCTTAGGTTCCTCACTTTTCCATCATCCCCACCATCTTCTAAACACCCCATCCTGCCATTCCTAATAGTATGCTCACTGTGCTCCCTAGTACTATACTGTAGAAACAAATAATCCCCCTGAAAATGCTAGTACCACACAGATAGTCTCCCCTTCAATAATATTTTCCACCTCCAATGTCCCCCAAAAATAATTGCGCTAAGCTGATACTATGCCCCCTCAGTAATAGTGTTCCCAAAAGTTCCACCAATAGTAATAATTCTCTGTCCCAGTGCACAGTGTTAATAGTGCCCCTAATGGTAATAATGCCCCCCATTGTGCCCTTACTAGTAATTATGTTTCCTATAGTCCCCCAGTAGTAATGGGGCCCACCATAATGCCCCTGAGTACTAATAATTCCCCTAATTATGTGTAATTACTAATCATGCTAGTAAAAACATGTCCTCTTATAATGTGTACCAGTAGAAAAAATACCCTCTTATAAAATGTGCCAGTACAAACATACCTCCTTATAATGTGTGCCAGTACAAAAATACTCCCATATAATGTGTGTCAATACAAAAATACTTCCTTATAATGTGCATCAGAACAAAAATAACCCGTTATAATGTGTGCCAGTACAAAAACACCCCCTTATAATGTGTGCAAGTACAAAAAATACCCCCTTATAATGTGTGTCAGTACAAAAAACACCCCCTTATAATATGTGCCAGTACAAAAATACCCCCTTATAATGTGTGCCAGTTCCTAAAATACCCCCTTATAATATGTGCCAGTATAAAAATATCCCCTTATAATGTGTATATCACTGAGGACAGCGATATAGTGGAATATTGATAAGCACTTCAACAATGGAAGTGCTCATTGCTCACGGTCCTGCCACTGCCTCCACTTTTCCCTAGGTGGTGCCGCCCCAGGCAATCGCCTCAACTCATTGATGGTGCACCCCCATGCTTAGAAAATGACCCCCTATGTTAGCAAAATATAGCATATACTGTTCCAAGTACCTACTAAGAAAGAGATACATGCAGTTTTGGATGGTAGCCTGTTACCAGGGTTGGACTGGGGTTCCTTGAGTCCACTAGAGGAAATTATTTTCGGGACCCAACCCCTATATCATCAATAAGTCTAATAGTTTTTGATTCAAAGAAATAGACCCTGGTGGCAATTCATTTTCTATAAAGGCAGCTCCAAATCCATTTTGTTTTTCACCTGGAACTTTGGGGCCCACTATAGTATCAGAGCATGGACCCACTAGGGGATACTCTGGTACTCTAGTCCGACACTGAGTGTTACATGTCCATCCTCATCATTATAATGTACAGTAGTTTAAAATATCCATAGACCAGATTAATCCAGTATTGCAGAATGGCCAGTCCTTGTTTCAGATTTTTCCAACATTGAAAGCATTGGGACATTACATTTTTTCATCCATCATTGAAACAAAGGAATGACGCATGGCTGTGTGCATGATATTACTGGTTCTTTTTATAAACTGCACTTTTATAAGCTTCACATTTTAGCTGTAATGGACATAGTTGGTGTTACATACTTGCCATAGTCACACGTTTGTTTTTGTCCCAGTATTTCATTAGTGTAACTAGTATATAAATTACGTAAAAGACCTCCAAAGTTGTCACAGAGGTCATTTATGGATGAGCAGAATGATTGAGGCCCCATCTTTTATATATATCCCTGTTCTGTCTTGTACTTTGATCCGTTTGTTGGTAATAAAAGATGTTTTGCTTTTACCATAAAATTCCTGCAGTTCATTTGACAAACGAAAGGCAGCACAAACTACTGAGTACTACTGCCATCTTGTGGTGTGTCCATGTAATGACCAGAATTAGTCACAGTTACTGTCAAAATACTTATATGTTCACCTGACAGGAAAATAATTGAACGTTTTACTCTATTATGGGATAATAATAGCTGTAGTATACTAAACTGCTTTTTTTTTTATTTCTGTCTGGACTGTCAATATAGTCAGACTGTATCCGACTCAATTAGAAATTTTTTGCAGTTACTTCTTCAATTGAATGAAATATTTGCTGATAAATTAACACAGTCTATGTATGGGTTCAAAAACTCATGGAGTTTTAATGTTACCCTAATGCTCATATGGGATTCCTCAAGGTACCCCGGCTTCTTCCCATACCGGAAACATAGACTTAGGTCAATATTTAACCTTAAGAATCTTAAAGATGCCTTAAAGAGGACCTTTCACCACTCCCAACACGCCCGTTTTAATAGCTTCATGCATTCCCCATGTAATAACAATTCTGGAGCATCTATTCTTATGTCTCTATGTTGTATCGTTCCTTTATTATTTCTACTAGAAGTTATAAATGAATTGCTAGCAGTCTGCAGTAAGGGTACAGAGGGGAGGTAACCAGTTGGGGGTGTGTACCTGCACATTCTGAAAATAGCAGCACTGATTGGATAGAGTGAGTCTGTGTAGATACACACCTCCAACTGTTATCACCCCTCTGTACCCTTACTCAAGACTGCTATCAATTCATTCATAACTTTTAGTTGAAATAATAAAAGAACGGCACAACATAGAGCCATAAGAATAGATGTTCCAGAATTGTTATTACATGGAGAATGCATAAAGCTATTAAAACAGGCATGTCAGGAGTGGTGACAAGTCCTCTTTAAGAAAGACAATCAAGGGTACACTTTTGCAGTTTAGTCATGTGGCCATACTCAGCCAATCAACTAAGCAGAGCAACTAATGACCATAAAGCTTTTAACAGCACCCCAAACAAAACTCTAAGGGACTGATCAGCAGGTGCAGTTCTTATATGCTGCAAGCAGAAAGATCATGTCTTGGTGACAGATTCCTTTTATACAAGCTGCAAAGTCAATGGGAAATACAAAAGATCTTAAGACCTCTGAGCAGGGCTTTGATCGGTCATATGTAACTGTTTATATGATGCAAATCGTCAGGGAAGGATGACGAAAGCTGAGAATGTCCATCTAGCATGTACAACTATGTGAAACGAATTGTTCTTTGATGTTGGATAATCTAGTGAATGAATTTAGATGGTATTGTGTTGTAAAGGGGTTTCATTTCTGTATGCCAGTCTTTACTTTCGGGGACACAGTGATCTTCTACAATGCACATTCTTAGGTTTCACTTTCTGTCCAAAAGTATGAGGGGGTGGGCGTTCCAACAGATCATGTCAGGAGCGAGAAGGATTGGGAGAAGTGAATATTTTGTCTGATCCTTTTGTTCTCCTGGGACATAAACCACCAGAAGTATCTGGCAGTAACATAGTAACATAGTTTATAAGGCTGAAAAAAGACATCTGTCCATCTAGTTCAGCCTGTTATCCTACAAGTTGATCCAGAGGAAGGCAAAAAGTAGAAGTCAATTTCCTCATTTAAGGGGAAATAAAATTCCTTCCCGACTCCAATCAGGCAATCAGAATTACTCCCTGGATCAACGACCCCTCTCTAGTAACTATAACCTGTAATATTGTTACCCTCCAGAAATACATCCAGGCCTCTCTTGAACTCTTTTAGTGAACTTACCATCACCACCTCCTCAGGCAGAGAGTTCCATAGTCTCTCTGCTCTTACCGTAAAGAATCCTCTTCTATGTTTGTGTACAAACCTTCTTTCCTCCAGACGCAGAGGATGTCCCCTCGTCACAGTCACAGTCCTGGGAATAAATAGATCATGGGAGAGATCTCTGTACTGACCTCTGATATATTTATACATAGTTATTAGATCTCCCCTCAGTCGTCTTTTTTCTAAACTGAATAACCCTAATTTTGATCATCTTTCTGGGTACTGTAGTCCACCCAGAACTGTTATCACTTTAGTTGCCCTCTTCTGAACACTCGCCAGCACTGCCTTGTTCACAGGAGCCCAGAAATGTACACAGTACTCCATGTGTGGTCTGACTATTTGTAAGGTGGCAGGACTATGTTTTCATCACGGGCATCTATGCCCTTTTGGATGCAGTGGCTTTCTCCCCTCTCCCCATTAAAAACTCATGTATGTTCGGCTGAGCCGAACGTGTACATGTATAGGGGAGTCGGGAGAGATAACTGTCAGCTGAATGATGGTTAGTCTGACAGCTAATGCATGTGCATGTCCAGCAATACCATGACTAAGATCTGTTTGATTGAAACGCGTTGGTAGCGTTACCGGTGTCCGTGAAAAGATGTATTTTTATATGAGTACTAAATAAAGAGTAAAGATTTTTATTCTCCATCTCAGTGCTGCACATTTTTCCCTGTGTTCCTGGATTGTTTACGGACTGGACCGGGTCCTAGTACGAGAGGCCATACGGGTAGTGCTGGCTTGACTCTTGAACCACCCATGTGTATGGCCACCCTTACAGTATGTCTTAGCCATCAAGCAGTGTGTGAGCCTTTCCAGCTAATGGCACTGGCTCAGATTTTGAGCTTATATAATTCTCTAATGAGCCTTTGGCTAGGAAAAGGTTGAAAAGGGCACCCTGAAAAACAAACCAAGACAGTTTCCTCACATCTGTGCTGAAGACAGCAAGAAACAGTCTTGTAGCCTAACACTGAGATCTACTGGTTCCCATTGTAGATTAGATTTTTTCAACTATCTGACCACCAGGCTCTAAAGTCTGAAAACTAACAAAGCAGTGAAATGAGCGCGCCTAGTGTAATACTTTTGCAATATGGTGGCGCTGGAATGGCCTTGTGCTCATTTTTCATTTGTTTATATTTTCCTGTACTCCATGTCTTCTCCTCTGCGGGATTGCTGTGTCCTCAGGGTGTGCAGTGCTCGTTGGAGTGAACAGCAATGGTGGGAGGGCTACCAAACTAGTTATCAGCGATATGGATTTCATGGAACCTCTATCTCCTTCTTCACATGAGATGCTGCTATGGCCCACCTGTGGCACAGCAGCCATTCACCGTACCTACACCCACAAGGACTAGGGTAAGGTATTAGGAGTTTCCAGCTCCCCTCTGGCGAGCAGAAACCCCCAACTTTAGTGCTCTATGAAGCAACGCACAAGGTGAGCGATATGTCCCTAGTGTCACATCTACTCCATTTGAATTTTCATGAATAGAATGCTTTTATTCTTGTTCTCTGGGTCATGAGATGGAGAGATGGAATGGAAGACCATTGCAAAGCTGAATTAAACAAAAACCAATGAGATAACGCTGGGCCAACATAATACCCAATGTTTTTTTAACCTATTTGGATCCTCCTACCTCACTTTATTAGAAGGCAGACAATCCCTTTAAATCTAATCTCACGCTTTCCCACCATTCTATATTTTGCTTGAGGTCACATGAAGCTTATGCATTTTTGTGCATTTATGTGCTTCATTCATTTTTCACTGTAAAGGCAAATCACATTTATCAGACCAACAACCAGATTCTCATTCACTTCATAAATTACTTTTCGGCGGCGGGACGTGGCCGTCATGATTACCTTTACTGTTTTTGATTCACAATCTAACACATCAACAATACACTGTGGGCAATAAACGTCCCTGTGACAAAATGCTCTGTAGTTTCACAAGAGTCTTTCAGGGTCTTTGGTCTCCGGAGTTACTGTGTTGCACAAGAGTTTATTTTAGAAGGTCTTTATCTGGGGAGTCATTTCTTGGAAACTGTGTTTAATGTGAAATCAGAATAAGAGAAATACACAAAGGGGAACAATGGTCAATTATAAAGCTAATGAGAAACAGATGCACACTGCTGAATGCTTAGTCTACAGTACTCCGGCTGTCTTAGTTCATAGTATTCTTGTCCATTGCCTCTGAGGGGCTCCCTCTCATCTTCCAGGTAATTGTCTTTCGTTTTAGGAAAATAGGTGGCAGAGCATTTCCTCTGATAATGTCTGTCCATTGATTTCAAATGTATCAGCATGTGGAGTGCGTAGGCCAAGACTAGCAGAAGAATAAGTGACATGACCAGACCCATAAGAATTGCTGGTGAAAAGTAGGTAGCACAGTCCTTGGCATATGCAAACTCTCCATCTTCAATGAGAAATCCCTGTATCTGAAAAACAATGTCAGAAATATAAAGAATTATAAAAAATATTAGTTTCAGTGGATCCTCCTGAACATTGATGGATTTCATACTCAAAACAAGAACATTCACCAAACCCTAATTTACTCAAGGAAATTATTGTAAATGTAACTTAAAAGGGTATTCCAGCTTTTAGATGCTGAAGATCTATCCTTAGGATAAAGTCATCCTTATCAGATCGATACTGTTCAGACATCTTGTATCCCCACTGATCAGTTGTTCACCAGCCGCCAGCTCCGAATAGAAGTTGAACTGAAGTACGCCAAAATGGTCACTACACGGTGCATGGAGCCTTCTGCTGCCATCTCAATCCACTGTTTAGTTTCTGAGGGGTACCAAAAATAGCTGAAAGGTGAGGGTGCTGGGTGTTAGGTCCTCCACCGATGTGACGATGGAAAACTCCTTTAATATAGATTCATACAAGGTGGTCAAGGACAGTGAGGGCATTCTGCTGGCTCATCTTAACATCTGTTACTACTCACTGTTCCTTTGGTCCAAAATGTTATCACTAACTTAACTTTCTAGGGCTAGAGACAAGTGGATATGATTAAAGACCACTGAGGTCAGAAACTTTTACACCAATGGAAAAAAAGTGATTTTTTTTCAGTCCTGTGGTTTTTCTATCACAAAATATGCTCCATTGTGTCAGACATAAATAGAAATTAATGTAACTTTTTAGTGGACAACTTCATTAAGTTGTCCTCTTGTGATTTTTTTTAATTAGAAAGGTACACCAACAACTATGTGATCACATGGTGTCACACAGCTGGGACCCACAGTGATCGGCAGTAAACTCTGTGGGAACCTGAAGCCCATTTCTCAATTCTCCTGCGGGACACCTCAGGGAAAATGAAGTATTTCACTATGCCCATTGAAATGAATGGGATGTGTAACGCATGGACAGGTCTTACATACCAAGAAAGTTGTTCTTACTAGATCAGGGATGCTCAACCTGCTGTCCTCCAGCTGTTGCAAAACTACAACTCCCAGCATGCCTGGACAGCCTACAGCTATTAGAGCATGCTGGGAGTTGTAGTTTTGAAACAGCTTCTATTAATTCAGAATTTTGGAAATTTGAAAATTACATTTTCTGGACCACACAATTGGACACACTGTTGCTGTGTAGTAGAACTATGATGAGAAAGGACTTCTGTGGAAATCTTATTCACATCACAGATAATATATTTGCATGAATACAAATAATAGATGTCCGACTGTTATATGGATTGTTGGAAAATATGCATTTTATTCTTAAAAGATTGTCTGACTTAACATTAGCAGGGAAGAGGTTAAAATAAAAAAGTAAGTTACACTTACTGGCTCAATCCCTGCCGCTCAGGTCCTGCAGCAGTGACATGCATCTATTTGAAGTGTGACTGCTGCAGCCAAGAAGATGGATTTATGGCTGCAATAGCAGGGAGGATCAGAGCGCTGGTATGGGACTGGAGGTGTGGACAGGTACATATAACTTGTTTTATTATTTTAAATCTTTCCCTACGAATTAGCAATTTTTGCTTTTAACTCGGACAACAGTTTTAATCTTGATTTCCCTCTAAAAAGTATGATCCCTTTAAGATATCATATTAAAATATCTAGCATATAACATTCTTCACTGCACTGCAGTACCAGACATCATGCTGTCCATACCCATGTGGCGGTGTGCAGTACTGCAACTTTAGTCAAGTGTAATGGTTCTAACTTGCAGTACCAAACACAGCCACATGAACAGAAGTGGAGCTGTGCTGGGTACTGCAGTGAAGAAGCCTTTTTTTTTTTCTTCCCAGCATTATAATATACAAATTAAATATGCTGAAGCATAAAATGGGGCAGGGGAGAAGAAAAGTGCTTTAGGGATTGTAAAATAGATAAATGATATGACGATAGATAGATAGATAGATAGATAGATAGATAGATAGATAGACAGACATATATTAGATAGATAGATAGATAAATAGATAGATATGATAGACAGATATTAGAAAGATAGATAGATAGATAGATAGATAGATAGATAGATAGATATGATAGACAGACAGATATTAGATAGATAGATAGATAGATAGATAGATAGATAGATAGATAGATAAGATCGGTAGACAGACAGACAGACAGACAGACAGACAGACAGACAGATAGACGATAGTTGCATTTTTCCAGGAGTAATCTGAGGATGTGTCTGTCAGACACAGGCAGGTATTCTGTGACAGTGTTAGGCTATAGAGGCGAGACGTTCCTGATGACAATCCTCTCCGCTCATGTCATTGCTTCCAGAATACATCTGTGCTATCAAGGCAGTCTAGTGCCGGGACATTGTGTGTGGCAGAGATGGCTGACACTTGTGACATCATTAATCTAGAAAGCCTCAGGCTTTCAACGAGTACAAGTAGAAAGTACATAATACTATAAGCTTCACTTTATTCCTCTCCTGTTATTTGCTGTGTGCTTTCATGCTCTTGTTAAAGTAAATCTTTTATGTCTGCCACCCAAACCGTTTTTATTACCTGGAAATCCTGGAAAGTGACATCCCACAGTCGCGAGCTGTTTTCGGCGGAGCTGGGGACTAGCAGAGCATCGTATTTGTGTAAGCTGCTGACATGCTGACAGTGGTAAGAATAGCTGACGGGAGCAAATATTCTGGAGGTGCTGAAAGTTGCTTGCACAGAATGGTTAAGAAGAATCTGGACACTTTGCAGTTTGTACCAGTTCTGCACGGACAGCTTGTAGTAACTTTTTAGCAATACGAATCTAAAACGAAACAGGAAAAATCAAATCTGACTACACACAATATATACTTATACATAAAACCTGTGTGGCATGTGGAGGAGTGTTTTTTTCTTTCCGTGTCTGTTCGGTTTTCTTTTGTGAACCGTGTGAGGAACTAGTCATTTCAATGGGTCCAAGAAAAAACGGAAGTTATTGCATGTGCATTCAGTTTCCATACAGTACAGACCAAATGTTTGGACACACCTTCTCATTCAAAGAGTTTTCTGTATTTTCAGGACTATGAAAATTGTAGATTCGCACTGAAGGCATCAAAACTATGAATTAACACATGTGGAATTATATACTTAAAAAAAAGTGTGAAACAACTGAAAATATGTCTTATATTCTAGGTTCTTCAAAGTAGCCACCTTTTGCTTTGATTACTGCTTTGCACATTCTTGGCATTCTCTTCATGAGCTTCAAGAGGTAGTCACCTGAAATGGTTTTCACTTCACAGGTGTGCCCTGTCAGGTTTAATAAGTGGGATTTCTTGCCTTATAAATGGGGTTGGGACCATGAGTTGTGTTGGGCAGAAGTCAGGTGGATACACAGCTGATAGTCCTACTGAATAGACTGTTAGAATTTGTATTATGGCAAGAAAAAAGCAGCTAAGTAAAGAAAAACGAGTGGCCATCATTACTTTAAGAAATGAAGGTCAGTCAGTCCGAAAAATTGGGAAAACTTTGAAAGTGTCCCCAAGTGCAGTCGCAAAAACCATCAAGTGCTACAAAGAAACTGGCTCACATGAGGTCCGCCCCAGGAAAGGAAGACCAAGAGTCACCTCTGCTGCGGAGGATAAGTTCATCCGAGTCACCAGCCTCAGAAATCGCAGGTTAACAGCAGCTCAGATTAGAGACCAGGTCAATGCCACACAGAGTTCTAGCAGCAGACACATCTCTACAACAACTGCTAAGAGGAGACTGTGTGCAGCAGGCCTTCATGGTAAAATAGCTGCTAGGAAACCACTGCTAAGGACAGGCAAAAAGCAGAAGAGACTTGTTTGGGCTAAAGAACACAAGGAATGGACATTAGACCAGTGGAAATCTGTGCTTTGGTCTGATGAGTCCAAATTTGAGATCTTTGTTTCCAACCACCGTGTCTTTGTGCGACTCAGAAAAGGTGAACTGATGGACTCTACATGCCTGGTTCCCATCGTGAAGCATGGAGGAGAAGGTGTGGGGGTGCTTTGCTGGTGACACTGTTGGGGATTTATTCAAAATTGAAGGCATACTGAACCAGCATGGCAACCACAGCATCTTGCAGCAGCATGCTATTCAATCCGGTTTGCGTTTAGTTGGACCATCATTTATTTATCAACAGGACAATGACCCCAAACACACCTGCAGGCTGTGTAAGGGCTATATGACCAAGAAGGAGAGTGATGGGGCGCTACGCCAGATGACCTGGCCTCCACAGTCACCAGACCTGAACCCAATCGAGATGGTTTGGGGTGAGCTGGACCGCAGAGTGAAGGGAAAAGGGCCAACAAGTGCTAAGCATCTCTGGGAACTCCTTCAAGTCTGTTGGAATACCATTTCAGGTGACTACCTCTTGAAGCTCATCAAGAGAATGCCAAGAGTGTGCAAAGCAGTAATCAAAGCAAAAGGTGGCTACTTTGAAGAACCTAGAATATAAGACATATTTTCAGTTGTTTCACACTTTTTTGTTAAATATATAATTCCACATGTGTTAATTCATAGTTTTGATGCCTTCAGTGTGAATCTCCAATTTTCATAGTCATGAAAATACAGAAAACTCTTTGAATGAGAAGGTGTGTCCAAACTTTTGGTCTGTACTGTATGTCCGTTCCACAAAAAAATACATGTCTTCTTATTGTTCTCATTACGGCCAAGGATATGACTGTTCTATTAGGGGTCACCATTCCGCAAAATACGGAATGCACATAGATGTCATCTGTATTTTTTGTGGATCAGTGTTTTCTGAACCGCAAAATACATATGGTCGTGTGCATTCGCCTCAAGGAAGGGGCATACCCCCTAGTTCCAGTGAAGGTAAAGCTGCCACTTCTCCTAACATGTCTGTTTTAGTAACTACTGCATTCCCCATGTAATAACAGTTCTGGAACATCTATTTTTATGTACTATTACTTTATTATTCCTTCTAGAAGTTATGAATGAATCGTTATAAGTTTGCAATAAAGGTCCAGATGGATATTACCAGTTGGAGGTGTGTCCCTGCATATTTTTATACTGGCAGCACTGACTGGATAGTGACAGACACCCCCCCAAACTGGTGTGCAGGGACACACCCCCAACTGTTAACACCCCTCGGACCTTTTTTGCAAATTTCTAGTAATTCATTCATTAAAAAGTATGTGTGGGCAAAAGGAGAGAGACGAAAGAGAACAATGAATAATGACACTAATAGCCACGAAGTCCATGTAAAATCCTGGAACGAAGTGTCGGCAGAATTTCAAGAAATGTTGCACAACCAGAACTCGTAATAATGACACCTCCAGAGTGTTTGAAAGTTCATTGGCAGAAAAATGACAAACTAAACTCTTCAGCAATATAAACCCATTGTTTTCCATTTAAAGGGGTTGTCCATGCTTTTAATATTGATGACCTATTGTCTCCCGTCTCCCTTCCTGCTCGCCATAGACATAGCAGCAGCACTAATTGAGGATAGGTCATCCATATTAAAATCCCAGAGAACCCCTTTAATTCAAGCCCTCAAATATGATAAAGTAATACCCACCATTAAAGGGAACCTGCGATCAATTTCATGCTGTAGCGATAGACCTGCTCATTTCAGTGGTCACTAATGAGCTGAAAGTAAGTGGTTGCTGAGAATCAGCTTGATAATCATTGCAGCTTGAGTCAGAATCTCCTGCTCCCCCCAGTTATCTACTGATAATTGTCAGTTCTATCCAAGGGAGAAAACTAAGGAGAAAACTGGAAATCATCAGCAGGTAGGTGGGAAGAGGAGGAGATCATGAATAACCATGACTCTTCTAAGGCAGCCATGACTCTGTCTGGTTCTCGACAACCACGTTCAGCTCATGAGTGACCCACTACTGAAACCAGCAGGTCGGCCACTACTTTATGCTGCTCTGAGTGAGGGCAGCATTTAAATTGAGCACAGGTTCCATTTAAGTGAGGAGTATAGGATGTTTTTTATTTAATCATATTTGAGGACTTGAATTAATTAGAAAATCATGTGTTTATATGGCTGAAGCGTTCAGTTTTCTTATTTTACTGCCAATGAACTTTCAAACACTCTGGAAGTGTTATTATTGCTACGAGTTGTGGTTGTGCAATAACACTTCTCGAAATTCTGCCGATATTTCATTCCAGGATTTTCATGGACTTCATGACTATTAGTGTAATTATTTATTGATTCCTTTAATCCTCAACCACTTCCCGTGCTGCTGTTCCAGTTCTTTACTCCGGTCTGCATTTAGCTGGCTGCAGCAGGGATGTGTCCATATATCTCACATGACCACTGCAACCAATCACTGAGGGCACTGGCTGCTGCAGGCATGTAAACAAATCGCAAGGTAGAAAAACCGGAGCAGCACTGGAAATGACCAGGAGGACCACGGGGGAGGACCAGAGCAGCAGTGCTGGAAACAACCAGGAGGACCACAGGGGAGGACCAGAGCATCAGTGCTAGAAATGACCCGGTGAACCACGGAGGGAGGACCAGAGCAGTAGTGCTGGAAATGACCAGGAGGACCAGAGCAGCAGTGCTGAAAATAACCGGGAAGACCGCGGGGGAGGATCAGAGCAGCAGTGCTGGAAATGACTGGGAGGACCAGAGCAGCAGTGCTGGAAATGACCGGGAGGACCAGAGCAACAGTGCTGGAAATGATGAGGAGGACCACAGGGGAGGACAAGACCAGCAGTGCAGGAAGTGACCAGAAAGACCACGGTGAAAAACGAGAGCAGCAGTGCTAGAAATGACCGTGAGGACCACGAGAAAGGACTAGAGCAGCAGTGCTGGAAATGTGAGGGAGGGCCAGAGCAGCAGTGCTGGAAATGACCGGGAGGGCCACGGGGGAAGACGAGAGCAGCAGTGCTGGAAATGACCAGGAGGACCACGGGGGAAGGCCAGAGCAGCAGTGCTGGAAATGACCGGGAGGACCGTAGGGGAGGACCAGAGCAGCAGTGCTGGAAATGACCAGGTGGACTGTGGGGGAGGACCAGAGCAGCAGTACTGGAAATGACCGGGTGGTCCGCACGGGAGGACCAGAGCAGCAGTGCTGGAAATGACCGGGAGGACCGCGGGGGAGGAACAGAGCAGCAGTGCTGGAAATAACCGGGAGGGCCACGGGGGAAGACCAGAGCAGCAGTGCTACAAATGACCGGGAGGACCAGAGCAGAGTTGGGGGTGTTTCCCTGCAATGAGTGTTGCCAGTATTACACTGTGAAGGGACCCACACCACTGGTCCATCTGGACCTTATTCATAAACTTCTAGCAGGGATAGCAGTAATGGGTATTAGGCCACACCACAGATTAAGTCTTAAAGAGGTGGTCCAGGATTTTGATTTATCCTGATGATAGGCCATCAGTTTCAGATGGGCAGGGGTCTGAGCCCCCCAAACTCCTGTGGATCACCTTTTATTACCAGTGCCAGAAGTAGGCACTGGGACTACACAGCTCTATCTATTGGATGATGCTGGTAACCAGTGCCATCCACTACACAATGGACTGGGCTGTCTAGTTCTGGTACCGAAGCTATAATGTACTGTAACAGTTGATTAGTGGGGGCACAGTTTTGAACCCCTACAGATCTGGTACTGATGACCTATCTTGAGGACAGGCCATCAATACCAAAATCCTGAAAAACCCCTTTCATCTAATCATTTTACAACAAAGTCATAACCTTTTCTGTTCTTCAGCTAGACAAATTCATTGTGTCACTATGACTAGTGAGAGAGGTATGAGACAAGGCATTACATACAGATAGCATAATTATTGAATTACACTGATTTTACCTTAAGGCGAGTCCTTTTAAATGCCCAACCTTGAGAAACTTCAAGGTAAGCCTATAAAAAGGGAAAAAACAAAAAAGTCAGTAGGGTGATGAATGTACAGTAAGTTCAAAAAATAGCAATGAATTTAAAAAGCATATAAAGAGCAAAATCATTCTAATAACATTTCTTCCCATAAATGCACATCCGCTGTTCAATTCCAAAGCAATTTCACAATTTATCCAGTTTTAATCTGTTATTGAAAGTAAAAAAAAAATTGGGCTGTTCAAAAATAGCAGAGCCACCCTTTTTCTTCAACAACTCAAAAATGTGAAGTATAAAATGAATAAAAAGTTCGATATTTCACAACTTAATATTTTGTTGCACAACCTTTTGAGGCAATCACTGCAACCAAGAGATTTATGTAAGTCTCAATGAGACTTCTGAACCTGTCCACAGGTATTTTCAGAGGTGTAATGATCGCAGTCACAGACGGTGAAACCGTGACTGGGCCCAGGGGAGGGGAAAGGTGTACAGAAAGTGGGAGACTGCAAGAGCTTTTAGCCAGTCCGGGCCTCTCTGCATTAACCTTACAATTGTACAAGCCTGCAGTGCGGCTGCGCACACCCATACCCACATCTATACCCTCTCCTGCGCTGCGCAACCATTTGTCAATTCATGTTGTTAGCGAGACCCACAGCTGAAGGTGTCTCACGAGATCACAGGATGACAGGATGACAGAATGACTCGGCGCCGCAAAGGGTATGACGGGATTGCGCAGTGAGAAGACCAAACTCAAGGCTGCAAGTACAGACGGGGCGGAACAGAGTAGACGGGTAAGTATTTATTATTTTAATGTATACCCACGTGGGCGCAATCCTGGGGGGCACCTGGAACTATGGCCATATATGAGACAGAGTGCAGAATTCAAATCTATTACAGAGTGAGGGGAGGACAGGGGCAGCAAACCATTCATTATATACTGAGGGGGCAAAACGAAATATATACACAGTGAGTGCGGACAAAAATATTGTCAAACCTATAATGGGGTTGGGCTATGGGGGTAATGGGGAGGCCCTATCCAAAGTTTGCCCTGGGGCCCATAGAATTCTAGTTACGCCACTGGGTATTTTGGCCCACTCCTCATGAGCAAACTGCTCCAGTAGAGATGAGCTAATTTAATATTAAGGTGAATTGTGTTATGGATTCCGTTACCACGGACCATAACGCAATTCTATGATGGAATGCATAACGGAAACGGAACAGATCCGTTTTGCAGCCCATAGATATCTATTATGATGGAATGAATAACGGAATGCCTCTAAAGGCATTCCGTTATGCATTCCATCATAGAATTGTGTTACGGTCCGTGGTAACGGAATTCATAACGCAATTCACAGAAGCTGAATGCAAGAATATTGCAACTAAGCTTTCAAAGAGGTTATTCTACTTCTCAATTAAAACAAGCAGAAAATATAGCTAAACTTAGAACTAGAGAGGATTGTTTATGACCCCACAGCAAACCTAGAGACACCAATTATGGAAGAGTGAATCAACTTCGGATGAAACATCTGAAGTCGATTCGCATAAAACTTTGTTTAAATACTGTATGGAGCAAGCGCAATATTACTCTACAACATTCTACACACAGGTGTGCATTTTGTTGGCCCTGTACTATTGGTAACAGGCTATCACCTAGTATGTATAATGTGAACAGACATCTAAGGGCGGTTCACATCACTGTTATGGATTCCGTTTTTGTTTTCTGTTATAATCCATAAGACGGAAATCAAAACGGAAGCCTTTAAGAGGCATTCTGTTTTAATCCGTCATAAATAGAAGTCTATGGAAATAATAACGGCCCGTCTGGCTCCCGTTATGGAAGATGGAAAACAAAGTCCTGTCGTCAGGACTTTTTTCCGCTCTGAATAACGGAAACCAGACGGATCCGTTATGATTGCCTATATACTTCTATTATGACGGAAAGGCCTTTTAAAGGTTTCCATTTTGCATTCCATCATAATACATATTATACCATGTTATAACAGAAAACAAAAATGGAATCCATAACAGTTACATTTAAAAGGATCATTCAAAGGGGGGCTCAGTAGATGTGGGTTATGCAAGTTTATGACCAAAACTGATTAGTTTCTTATTCTACAGGATATCAGGTTAAAATGAACTCATTTATAATGTATTATTGTACCACTGATCATGTTATATATGTCATAGCTTGCTTTTCTTATAAGGTCCAATATGTAGGTTGTAAGACCAGGCCTCTCAAGAAACACATAGCTGAACATATTGCTAATCCATCTAACCAGACTTTCCGCAGCATCTACCTATTTTCATCAGTTACATCAAGGGAACACTGATACATTTTTCTTTCTGTTAAGACATTTGTGCCTATTATAACACAGGTAAAACTGGTAAGTGCAAACCCCACCCCCATTACCAATTTCAGAGACTTATATATTTCTTACAACTAGCTCATGTAGGTGTGTGCATGAGAATATGCTGGTCTGTATTGATTTCTTCCCAGGTTGTCCTGAAGCCAGGCCCTGCAAGACTACCTCAAAGAAACTTCTCAGTGAGGTGTTCTGCAGGTATAGAGCCCCAGAGGTGAGTGAACGAGATAAAGGTACACAGATCACTGGAGATGTGTTGAGAGCAATTCTTGACAGTTTAGGTATCTCACAAGCATCCCACACATTGTATCACACTCAAAGTAGAGATGAGCGAATCATGCAAAATTTTATTCGCCGAACTTTTCCTAAGATTCGTATATTCGACGAATTTGAATTTGCGTACAAAATATATACGTAATTATATGGCTTTTAGCGAACATTCGCGCACTAATAACGAACGTTCAGGTAAAAAGGTACGCAACCTCTTTGAACACGTACGCATAAGCGTACAAAGTGCGTACGAAAATGACGGGCTTTGCCGGAGAGGAATGGTGGAGCAGGAGGAATGCTCTGAGTCTGACCCCTGGCTTCATATGGATACTGTATCAGCAGATGACAGCAGATCATCCGGCTGAGACTGAGATGAGCGTGCCATCCACTCCACTACCTCATCCACTTTCTCCTCATCCGCATTGGTGGGTTAGCCTGGTGGAACAATGGCCAAGTATTGCGAATACTACTAGTAGATGCTCCGCGTACAGGTCCTTTGGCACTGCTGCCCTGTGCCACCTTCTCCTTTTTTTAGAGCTTTAGTGGCCCTGCAGCTGGTGTTTGTCCCTGTATCTCCCTGTCTCTCCCTATCTCTCCCTGTCTCTCTCTCCCTGCCTGATTAATTACTAGCCCTGAACTGGCCCTGCACTTGCCCTACAGTATCCCTGATATGTGTAATATGGATTCCTAGAGCAATTACACCCCAATTTTCACAAAACAGGTCTCAGAGTCTCAGAACTTCACACACAGTGCTTCTGCTCGTCTCAGCAGTCGCAGCAGAAGTGATGCGTCACTGGCTTACTGAGCCTGAGCCAATCAGAGCAAGCCCTGCCCACTAGGTCAGGTGACCGCTTTCTTCCCGGGCTTTTGCACACAATAAATGAACTAACAGTAAATTTCGCTAATGAATTGAATTTGTACGAAACAGTAACTTATACGTAGCAATTGCGTATAATTTATAGGACAAACTACGTAGCGAATGCGTACAAAGCCGAAGTGAATCACCTAATATTTGAATTAGCTTCACAGCTAAAAATTTCTAAGATTCGATACGAATCGGCGAATAGATTCGCTCATCTCTAAGGCTACTTTCACACTAGCGTTTTAAAATTCCGGTATTGAGTTCCGTCATAGGGGCTCAATACCGGAATAAAACGCTTCAGTTTTGTCCCCATTCATTGTCAATGGGGACAAAACTGAACTGAAGACAACAGACATGCTCCTGAAAGCATTCCGTTCCGTCTTCAGACCGGAGAACAAACCGCAGCATGCTGCGGTTTGCTCTCCGGTCCAGGCATCCGCACCAAGACGGATCCGGAATGACCCCCAATGCAAGTCAATGGGGGTGGATCCGTCTGGTGTGACCATAATGGTAACCGGATCCGCCCTCCATTGACTTTCAATGGAGTCCATTACGGATCCGGGTACACATAGACACATACAGACACAGACATACACATAAACATAAACATACACACACATATAGACATACAAACACACATACATACTTACATGCTCCCCGGCAGGTCTTCGGAGCGTCAGGACGGCTCACACAGGTCACGATTCCCCACAACGCCCTCTGCTGGGCGCCTGGTGGAATCGTCAGATGACGATTCCACCAGGCGCCCAGCAGAGGGCGCTGTGGGGAATCGTGACCTGTGTGAGCCATCCTGACGCTCCGAAGACCTGCCGGGGAGCATGTAAGTATGTATGTGTGTTTGTATGTCTATATGTGTGTGTATGTTTATGTATATGTATGTACTGTGTGACATGTGTGGGGCCGGAGCGCGGTTCCAGCTCCACACATGTCACTGCGGCAGGCCTGATCCGGCAGCACCCTTCACCTGCCGGATCAGGCCTGCCGCCAGTGTGAAAGTAGCCTAACTCAAAGCAATGGATAAGGGGAGAGGCTTGAAGGAAATTAGTCATCAGAAAATGACCTAGAGTTTAAATCACATTTTTATGTTTAGCATATTTTTAAAGAAATATGTTATTTTTAATTTTCCATGTCAATATCTATATTTAAAACCATAAAAACCAAAAACCATAAAATCCTGCAGTTTCTGCACAGGCCACTAAGCCTATAGTAGTGATAATAATAATAATAGTCACCACTTCTTGGTCTATACAGATCACTTTACTGCAGTTATATACCATTCTAAGGCTGCCTGTAATGATAAGGAGATATCACCTCTGTGTACAGATAAGACAGGATGCACCATTCACCTAAGGTGATTGTCAGAGCTTATCTATTCTTTCCTTGTACAATGACCTCTGCACAGGTCACAGAGCATGTCTAAAAGACTCTCCCATAGAAGTCACTAGACAGGGTCCACTCCTGTCTATTGTGTCTATTGCCCATGGGGGCTGCCACAAAGCAATTATTTTAAAGCTTATAAATTCTGTTAAGAACAGCTCAGGCAAGATGGTTGCCCCCATAATCATGTTCAAGAAATAGAATTTAAAAATCTGCATTCAGAAAATAACAGATTAGATAAAACGGATATGTGTTACTATCTGGTTTTATCCGGCAGATAAAATTTTTGATGACACATTTCCTTTAACGGGACTCTGAAGTTAACAATCCAGAAAGCCACGGAAGACCAGGGAAAACCATGGACTGAGTATCTCCCCATTGCTCTATTTGCAGTTTGCACCACTGCAAACAGGAGAACTTATGAAGTGTTGTTTGGGAACGTTTACCAGATGGACCTGTACTTCCCCCAGCAGTTGCAGGCCCACCACAAGGACTTGACTGCTTATGTTAACGCATTGCATAATCAACTTAGTAGAATTCACAAAAATGTGTTTTCTTCCATTCTGGACCCAGACTCAAAAGACTGGACCCACCATTTCAACTGTGGAAATTGGAAAATGTCAGAAAATTTCTGGATCCCTGATCTGACGGCCCATCCCAAGTCCTGCTTACCACAGAGATGTCTGGAAGAAAAGGCCTCTTGGATCCACGCCAGCCATTGGAAGAAGATTGTGAACCCAGAAGCAGAACCATGCCAGCTTCGATTCCCTAAATCTTTCCCTTAAAGGGAACCTGTCACCTCCTTTAGGCAAATTAAACTGTAAACATTACCTTAATGTATAGACCAGTGTGGGTCTATACATTAGAAGATTTGCCTATTTGTATATCCATTGTCACACACACATCAATCAGGCCGTTGCCCCTAGTTACGACCACCACAGCCATGTAGTAGTGGTGGCCGGCTTGCTCCTTTTCAAACCCGCTCTGAGGTAACTGCTGTATTGTGAACGCAAATCGCATGAGCATGTGGAGACACATCTTAGGGTACTTTCACATCTGAGTTTTGGACGCTACCAGTCCAAAACGCAATGGTCAGGATCCGTCCAAAACGCAGACTTTATAAACAGATCCTGCTCCACAGAGATGAATTGATCTTGGAACAGGATCTGTTTCTCTGCGTTTTGGAAGTGCAGACAAAAATGCTACAACCCTAAGATGTGTCTCCTCATGCAATGTGCGTTCACTATAAAGCAGAGCCTCAGAGTGGGTTTGAAAAGCAGCAAGCCGGCCACCGTGGCTATGTCGTAACCAGGGGCAACGGCCTGACTGATGTGTGTGGGACAATGCCTATACAAATAGGTAAATCTTCTAAACGGTACATTTTATATAAATACATTCTATTAGTAATAATATTGGTATGGCTATATCTAACTATACAAATTACATTTGTGAGATGGGAATACCCCTTTAATGTGTGGCCATTCATGAACATTTAGTAGGCCATTGGGATAATAAATTTGTGACTTATCATCAAACAGTTAATTTAATGTGGCAGATTGCTGAGTCTGCACATACTCACTATTTTCATCTAAAACAGTGCTTTACTTGGTTGTTCTCCATCTTATGAACTGTTTTTTTTTCTTTAAGCCCAGTAACAGGTGGATGAATACAATTGGGCCTCTCCTCCCTGGTGGAAAGCTTATTTACTACAAAGAGCCAATAAGAAGTTTTAGCAATATAGAGATGTGGATGAGGAGTCGAAGAGAGTTAACATCTCTAACAAGAAGGTGGAAGACATAGAATTCCTGGTGAAGGTAAGTTTTGCCCACCCACTTTTCAAAAAAAGTGCCATGTATAGAGTAAAATGCATAAAAAGACACAATTTTTGCACAAATGGCAGCTATGCAAAAAAATGACTTTTTGACACCACTTATTACTTTTCTGGCAAAACGGTGAAGGGAATTGTTGACATCCTTCTGCTAGTACTATATAAAGATGACATAGGTGTGCATTTTGTATCCAAGAGGTCCCGTACTATTGGACGTGACTGAGCTCACCACGTAGTAAGCGCAGTGACGTCATCGCAGATCCTGTTGAATGATGATAGAAGGACCTTTTATCTTCATGCAGAAATAAGAGGATACCGGCTGCGTGATCAAGTGGATGAGGTGAGTTATTTTTTTTATTATTTTAACCCCTCAATGGACATTTTATTTAGCATTCTAACATGGTTATAACGGAAAATAATAAACTGAAGTTCGGGTCCCCATTGACTTTAATGGGGTCCGGGTTCGGGGTGAAGTTCGGGTCCCGAACCCGAACTTTGACCTGAAGTTTGGCCCAAGCCGGCAAACCCGAACTTCCATGGGTTCGCTTGTCCCTACACATTTCCTTTAACCGGACTCTGAAGACCAGGGAAAACCATAGACTGAATGCCTCCCCATTGTTCTATTTGCAGTTTGCGCCACTGCAAACAGGAGAACTGGTTGATACCTTATGAAGTGTTGTTTGGGAACATTCACAAGATGGGCCTGTTCTTCCCCCAGCAGTTGCAGGCCCATCACAGGGACTTGACTGCTTATGTTTCTGCATTGCATCAACTTAGTAGAATTCACAAAAATGTATTTTCTTCCATTCTGGACCCAGACTCAAAAGAGGGGACCCACCATCTCAACTGTGGAGATTAGAAAATGTCAGAAAATTTCTGGATCCCTGATCTGACGGCCCATCCCAAGTCCTGTTTACCACAGAGATGTCTGGAAGGAAAGACCTCTTGGATTCACGCCAGCCATTGAAAGAAGATTCTGAACCCAGAAGCAGAACTATGCCAGCTTCGATCCCCTAAATCTTTGGGGGACTAGTTTCTATTTGTGTGGCCATTAATGAACATTTAGTAGGCCATTGGGATAATACATTTGTGACTAATCATCAAACAGTGTCAAGTTTATTTAATGTGGCAGATTGCTGGGTTTGCTCATACTCACTAGTTTCATCTAAAACAGTGCCTTACTTGGTTGTTCTCCAGGGAGAGGAAGAATTATTTTCTGCCTTATGTACTGGTTTTCTCTTTATGCCCAGTAACAGGTGGATGAATACACGTGGGTCTCTCCTCCCTGGTGGAAAGCTAATTTACTACAAAGAGCCAATAAATAGTTTTAGCAGTATAGAGATGTGGATGAGGTGTCGAAGAGAGTTAACAAGAAGGTGGGAGACATAGAATTCCTGGTGAAGGTTAGTTTTGCCCACCCACTTTTCAAAAAAAGTGGCAAGTATGGCGTAAAACCCATAAAAAGGCACAATTTTTGCACAAATGGTGGCTGTGCAAAAAACTATGACTTTTTGACACCACTTATTACTTTTCTGGCACAACGGGGAAGACAATTGTTGACATCTAAACGTGGAACTAGAGAGGAGCATTATTTTGCATACTTTTTCCCAGTAAGCTTTGCCCTAAATAATTTTTCCCCCTAAATAATTTCTTCTTCTACAGGGAGAATCAGAACCTAGTTTGTCAGTAAAGAAGAACATCTGTATTTACATCTACAGGCTGAAACCTGTAGAAACCTAATATTTCATGTAGCTAATGCATCCAGTTTCAGAAGTTCTCTAGGAGTTAACTATCTTGGACTCCATGCTGACAGTTTTTTTCCTCCTCTTCCACACTGTAGCAATCTATCAGGACTGGAGAATAATTTGTGCAGCTTTCCACGGTTAAATTATGGCTGCATATACACTCACCGGCCACTTTATTAGGTACACCTGTCCAACTACTCGTTAACACTTAATTTCTAATCAGCCAATCACATGGCGGCAACTCAGTGCATTTAGGCATGTAGACATGGTCAAGACAATCTCCTGCAGTTCAAACCGAGCATCAGTATGGGGAAGAAAGGTGATTTGAGTGCCTTTGAACGTGGCATGGTTGTTGGTGCCAGAAGGGCTGGTCTGAGTATTTCAGAAACTGCTGATCTACTGGGATTTTCACGCACAACCATCTCTAGGGTTTACAGAGAATGGTCCGAAAAAGAAAAAACATCCAGTGAGCGGCAGTTCTGTGGGCGGAAATGCCTTGTTGATGCCAGAGGTCAGAGGAGAATGGGCAGACTGGTTCGAGCTGATAGAAAGGCAACAGTGACTCAAATTGCCACCCGTTACAACCAAGGTAGGCAGAAGAGCATCTCTGAACGCACAGTACGTCGAACTTTGAGGCAGATGGGCTACAGCAGCAGAAGACCACACCGGATGCCACTCCTTTCAGCTAAGAACAGGAAACTGAGGCTACAATTTGCACAAGCTCATCGAAATTGGACAGTAGAAGATTGGAAAAACGTTGCCTGGTCTGATGAGTCTCGATTTCTGCTGCGACATTCGGATGGTAGGGTCAGAATTTGGCGTCAACAACATGAAAGCATGGATCCATCCTGTCTTGTATCAACGGTTCAAGCTGGTGGTGGTGGTGTCATGGTGTGGGGAATATTTTCTTGGCACTCTTTGGGCCCCTTGGTACCAATTGAGCATCGTTGCAACGCCACAGCCTACCTGAGTATTGTTGCTGACCATGTCCATCCCTTTATGACCACAATGTACCCAACATCTGATGGCTACTTTCAGCAGGATAATGCGCCATGTCATAAAGCTGGAATCATCTCAGACTGGTTTCTTGAACATGACAATGAGTTCACTGTACTCAAATGGCCTCCACAGTCACCAGATCTCAATCCAATAGAGCATCTTTGGGATGTGGTGGAACGGGATATTCGCATCATGGATGTGCAGCCGACAAATCTGCGGCAACTGTGTGATGCCATCATGTCAATATGGACCAAAATCTCTGAGGAATGCTTCCAGCACCTTGTTGAATCTATGCCACGAAGAATTGAGGCAGTTCTGAAGGCAAAAGGGGGTCCAACCCGTTACTAGCATGGTGTACCTAATAAAGTGGCCGGTGAGTGTATATAATATCAAAGAATTTCAACAGGTTATAAGGGTGTCTACCATCAGTTCTGAACAACACTAGGTAGGGGTTGGGGAGAGCAGAAGAAACATACCTTTGGTGGAGCTTTTCTCATAAATAGTGTGAATATGAAGTTTTATTCTGACAGGCTCTGCTCCTACAAGTGCCCAAGACAGGGCTTCACTTTGAAGTGCCCTCTGCACTGAGCTTCGTCACAGCCCCAACCCTCTGTTCTGAGTGACAACTATAGCATCTAATCAGGAGACCAGTACATTTGTTACTTAGAGCAGGGAAGAGGGGCTGTGAAGCATCTCCATGCAAACAACACTTTACAGAGAATCTCCACCTTGTGCACTTGTAGGCGGAGAATGTGGCAGAATAAAACTTCAGACTCACACTACTCCTAATGAGAAAACTCCACAAAATTTATGTTTGTCATGCTCTCCCTAGCCCCCACCTAGTGCTGTCAGCAGTTCAACACGGGCAGAACTTCTGATAATCTATAAAGAGCACCTGTCAGCAGGATTAACCTTTGATTCTAATGAGTAATGAGGGGTGGCGTTGCAACCAAATCAATTTTCACAAGACAGGTACCATTTTAATCAGCAGGACCACCCTATGAGGCAGTGCGCATAGTTTAAATGGGTTGATTCTGCTGAATGTGCTCTTTAAGGGAATAAATGTATCACATTTTGTTTGTCAGACATGATTCGATAATATTATTTAACTATATTGATCATTGTTAGGTCAATATTGACTGATTTTATACACAATGATAAAGTTCCTGTCCGAATCTGCTTAAAACTTCGGTGGTCAGGCATGTTGTACATTATGAGCACAGTGATCCAATTAATATACACAATTTATGAAAAATTAATCCATACTTGCTTACGTGGAATTTTCTTCATTGCAGTTCGATTCACCCACATCCACGTTGTCATAGAGGCTGAAATTTGTATTTGTCAGGTCCAGCTGAGTTTGATTCTTAAATCTGATTATTATTCTCTTGACTCCAAATAGAATACAAGTTTGGCCATTTTTGGTGACATTGACAGTACTTTGAGGAGGGAGATCACTTTCATAAGTCATTTCTCCGGTCTCTTTTCTTACTATGTTGTAATATATGCCCTGTAGAAAAGCACACATGTGATACTTATAACCATAAAAATAAATGCATATCTATTACAATACACACTGATTTTTAACAATTTATTTATTTTAAAGGGGTTTCTAGGAGTTAAATATTGATGGCCTATCATCAGAATAGGTCATTAATATCAGATTGGTGGGGGTCCAACTCCCAGCACCACCGGCAATCAGCTTTTTGAGGAGGCTGCAGTGCAACTGGATTGTGGCTGTGCTTGGTATTGCAGCTCAGCCCTAGTCACTTGAATTGAATGGAATGAACTGCGCCTAGACCCAGGGGTGCACCACTAATGAGGCCAAGTGAGGCAATTGCCTCAGGCGGCAAGACCTAGAGACAAGTGGAGGCAATGGCAGGGCTGTGGGAATATCTCTCTATATTCAACTGTATCACAGTATGCCTTAAGCAGTAGGGCTGGAGGGGTTGGGCACTGTTTTTCACCTCATGCAGCAGCAAGGCTAGGAGCACCCCTGCCTAGGCCTCATGATCGATGAATCACTGGCCTAAGAAGAGGCTGCAGCCACTCACTGGAGTCCTGCAGGAGTCGGACCCCCACCAGTCCATTAAAATAATGGACAACCTCTTTAAAGCCAGTGTTCAATGTCAGGGTATGTTCACAAATGGCAGATACGCTGTGGATCTACAATGCATTTACAAAACCAGCAAAGTGGATATGATTGTAGCAAATTTCACAGCTGAAATTGACCTACAGTGTAGATTTGAAAAGGACCCCATCCAAAATAGGTTATTGAAAGCCAGACCTGGAACCAGCCCCCCACCCCCCAAAAGATGATGCCAGAGGAGAGAAGGATTGTGCATGTTGAAAAACCACCATCAGCAGTGTCTGACAGCAGCTTTTTCCATCATTCCTCTGGGCACTTATGTGTATGGTGGAGTGGGAAGAGAGATGACTATTGAAGATCTGCATGTCAATGTATGCTGCAGATTTTCAAAAGGCATTGGCTGGAAAAGTGGGTGCAAGTGCCTTTATTATTTTCTCAGTGCCCAGGTAGATTGCTAGGTCCACCATCAATGATTGACATGTTGTAAATGACAAACATAGCTCTGCTTCATCTCTAGTGGAGATTTTTAGATTTCTTCAGCATTAGGAGAAACACGTCTGCAATCACAGTAAAAATATCGATATAACCTGTAGTGCTTATACAGCAATGTCCTCTTATGACCTCCATGGAGAAAGTGGAAGCTTTAGAGTACATTAAATCTAGACTGCTGTCGTTTTGTGTGTTTTATTCATATGGTAATGCGACCTTCATACAAAAAAGGGGCCACAATTACTGTAATAAAGTAGCTTATTTTGTCCTACACAGTTTTTGAAGAGACATCAACTGAGACTGATATTAGAGCCAAGGCAATACGGCAAAAGTTTGTGGCAGTCATACTATAGGGTTAATAGGTCCTTGATAAAATTTGCAAGCAGCTGGGCCCACTATTTAAAGGATGCTCTGTGAAGATCAGTAAATCCGTTATATATGTAACCTTCTGTGCCTCCTGCTCCCTGTGTAAATCTTCAAAGAACATCCTTTCTGTATCCCTAGTACCATATTCACCTTAAGATGCATTAACAGCCTTAACTGCTTGATAAATATGGCACATACCATTTACAACTGTTGTCAGGACCCTTTTAACCCCTTACAGATGTGGCCTAGAATGGGCCTTAAAGACACATTGGTTTTATTCATCGCTTGAGTCTAAAAGCCATAACTGTTTTATATTTTCACCAACCTTGCAATTATATTGTCTGTCAGTGTTACACTGACAAAGAGCCTATTAGATCCTGCTATTAAAGTACCTAGCAAGAAAAAGTTAAGGTCAAGTTTAGTCCCTGTTCTCCCGTGAGCACCACGGCCACGGCCTTCTCTCAACTTTTCACGTTCATCGGTCACGTGGCCTAGGAGAGGCTCAGCCCCATTCAAGTGAATGGGGCTGAGCACGATACCAAGCACAGCCGTTGTACAATGTACGGCGCTGTGCTTGGTAAGCTGTGAGAAACTAGCGCCGCTTACAGGAGTGCCTGTACCTTCTCAAACAGCTGATCGGCGGGGGTTCCCAGGTGTCAGATCCCCACCGATCAGATACTGATGGTCTATACTGAGGATAGGTCACAGTAGTAAAATCCTGGAAAACCTCTTTAACTGTGCTTGTCAATAAGAGGGGATCCCACAATAAAACATATATAATAGAATATACCATTTTCCTTAAAGTGAATGTCTTGTGTGGTTGAAGCTCCATTTTTCTGATTCAGAGCTCCAAATTCCTTTTAGAGAATTAAATGATAAAATACTGACTACCTGCAGCCACCACTAGAGGGAGCTAAATGCATGATGTGTTGTTCTTCTGATATGGAGCTCCAAATCCATTGCAAAGACATAGACTTAAAGGGAACCTGTCATCTCGGAACCCCCCCTGAACTAGAGTAAGCATTGTATAGTGTAAGTGATGCTGAATCCGAATATGTAAGCTTTATCTTCATACTCACTTCCATTCTGACGCTGTGCTCCCACAAACCTGCAGTAAAATGCACTCAGTGGACTCTTCTTTGAGTCCTCTCCATTATGTGAGTGAGCACCGGAGTCCACCGAGTGCATTTTACTGCAGGTTTGTGGGAGCACAGCGTCGGAATGGAAGTGAGTCTGAAGATAAAACTTACATATTCGGATTCAGCATCACTTACACTATACAACGCTTACTCTAGTTCAGGGGGTGTTGCGGAGATGACAGGTTCCCTTTAAATTACTATTTGATGGCACCAGCTGCTGCCACTGGAGGGAGCTCTGTAGTTTACTGTATACTGTTTTACATTGATCAGAAGAACAACCCAGCATGCATTAAGCTCCCTCTAGTGGTGGCTGCAGCAACTTATTATTTTATGCTCTAAAAGGAATGTGGAGCTCTGAATCAGAAAAATGTAGCTTCAACCACATAGGACATTCAATTTAAGGCTACAACACTGATGCATTTTTTAGATCTACCAGATAATAATAAATCATGTCATATTTTAGGAGGTTAACAGCCTGATATTATAATATGATATAATTTATCATTCTCATTATTAGCTCCGCATCTCACCTGGTTATTCTTTCTTTGAGGTAATGTAGAATCCTCTTGTGAGCTGAACATGTTATATCCTACAACAAAAACAAGATATTAAAATACATTCTATGCACATCTCTGATGCTCTTTATTTATGTAATATGCATGCAATCTGTTTATTGATATACATCAGGAGTAAACTCTGATAGGAGTAGTTGTTCATATAATTGATATGTTTACAATCATACGAAACGCAGAGTAAAATAGTAATATTGTCAATTATAAACCATACAGAGTATTAAGAAAAAAAAAGGTCTTACCATAGCTCTGCGTTATTTCTTTCTCTGAAGATGCTTGAAAATTATACCTTGGATAAAAGACACAAAGAACAGAGCAATCACTGTAACAATGTCTATTAATGTCTACATTATTATTATTGTTTGAAGGTTTTTTAAGACTTCAAGGGGTTGTTCGCTAAAAGAAACCGTCTCTAGTGTCACCTATAAGTAGCAGTTTTCTTCCTTCTGCAGGAGAACGAATGAGCATATTTTTATGTAGTGGCCGGGTTTCGAGTGGTCCCAACACTACTCTGGGTCCCCCTGACACTGTTAAGGTGTCACCATGTATTACTGCTCTCTCAGAAGGCTGGTACCCTTGTCAAAGGCTAGAGGCCCACTGACTGTAGCTCAGTAGTCCAGGTGGCTCCGGAATACTTCCCCAATGTTCTGTTACTGTATATCATATGACCAGCATTTTGCTACAAAAGCAACCAAAGAAGAGATGCTGGGGTGGTTATGTTATATGTAAGGATAATCAGACTAGATCGAACTACGGTAGATGAACCCGAATCTTTTCAGGTTCATTTCAGACGAATCCACTAAAACGGTGTGTAGGGCCATTTTGGTGCACATGTCGGCGGGAAAAAAGCACTAGGGAGGAAGAAGAAGGGTTCTCACATGACCCCGAGAGGAACCCGGGGGAGGGAGGGGTCTTGCCCTGATTGGCTCTCAGGCTGACAGACAGCCTAGATGAGCCAATCAGTGCTGCAATAGGCAGGGAGGTGCCCTAGCAGAACATCATTCTGTGCTGGGCTGTGAATGAGGGTGGTTGGGTGTTACAGTGTCTGCCAGGAAAATGACCTTAGGGAGTCAGGGAGAATGCAAAAATCAATGAGGGACAGTCAGAAATAAATTAAGCTTGTATTCTATTGCCAGGGAGAGTGAAGGCTATAATTACAAAGAAGAAGAATTGTGTGTGCAGAATAGGGACATGCAGGGCAGCTGTCAGCCAGGGAGTAAGGAGAGAGGAGCTGAGGCTGGCTATGCCTGCAGCTGCTGCAAACCTCAAAAGAAGATACCTGTAAGGAAAGACTTACATTTTTTCCCCATTTTCACAGAAATCTTTTTTTTTTTTTTTTGAGGGGGTAGGGGTTGGAATAAGCGAAAACTGTATAACATGTGTTTTACCATCAATCTAGCATAGCATATAGAATACTAGTGAGAACTCTGTGTCACGCCATCTCGCATATTTAATTTTTTTTATGTTTTAGTTTGAATAACCTTAGGGCTAAATCTGTTTATTATCTCCACACACACAGTTCAGTTCCAATTTTTCTTTTTTTTTTGGAGGGGTTATTAAATTTAATTAAACCAGTATATAGGTAATCAGTACACCAATACACGGGCTAGGGTAGCAATTTACCTTTAAATGTTAACATTAAATTGAGCACCAGGCCTGGCCCTCAATCATCCATTTTCATTTATTTTATATCCACAAGGTTGGAATTAAATTTTTGGGGGATTGTACAATTTAATGAAAATAGCATGTAGGTGATCAGTTTACTAATACACAGGCTAGGGAAGCAATTTACTTGTGAGTGTTAACATTAAATTGAGCATCAGGCCTGGCCCTCAATCATATGTTTTCATTTATTTTATATCCACCCAGTTGGAATTTTTATTTTATTTTTTTGAGATTGTTCAAGTTAATGAAACCAGCCTATAGGTGAACAGCACACCAATACATAGGCTAGGGCAGTAATTTACCTCCAGCTCCTCCTCCATGGACACAGTCCCATCCCTAACAGCAGCAGGGAACAGCGTTGCTCACACTACCCCACCTTCCTATCATATATGTCAAGTAAAGCGTGGCCACGCCGAGTTGGAGCTGATCGGCTTGGGTGAGAGTAACCACACCGGTGAGCAGTTGCATCTAAAGTACATCAAGCAGCAAACATTCCGCTGACTGTCACCCTCCGACTCCAACTAAGTAAAGTGGTCAGCGACAATGGGCACAACATCCTGGCCGCCCTGAACCTGGGGGAAATAATACATGCTTCCTGCATGACTTGTACAAGGTGCTGGCAACGTCCAGGAAACTGTCCCTCTTTCCAGCCATTCTCACGTGGTGAGGAATGCTCTACTGGACTTGCAGTATCTGCAGTGCACTGCTTAATCTGCGACGTTCCAACGTGCAGGAATTCAATATTGCACACATTCAAGCATTTGAATGAGCAGCAGAAAGCTGTGAACAATTTTGTCATGCACCAGATTGCCTTAGCAGGGAGCATGTGTTGTTTCCAGGTTGGGCGGTGGCAGTTCATGCTGTTCATGCTGCAGTTGTTCCACATCTCCCTCATATGTATATATTTTTGAAGAGATGTGGACGGTCATGCAGCAGGTGGTGACAAAGAGGACGAAGAATAGCTAACACATCTTGCTGTCCGCCCTGTAGCTGTTGGAGACCCACAATGTGAAGCTCCCATGGGGGAGAAAGAGGAGGTACTGCCACTTGAGGAGTAGGAAGAGAAGTAGGAAGAGAAAGAAGATGATGATGATGACCGTGACTCTGGCCACGACACCCAATCATCTCAGTAGGGGCCGGAAGTGGAAAGAATTGGCTCCACGAGCACCACCAGTGGGGGCCAGAACAACGACCTGTAGATTCACTTGCTTACGCAGTGACAAGTGGTTTGGTGACATCAAGCAGTCTGATGATTACTGGATAGCCATGCTTTGAATTAGAGATTCAAAGCTGAACCTGTGTGTATATAAACAGTGCTTTGTGAAAGTATTCGGCCCCCTGGAACTTTTCAACCTTTTGCCACATTTCAGGCTTCAAACAAAAAGATATAACATTTAAAATTTTTGGTGAAGAATCAACAACAAGTGGGTCACTTATTGGATCATTTAAACTTGTTTTGTAATAATAAAACTGAAAAGTGGGGTGTGCAAAATTATTCGGCCCCCTTGCATTAATACTTTATTGCTCCACCTTTTGCTGCGATTACAGCTGCAAGTCGCTTGGGGTATGTCTCTATCAGTTTTGCACATCTAGAGACTGAAATTCTTGCCCATTCATCCTTGCAAAACAGCTCGAGCTCTTTGAGGTTGGATGGAGAGCGTTTGTGAACAGCAGTTTTCAGCTCTTTCCACATATTCTCAATTGGATTCAGGTCTGGACTTTGACTTGGCCATTTTAAGACCTGGATACATTTATTTTTGAACCATTCCATTGTAGATTTTGCTTTATGTTTGGGATCATTGTCTTGTTGGAAGATAAATCTCCGTCCTAGTCTCAGGTCTTTTGCAGACTCCAACAGGTTTTCATCCAGAATGGTCCTGTATTTGGTTCCATCCATCTTCCCATCAATTTTAACCATCTTCCCTATCCTTGCTGATGAAAAGCAGGCCCAAACCATGATGCTGCCACCACCATGTTTGACAATGGGGATGGTGTGTTCAGGGTGATGAGCTGTGTTGCTTTTACGCCAAACATATCGTTTTGCATTGTTTCCAAAAAGTTAGATTTTGGTTTCATCTGACCAGAGCACCTTCTTCCACATGTTTGGTGTGTCTCCAAGGTGGCTTGTGGCAAAATGTAAACAAGACTTTTTATGGATATCTTTGAGAAATGGCTTTCTTCTTGCCACTGTTCCATAAAGGCCAGATTTGTGAAGTGTTCGACTGATTGTTGTCCTATGGACAGACTCTCCCACCTCAGCTGTAGATCTCTGCAGTTCATCCAGAGTGATCATGGGCCTCTTGGCTGCATCTCTGATCAGTCTTCTCCTTGTTTGAGATGAAAGTTTAGAGGGACGGCCGGGTCTTGGTAGATTTTCAGTGGTCTGATACTTCTTCCATTTCAATATGATCGCTAGCACAGTGCTCCTTGGGATGTTTAAAGCTTGGGAGATCTTTTGGTATCCAAATCCGGCTATAAACTTCTCCACAACAGTATCACAGACCTGCCTGGTGGAAGAAGGTGCTCTGGTCAGATGAAACCAAAATCAAACTTTTTGGAAACAATGCAAAACGATATGTTTGGCGTAAAAGCAACACAGCTCATCATCCTGAACACACCATCCTCACTGTCAAACATGGTGGTGGAAGAATCATGGTTTGGGCATGCTTTTCATCAGCAGGGACAGGGAAAATGGTTAAAATTGATGGGAAGATGGATGGAGCCAAATACAGGACCATTCTGGATGAAAACCTGTTGGAGTCTGCAAAAGACCTGAGACTAGGACGGAGATTTATCTTCCAACAATACAATGATCCCAAACATAAAGCAAAATTTACAATGGAATGGTTCACAAACGCTCTCCATCCAACCTCAAAGAGCTCGAGCTGTTTTGCAAGGAAGAATGGGCAAGAATTTCAGTCTCTAGATGTGCAAAACTGATAGAGACATACCCCAAGCGACTTGCAGCTGTAATCGCAGCAAAAGGTGGCGCAACAAAGTATTAATGCAAGGGGGCCGAATAATTTTGCACGCCCCACTTTTCAGTTTTATTATTGCAAAAAAAGTTTAAATGATCCAATAAATTTCGTTCCACTTCACAATTGTGACCCGCTTTTTGTAGATTCTTCACCAAAAATTTTAAATGTTATATCTTTTATATGTTATGTTATATGTTTGAAGCCTGAAATGTGGTAAAAGGTTGAAAAGTTCCAGGGGGCCGAATACTTTCGCAAGGCACTACATATATATATTCCCCTTCCAGAGTGGGAAAGTGAAGATACGGCCGCACTCAGAAGTGGGAAAAAACCAGCCCGGCCCACTGGGAACTAACTATTTGTACATATAGGGAGTGAAGGTCCTCCCTCATTACTCCGCCCTCCTCTCCAGTTCAAGCTAGCGGTGATCAAGATCCAGCCAGAGTCAGATCACAGCAAACAGCATGGCGAAAGAACTGCGACCCAAGTGGGGAGAAATGGTCTTTGGGGATGAGTACCCGGAACCACCGCCCGCTCCAGAGATCAGAGCGTCACAACTGTGCAAGAGAGTCTCACCTGCTCCTGATTCCATATTTGCCTTGCCAGCTGGTGCGGCTGCTGCGGCGGAGGCGGCTAGAGCGTCCACTTCGCCGCCCATGAGGAGAACACCTACCATTCGGCAAAATCCGATTGTGCCAGCGTCGGTGACGGCCCACCCCCAGACCCTATGGGACTACAAGAATGCAGTGGAGGACTGGGTCATCCAAGTACTGGACCATCCAAGGCCGGGAGACCCTACACTGGAGCGGCAAAAGGGAACCATCCTGTGGTTTTCTGTGGAGCGAGGCTCTGGCTTCCTGGCGGATGACGAGGATGGCAAGGAGTACTTTGTGGGCTGCAGGTCAGTGAAACAGCGTACCTGCCCCAACCCTGTCACAGCCTGTATGTGGGGGATCAGGTGGAATACACCCCCATGGCATCCCTGAAAGGCCCTTTTGCTACCGGGGTTACCCTACTACCTAAGCCCCTGGTCCCAATATCACCACTTGAAGTTTGGCTAGAGGAACTACCAGGCAAAGCACAGGTGCGCTGCCTTCAGGAGTCACCAGATGGTGCCCTCCGTTTCAGGGAGAAGTCACAGCCGGAGCCTCTGATACCTGGACTGCCACCACCACCAACATCATAGTCCTTTCAGCTGGGTCAGCTGACGACTTCATCATTTACATTCCAGTCTACGGTGATCCACCAGTACCAACTACCCTGGAAGATCAAGCCAGCAGCAGCCAGGGGAGCTGGGGCTTCTTAACTGGGTGGAACCTTGCTTCAACCGCTGCAGCCAGAAGTCCTTAGCCCTGCTGTCCCGGCACGAGAATCCATAAAAGTAAAGGCACGTGGCTGCAGCGCTCATCAGCGTGACCACCACCCGGACCCGGTCAAGTCTGGCTTCTGGATGAAGAGGGCAATGGAGTTCCATCCCGGCAGCGAGCTTGGCCTACAGGAGGCATGAGCATCCTCTGATCTCATTCAGCAGTAGATTAAGCGAGGAGGACTTCAGGTCCTTCATCTGAGGAACCCTTGTACTAGCTGAGTGATTTAAAGGACACCTCTGGAGGACCTATGGGAGCCACACCATGGACTGCACCTAATGGGTGAGAGCTAGTAGGCACTTTTTTGTTTAGTTTGCATTGCTACTGTTTGACTCTCACCCAGATGAACATGGCTTATTAGGACCCCCCCCCCCCCCAATCTGCAGAAAATTCCCAATTGCGCCTAAGCGCACTTATTTTCCTTTTTCCCCACTTCTCAGGTTATTTGGGAGCCCCCTTTGCAAAGAGGGTTCTCTATTTGCTGCTATTTTATATTATCTATGTGGATTACAGGTTACCTGTTTGGATTACAAAATTACCTCACGTGGTATACAATTGAATTTTGGACTGTGTTCTGGTGTTTTATGCCAAGCGAACACTACTCGAAGAGAGACTCAAACGTATATCTGAGCCTTTTATGCTTGCAAATGTGAAATTGCACTAAAATGTTTGCATAATTATTTTAGCAATAATGTTTTTACAGGTTCAGCAACGTTCAAAGCCCATTGTGTGTATTCTTTTTCAGGTACTGTAATGTGTCCTATTAATGCACTTATTGTACCGTGTTTTTTAGTGAATTATGCACTTAGCCAGATAGCTAGCACCTTACTTTTCTACCTCATATGGACTGCCTCTAGACTGTACGCCGCGGCCTAGCCTCGTGCATATGACGCAATCGCGAGCCAATAGCACGCTAAGGATTCGTACGTACTTTGTACGTTAATGCTTACGTATTACGTACTTTTAACAAAGCTGACTGTATGTTCGTAATTTGTGTAGGAATGTTCACAAAACAACGATTATTTTTTCACGCAACTGCGTCCGATTAAATTCGGATTAAGAACGAATCTTGTCAGCTGTAACAGCTATAGATATAGTTTTAGAAACTTAATATGTATAATTCTAAACTTAGGCTACATGCACACATCAGTGTTCGGTCAGTGATTTCCATCAGTGATTGTTGAGCCAAAACCAGGTGCAGCTCTAAACACAGAACAGGAGCAGATTTTTCCTCTATACCTTATGTCTGTGGAGGGTCCAGTTCTGGATTTGGCTCAAAAATCACTGATGGAAATCACTGATCGAACACTGATGTGTGCATGTAGCCTTAGGTCTCAGGCCCAGTAGCACGGCCATAGCTGTGCACAAGGCCTCCTCTGTACCTTCTTAAGAATTTCATATAAATTCAACAATAAAAAGCATTGTTTCTATGGCATACTTCGGTGCACTGCTGTACAGGCTCCATACCGTGCATGAGGCTTAATGGTAAGGAAATGTGTTTCTCTTGCTTTAAGTGCTATAGTCCTGGACTCTAGGTGTAAAATGTGAAATAATAAGGACATAATACCAGTTCATTTTATAAATCATGAGCCTCACAGCAGAAGGTGCAAGTACAATTTGCATTAGCTGAAAAAGAGTGAGCTTTATCCAAATCATCCTAATCACTAAGCAGAATCTCTTTAGGAAGGAGTATTAGTGCCTCTAAGTACCACGTCCAGCTCATTAGGCTGTGTTATCCAATAAGCAGGTTACTCCTTACAAAAGATGTAATTTTCATTAATATTATAGGCTGCAATAAACAATCTTCAATATTTTTCTCTACATAATACAGTGTCATTTTTAAGGCACACTCAGCATACATACTGCATACACTTGTGTTCCTATTACCAAAAGGATGTTGTAGTGAATGCAAATAAGAGCAAGGCGTATAAGAAGAGTGGAGAGAGCACATAAGTTGAATCTTCCTACAAGAAGGGACTCTTCCTGTAAATCTGCCCTCTTCAACCTTTTATCTTATTTAAATAATCCAATTAACAAATTAAAACCTTTGTAATCCAAATCCAACATGAAACACCCAATGATCTGGATGTTTCCACAGACCAGTGGTCTGCTAACCACTTCACCTTTGCTAGCTTGTTATAAATTAGCTGTTTCTTCAGTAAGGTATGCTACTTCACCACCTTATACCTTCTCCCAGTTTAATCGGTGAACCCTCAGCACCACAGCAGGCAAGGATATACCCCTGAACATGGCTTTTTTTCAGCTATAACTGAGGAGAAACAATCTACAGTCTAATAAATATAACAGACAGACTCCAGCCAACAGGAAGGCTGCACACAGTCTCTCATCTTGACCCACTACAGTAGTTACTGGCTTTAAAGGTCAGTGGCAGGTCTTTGGGGACTCTTGCTGTCAGTTTTTCCATGCCACGCCTGATGTCAGGGCAATGTATACCATGGAGCTGGATAAGCTTCTCCAACTAGCCCCAAGTTATCTGCATTGTTGGCTTTAATTGCATGGTGAATGCCTGGCCATACTGAGCAGACAGCCATGTAATGGGGTCACATAGAATCTTTTTGGCCTTAATTGGTATGCGTGGCAGAATGGTGGAAGGGGTCTGTCGAACACTGTTGCAACTTAATAAGAAGAACTTTACTTGACACACCTGGGGCAACAAACTGGTGTAGTGGTTACAGTCTCGCAGGCAGGGCACAGGCTTAGTTACAGGCAACAGATTAATTAGGTACACTGTCTCTTTAAGTGGCAACAGCCAAATATAGCACTGTGCCTTTAGGAGGCAAGGACTCACTCTCAATCTGGCTTGTGATGCACCCAACACCCTGGGCATCAATATGCTGGTTTGCCGCTGGAGTGATAGCAATTAAGATGGTTACATCTGCAGTTATCATTACAAGTCTATCAGGTTGTTTGGCGTAATACTGGACAATCTACACTGTTATTCAAGGAATCTCTTCCTCACAATACATATTCTCTCATACAGTCTGCTTACATGTGGCAGGCTGGCTAGTCTTGGTTGTTCGCTTATACAGGTCTTTGCTGCTTGCAGGATGCACAATATATATAGCTTCTTTCCCAGCCTTAAAGGGATTCTGTCACCACCATTTTCCATATTAAGTTATTTATACCACCGGATTTATCTCATCATAAGGATCTCCAAATGGTTATTGTTATAGGGCACAGATGAAGATTTGAGGTGTAAAAATCGTTTTTTTATCAACTGTCAATCACTTACACTAAGGAGCCCAAGGGGAGTTGACCATCGTTGCTGGAGCCCCGGCTCGGCGATTCCGTTGGAGCCCCGGACCGCCCACCTAATTAATATTCACTTCACTGAGTGAGTAAGTGAAGCTCCGGCGCGGCACTTGATGTACTGCGCCTGCGCAGCCCCGGACCACACACCTAATTAATATTCACTTCACTGAGTGAAGCTTCACTGACTCACTCAGTGAAGTGAATATTAATTAGGTGTGCGGTCCGGGGCTCCAACGGAATCGCCGAGCCGGGGCTCCAGCAACGATGGTCAAGTGCCGCGCCGGAGCTTCACTGACTCACTCAGTGAAGTGAATATTAATTAGGTGGGCGGTCCGGGGCTCCAACGGAATCGCCGAGCCGGGGCTCCAGCAACGATGGTCAACTCCCCTTGGGCTCTTTAATGTAAGTGATTGACAGTTGATAAAAAACGATTTTTACACCTCAAATCTTCATCTGTGCTCTATAACAATAACCATTTGGAGATCCTTATGATGAGATAAATCCGGTGGTATAAATAACTTAATATGGAAAATGGTGGTGACAGAATCCCTTTAACTTCTCTGCAATGTTCAACTGTTCTGTGCTTACCTATGCCCTGAGGTGTTGTACTCTTATGACCAGGGGCGTCGCTAGGGCTTTAGGGCTATGGAGCTCAGTGTTAAGTC
This sequence comes from Rhinella marina, assembly GCA_900303285.1. Taxonomy (NCBI): domain Eukaryota; kingdom Metazoa; phylum Chordata; class Amphibia; order Anura; family Bufonidae; genus Rhinella; species Rhinella marina. Next base: position 262,983 of record ONZH01016098.1, on the reverse strand, counting down.
AAGGGTGAAAAACCTCATAGAAGTTGTATAATGCAAGAGAACCTCTTAGGAGGTTTTTCAATACATGAGAAACTTCTATGAGGTTTTTCACCATTGACTTAACAGTCAGCTCCATAGCCCAGTGGTTAAGGTACTTGCCTATGATGTAGTAGGTTGTGAGTTCAATTCCCCCCCTAAGGGAATTTTGAAAATAAAGCTGAAGCACATAGCCTGCCATTCTGAGGTTTGTTTTTTACTTTTTATTCAATTTTCTTGGGAGACAAAGTGTTCTGTTACACCATATAGGCGAACTATAATGCCATTTTGTTCTTTTTTTTGTGTGTGGGGAATGGGGTGATTTTACGCTTTTTAAAATATTTTCAAAACTTTTTTTTAATTGTTTTACTTTTTCTTAAGTCCCCTAAGTGGACCACAACTTACAATCATCAGCTGTAAATTGCTCCATTAGTCTTTATTGAAATCATTATATCACAGTTCACTGCTGCCACCTAGTGGCCTGAACTGGAATATACTAACAATGAGGTGGGATTGTATGATGGAGTAAGGGGGGGCTGCTGTGTGGGTTTGTAAGCTGTGGGGGGGGGGGGATTGTGGGGGATTGTATGCTGGGGGCTGTGTGGAATTATATGCTGGGGGTGACTGTGGGGGATTTTATGCTGGGGGAGTGACTGTGGGGGATTTTATGCTGGGGGAGTGACTGTGGGGGATTGTATGCTGGGGGGTGACTGTGGGGGATTGTATGCCGGGGGGTGTGGGGGTGTGACTGTGGGGGATTGTATGCCGGGGGGGGTGTGTGTGTGTGACTGTGGGGGATTGTATCCCGGGGGGGGGCGACAGTGGGGGATTGTATGCCGGGGGGGGCGACTGAGGGCCATATTTATTGGGGCTTGGGCCCCGGATCTTTTGAGACCCTAGCAACGCCCCTGCTTATGACCTATACCAATTACCTCCACTGCTAGCTAACTGCATCCAGAACTATTGCTGGCTTTGTGTCCAGCAATAGCTTCCCAGTTAAGTCTCAATGACTTCCCTTCTGAACATTTGGCTTGCCTACACTTCTATTTATGTTCTTCAACCATGTAATTTCTACAACTGAAGGATCTAAATAAGATTCAGTTGTAAGTTCCCCAAAAGGTCCTTCTGCAAGTAAATGTCAGCAGTAGCTTAGTCTTAATTACAACACACATATTTACAGTGGATACATTTATGTCATACAGTGCAATATACAGTGCCTTGAAAAAGTATTCATACCTATTGAACTGTTCACTGTTCAACTGTTGTACACAAACGTAAATGTATTTTATTTGTGTTTTATGTGATAGGCCAACATAAACTAGCAAGTATGTGTGAAGTGAATTTTTAATAAATAAAAATCTGAAAAGTGTGGTGTGCATTTGTATTCAGTCCCCTACGCAAGTACTTTGTAAGACCACCTTTCACTGCAATTAAACTGCATGTCTTTTGGGGTATGTCTCTACCAGCTTTGCACATCCAGAAGCTGAAATTTCTGCCCATCCCTCTTTGCAAAATAGTTTATATTTATAGGGTTATATTTATTAGAGTTAGAACAATGTTCCCCAACCTGTGGCCCTCCCAGCATTCTCTAACAGCCTGCAGCATTCAGGGCGTGATGGGAGTGTGTAGAAATTAGGTACTTGAGACCCTGTTCTAGTGACTGATGAAGGTCAGCAATCAGATATTTATCCTCTATGCTGTGCTTAGGTGATAAATGTTGATTGTGGGACAACAGAAAAGATCTTCTCAAAGTATACATAGTGTGAAGAATGTGACATTTAACTGCACAGGAACTTTGGTAACCAATTTTATATTGCATTAGTGCACCTACATTGCATTGACAAGGTCCATTTCAATGGTGTACCTGAGGGCGTAGCTAAAGGCTCATGGGCTCTGGTGCAAGAGTTCAGCTTGGGCCCCCCCTTCCCTCAGTGCTTTGCGGCCAGGGGCAGGGAAGCACGTGGTCTTCATACTGCTAGAGGCAAAAATTGAAACGGCAACCCCCCATGCCAAATTCTTGACCTAACCCCTTCCCTCCAGTCAGAGGTGTAACTTGACCAGCATGCACTTTCTATAATGCCGGTGTCTTCTTATGCACCACAAAGGTCTTTGGGCCTCCTCAGACTTCTGGGCCTTGTAGCGACTGCTACCTCTGCACCCCCTCTAGCTACGCCCCTGGTGGTACCATGTTCTGCTATATTCCCCTTGCAGCAGACGTGATCACTGTGCTAGCTTCCAGTTAAAAATAGCTACAGAGCAAACCTACAGTATGTGTTTGCATGGTTACAGTCTGACGAAATATGTGTTACTCCCTTCTGTCTCCGTTTCTACTGTATGTAGGTAGGTAAGAAGAAAAAGCAGAAAGAGGAGAAGCGCAAGACTGCAGGATCAGATCAGTCGCAGGGTTTGTTTCAATTAAGAAAAATGGTGCAAAAAGTAAACATTAAAGTTGGCATGCAAACCTAATCATCCACATATTCTGCTAGTGCCTGCTTCTGTGTGAGCTTTCATATTTTTCTTTATGGCCTGCTCTATTAGGCTACTTTAAAATGACCGTGATACAGTTACAGTTTAATATCCATTTAATGGCTGCAATGTTTGGATCTCCTGTGGTTCTACTAATTTGACTTAGTAAATCCTTGATTGCAGTAGACAGCATTACAATTATCTGCACCTCTCACACAGCACTGAATTGTGAATTACTGTGCTTGACCCATGTCTTGAACACTGTCTAAGCAAGTCTGATAGCTAAAGTTTAGCTCCTCATTCTGACTAGTATCTCATTGCTCTGCTAGCCTGGTATTTATTCACATGGTTTTCATGTTTTGAGGGTTTTACCTCTCAGCACTTCGCTTCATCACAATGAAAATGTCACTTAGCTTTCACAAAACTTTTGATATGTCATAGAAATTAAAGGTTTTGATTGGTGGTGGTCTGAGTGCTGAGACCCCCAATGACTGCTAGAGCAGGAAGAGAGAAGCGCTCACATAGCACTCTCTCTTCTCATTGTAGGAGATGAACTCAAAAGAAAGTCTATGGCCCTGATTTATTATGCTTTCACTCCAGAATTCTGGCTTGAAAAAGGTCCCAAAAGGACGCTTATTAGCGCAGAAATGTAGCAACTTTTTGCATTTTTACATCACTCACTCCAGTTTTGAAGTATGGTTGGGAAAGTGGGTGTGGTTAACTATGTGAATGAGTGTCACTCCAAATTTATCATTGAGAGTTTTTAAAAAAAAGTCACAAAAAAGTTCAATCTCTCTCCAGTAGGAGGGTGGAGTAAGAAATCTGGAGGAGCTTTTCTAGACGAAAGTGTTAGGTTTAAGGATAAGACAAATTTATCAAACAACATGAGACATTTGATAAATGTGGCAAAAAGTACTCCAACACAGACTCAAGCAAAACTGACTTCAAATAGTCCCCTTATGCTAAATGAGTCTGTCTCTCCTGCAACGAGGAGAGAGAGTACGCTTCTCTCTCTTTGTTCTAGTGATCGGTGGGGGTCACAGAACTCACCACCCCCCACCCCGATCATATGACCTATCAAAAGTTTTGTGAAAGTTAAGTGACAATTTAAGGCCAAAATCTACAGGTCCGAATGCTAAAAAACATTTTCTACACAAACCCAGTCAGTCTGAAGATGCACCAGATTTATCACAGTGGCTGGTGCTGGATGATAAAATATGTTAAACACTTAAAATATGCTAAACACTTCTGTCTAACTTTACACCATCTGTTGATCTGTTGGCTGGCTTACTTTGTAACAAAAGTGTGAGCAAGACTTTTGGCACAAATGTTGCATATAAGCTACACCCTTCCTGTTAACTACACCCGATTCTCTTCTAAGCCACACCATTTTTCCAGCAAGGCACAAAAAATATTTGAAAAACAACTATCAAACTAAAGAACTAACTTCAGTGTAAAAGAAAACAAAGAGTCCTGGAAGTGACGATGCAGCCCCCAAAGAGCCCTGATCTCATCATCAAGCCTGTGTAGGAGAGACAGAAGGATTTGAGCAAGCCTAAATCCACAGGAGATCTGTGGTTAGTTCTCCAAGATGTTCAGAACAAACTCCCTGATAAGTACCTTCCAAAACTATCTGCAAATGTACCTAGAAGAACTGATGCTGTTTTGAAGTCAAATATTGATCTGATTTAGATTTCTCTTGTGTTCGTTTACTTTGCATTTTGTTAATTGATAAAAATAAACTATTAACACTTCTATTTTCGAAAGCATTACTTGCTTATGCAAGTATTACTTATGCAAAGCATAACTTTGCAGCATCTTTCCTGCACCTATGCTTTTGCACAGTCCTGTATGTCTAGATGCAAAAAGATAGGCAAAGCTTTTAAAAAGTAGTTGTATAACAATAACAACAGTATAACAACAGCAGTTGTATAAATTATATCCCTTTTGGCCATTCACATTTTCATTTATTATTTTTTTTGTAAGTTTTAACATTTCAGGGTCTTATAGGAACTTCCATGGCACAAATAGGACAGCATGCAGCACTATTCTTGACAACACAAAGGAAACCTGACAGGAGCCCTCCTAAACCCCATTTTGTCAGTGGGGCTCAACAGACCTGCATCTCTACTATTGGAACAATTTGACTTCAGATATCTTTTGGAGAAGGTTTACAAAAAGTTTTCCGTTACTTTAAGCTTTTACAGTATATCTGACTAACAGAGATCATAGAATAATTGCAGTGATATACAATATCTGCAAAAAAAAGGTAAAAAAATCCAAGAAATAAATCCAGGAATAGCAGAATAAAACACACATTAATAGACTATCATGAGATGACTGCAGGCCCATCGTTCCCTAGAGGAGATGGATGCACATCTAATACAGGAGCCGCCACTTATTCCCGCTCTCACATGTCTATTAAGGTTTAAATGCCCGCTAATTAAAATATGCAGGATATACGGCGGTAAACATATTGTGGCTTTTATCCGTTATTGACCCAAAGTCATCTTAATACAAGATTAAACAAATCTCCAGTCTGCCCTATATCCAGAGATTTGATTCTCATCTCTTCCGACCTCTAGGATATTTTAACCTGTACAAACCTGACTCTGATGCAAATAGATAATACCGACTGGAAGCAAAATATCCAGTTTCCTAATAATTACAGCTAAAGACAACGCACAATAATAGAAACCACATAAACTGTGCAGTAATGTATTCAACTCATCATCCGCGGCGACCTGATCAGATATAATATATTTAGCCATGTAGATGTAGCAGGGCTAACTTTGTTAGCATAGTAGTGTTGGGTTTGTTACCTGGCACAGCTCTTCGGGATATTCTTACCTATGCTTGTACAGGTAAACCCACGGCATAGTTCTGAACGCACTGTTTGCGCTGCTTGAAAGAAACTGTTACAGTTTATGACATATTCAGCACTGCTAATTCTATGTACTACAATGGTAGGTAGGTTCAGTACGGCACTAATATAATGGTAGTTCTATGCTCCATTGCTTCTATATGAATTAATACTAAAGTAATAAATAGCTTCTGAGTATTAGATATTATCATGTAATGAAGCTTGGTTCTCACCTGTTCTCCAGCCCTGCAGAGACCCCTTCCTTTGAGCGCACAATTCCCATGCCAACCATAGCTAGAAAGAAGCAGAATCTATTCTTTTCCATTGAGAAAGAGCAGATCTTGTCAGATCATGCACATTTGTTAATCTGGGGATAGCAGAATGAGAGAAATGACCTTCCAATCACATGTGACATGTGACAGCACTTACACCAATAGGAGGCAATAGAAGGCAGAAGTTCTCATCCTCATTAGTGCGGCCCCCACACTCGCTCACAGCTCGCCTGCATTTAGTTAGCACTCTGAAGTCACACATCTCCGAGCTATTATCTCCATAGAATTTTTTAATTGGTTTCACCAAGTTTACTGCAAAGGAAGAAACCTACATATGTGTTCAGAAAGGCAATGAGCGCAGTAATGCTGCCGCTGCGAGCAGAGCTGTGCTCATCATAGATATCCGAGGCGTGTTATTATACATGGCAGACTCTAATGTAGCAAAAGAACGCACCCGATATTGTAAATGAATTGCTAGGAAATAGTAAACTCTTCATTTTCAACAAGGGATTGCATTTTTAGAGCTTTATTTTAATTTTTCAACACTATGAAGCCTCATGTGCAACTATTACGTCTTCAAAGGTATATATTAGAGTTGAGCGAACGTGCTTGTAACGAGCACTGTAGTGCTCGGATCCGCTGCGCTCGCATGGCCGCAGGCATCCGGATCCGTCCTCACCTGACTGTAAGGGTTCATTCAGACGGCCGTATGCTGTCCGCAAAAATACGTATCCGTTTTTTTGCGGACAGTTTAGTATGTCCGCAAAAAAACGGATTGCTTTCCGTATTTTTGCTGACCCATAGACTTTAATGGGGCCATGTCCTGATTTTCACTGACAAGTATAGGACATGTTTCAGTGTTTTTGCGGAGCTGTGGAAGGGAAAAAAGGGCCCCATAGAAGTGAATGTGGCAGCATCTAATCCGCAAAAAAACGGATCCGTATTTTTGCGGATAGCATACGGTTGTCTGAATGAGCCCTAAGTCAATGGGGACGGATTAGTTTGGTATGACACACGAGTGTGTCATACCAAACGGATCCGTCCCCACTGACTTGCAGTCGGGTGAGGAGGACGAATCCGGATGGCTGCGTCCATGCGAGCGCAGGGGATCCGAGCACTACAGTGCTCGTTACGAGCATGTTCGCTCAACTCTAATATATATTCAATGCCGTGGATGAGATCTAAGAGTAGCTGCACACAGTTCAGATTTGTTTGCAAAACTGTGCACCAAAATGCATGAAAAAGGCACATAAATCCTTGCTATTTATTTTGGTGTGGGTTTTGTTGCAGATTTTATGTGTTTTTTGTGCAGATTTTTATATAACCAACCCCATTGACATGCTGCAACGAATGACATGCTCCAGATTTTAAATTCAGCACTACATGTTCTTTTCTGCATCTTAGAAAAAAAAGCAAAATGTACATGAGTTTTGTCTAATCTGTGCAGAAACACCATGCATAATCTGCAGTGTGTGCAGCCACCCTAGAGGTCTATTCGTATGTAATGGAGTTTGCTACACACATGTCTATGACTGCCCTATTCTAGAAGTGCAGCTTCTAGAAATCTATGCACATGCTGCAAAAACTACCCCGTTCGCAGAACTGTTTTGTAAGCTCAGACATTCCTGCAAAACTGCCAGGTATGAACTTACCCTAAATCTTCATGGTTGCATCTGTTTTGCTCTGATCCTACATTATATAAGTCACAACAACATGGTATGACATCACATCAAGACTGCGGATAGCAGGAAAACCACCATGTTCTTTTTATTACCTGTTGGATTCTGGAACCTATTCCAAGAATAGCATTTTGAGAAAGCTTCCTGGTTTCATTTCTCTTTTTGGGACTGGGAAATCGACCACAACAGCAGGGCATGTTGAGGACTTCCATTTCCATACCACGTACCATAGTTACATATAATTGTGCCACTGAAAGTGTCTTTTTCAGTGTGCCAGCGGTTCACTGCATAAGGGGTTAATGTGGTGACATTTTGCACTGTGTACCTCCAAGGTTGTGTGAGGCTAACGGAGTTTACTGACCAGCCCATTCCCTTAGCAAGAATTGTCAGGTGTAGGCTGGTTCCACCTCGTCTTGTAGAAGTGGGCAGTTGTGTGATCTGGAGCGAGAGTGTGCAGCAAGAAATAGAGTGAGCTGCTGATATTACTGAAAGTCAGTGAAGGGAACATATATATGTTTTTGTCTTCACTGCATTGTGGTTGGGACAGTAAGCTGCAGTTCTCCTACTGGAAAGCACCCCACTGAGGGTACTGTGAATATATACTGTGGCATGCAAAAGTTTGGGCACCCCCTGCTCAAAACTAATGTTGCAAAGGGTTTTTAGGTTGCCACTTACTCAGTTTCATCTGTAGTTAAGAAATGGCAGTTAACAGGAACAGAAGAAGTCAAGAGAAGGTCTGGAAGACCAAGAAAAAATTCAGACACAGCTGCTCATAGGCTTGCTAGAAAGGCAAACAGAACCCCCGCTTGACTGCAAAAGACTTCCAGGATTTAGCAGACTAGTTGTAGTACATTGTTCTGCTGTTCAGCAACACCTGCACAAATATGACCTACATTGAAGGTCATCAGAGTCATCAGACAAAAAAAACCTCTCCTGCATCCTCACCACAAAATGTAGCATCAGAAGTTAGGCCCCATTCACACGACCGTGTGAATGGGGCCGTATCTATCCGCAAAATTGCGGGAATAGATGCGCCCCCATTCACCTCTACGGCTAGCTCCGTGCCGCGGCTCTTTTGAAGCATGTCCTATACTTGTCCGTGCGCACGGACAAGTATAGGCATTTTCAATGGGGCCACATGGCATGTGTTCCGAGCGTTGCGGAACACACGCCGGGCGGCCCCCATATATTTTTGCGGGTCCGCAGTAATGCGGGCCCGCAAATATACGTTCGTGTAAATGGACCCTTAGCTAAAGAACATCTAAAGAAGCCTGATGCATTCTGGAAACAAGTCCTGTGGACTGATGAGGGTAAAATAGAACTCTTTGACCATAATGAGCAACAGTATGTTTGGAGAAAAAAAAGGCACAGAATTTCATGAAAAGAACACATTTCCAACCATTAAGGATGGGGGTGTGGATCAATCATTTTTTGGGGTTGAGTGGAAGCCACAGGCACAGGGAACATTTCACGAGTAGAGCAAAGAATGGATTCAATGAAATTCCAGCAAAGTCTGGAAGCAAACATAACACCAACTGTAAAAAAAAGCTGAAGTTAAAAAGAGGATGGCTTCTACAAATGGAAAATAATCCCAAACACACCAACAAATCCACAACAGACTACCTCAAAAGGCTCAAGCTGAATATTTTACCTCACAGTCCCCTGATCTGAACTTAATTGAAAATCTGTCGATAGAGCTCAAAAGAGCAGTGCATGCGAGATGGCCCAGGAATCTCACAAAACTGGAAGACTTTTGCAATAAAGAATGGATGAAAATCTCTCAAACAAAAATTGAAAAAATCTTGACTGGCTACAAAAAGTGTTTACAAGGACTACCAGTTAACATATTCTTAACTCAGTCATAGCCTTTTGGAATAGATCATACTTAGAATCACAGTAAATTTTATTACTGAACATTACTATATTATAGTTGTAACTCTTTAGCAGTAAACTAGTGCAGAAGGAATCATACAACACAAATAAAACATTGAACATTGAGAGTTTTACTGATCACAGTGATGTAATAATCTATAGCAGTCTTACAAGAGGCTTATTGGTTACAGTTTCTGTGAGGAAACAAGATTATGGTTACAGAAGTCTTACCATGAGGGCACAGTCTTCATCAGACAGGCTAGATGTGGACACTGTCTCCTGAAAGGGAATCTGCTAACAGCAACCTCCCTATACAAATTGTTAGCACATACACATAGATGTAGTCCACATGATTAAAATGCTGTTTTTCTTTTGTTGATCTGAGGCTCCATTCCTGAGTTAGAACACTTTTTCTTAATATGCAAATGAAGCATTTGATGCAATGAGGGCATCACCATTGCTTTTGTTGCACCCAAGATCCACTCCTTTCTGTGCCCAGTATTACTTTTGGCTAAATGTCATTTTTCCAATGGGTCTAGAAATCTCCAACAGTTTTCTTTTTTCTAAGGCCTTGAGTTTCTCTGATTGTTCCTTGTCAGTGAATCCATCAAAGAGCAGCTCCGATGGCTCAGTCACTAGCCCTTATCTCTAGTTCCCTGACTGCTCATGAACACTCATTTAACCTAAATTATCATCAATTTGATCTTAATTAGGCTTAAATGAGTGTTTATAAACTGTCAGGGAACTAGAGATTAGGGCTACAGGTTGAGCTGTCAGATGGATTCATTGAGGAGTAACAAACTGATGAAACTTTTTTATAGACCAATTCAATCTAATAAAGAACTTGCTCCCAAAGTTGCCCATAATCTTTAATTTTACTACACAGTATAAAATATATATTTTTTGTTTGTTTTGCATGTCATTTGAGGGGCTGAGACCCCAGTCATCTGTGACCTAATGACCACCTACCATCACTTCATAAGGCATGCAGTATAAACAGTACTAACCAGATTCAACATGAATTTATTATCATACAAACTATATTTTTACATTTTATGATCAAATGCTTCTTAAGTGTTTACATACTGACTCTGTAATACTTTTTCATTGCTTCAGTCATAATTGAAGCAGGCCACAATAACATATACACTCAACAGTTTCTAGGAAAAGTGAGGCCTACAATTAGTTTTGTTCCAAAAGCTTTGACTTTTATTCCATTTGGGTTTAATTTGCAATGGTTTAATTAACCAATCATGTCAAATACATTTTAATGACTATGTCTGCCTGACCCAGTAGCCTTGATGAGAACATCCGTTCCACTTTATTAGGGTTCTAGTCATTGTTGGTTAGTACTGGGCGATTGGCCAAAGAGCTGCATCATAGTTGTATGAGTGGCTTCCATAGTACATTAGGATTTGTTAACCACACTCTATCAACATGCGGCAGAGTGACAGAGCTAGAGGTACGGTATGAATGGTGGGTGTGAGATGACAGTGTTCTCCAGCCTAACATGTGATTTCCCTGGAGTTGATCTCAGACGTAGAACGATGAGCCGGGTTGTCAGTTTGGCCTGTAATCCTAGAATGAACAATGGGCTGGTGTTAGGATATGTACAAAATGTGCAGAAACTGGTGACATTTGAATGCCGCCTTATAATGCAAAACCAATATAAGAAAACATTGGAGATGCCTGTTATGCTAAACAATATCCAAAGGAAATTAGATTATTAATTCCAAATGTTCTGGCAAGATACCGACCTTAGCTTTGCCAACACAACGTTGGCGAACGGCACTGAATCCCCACGAAGAGAAAAGAGCTTAATAGCTTAATGTAATACGGCATGTTTAGAGCTAAGTATATGAATAAAAGTCAAAACCTAGGGATGGATTACAGGGCCAGAAATCAATAAAATTCTACACAAAGTATTGCCCATAAGTAATAACATTGTTTACTGCTTAAACACCCAAGTTAAACAAATACTACAAATACTACTAAATGCTATGTGTAATAAGCATAAAGAAGAAAGAATAAAATCTATGTAGTAAACCATAATACACAGCGTCCTCTGGTGATAATAAATCTGGCCTTATAAAAGAAACATATAAAATAAAAATTTCCAGTATTTTTAAGAAGATGAGGTTTTTGATATTATTTCCCCCTTTTTAATGTGTTTTGGACTGCTCAGACTATATACATGTGGGCAATCCATAATCATCTCTCCAAGGATGCTTCTGGACCTGCTTAGCTGGTAGCTGCATGCAGATTGGAGCCAGTGTCCAGTGACAGCCGGGCTCCCCATTGAGAAGGCAGAAACAAATAATTACTAAATGAGCGCTGTATATACAGATGAGGCAAATAGTCACGACACTTCCTGCTGGTCCTAGCGATCACATGACTTAACAGACCCCTGATGGGCTCTGCAATGTGGCTGATCAGCCTTGTACAACTTCTCTGGGTGCAGGATTTCACCCTGTAACTGAAGCTCATATGTCAGCCCCAGTTAAACATGAAATAAGCAATAAAAAAAGGCGGAATGTTAAAATGCACCCTAAAGTGTCAAATAAAAAAAAATTAAGACAGTAAACAAATAAAAAAGTAATAATAAAAAAGAATGTCACTACTAGCCCACACTATAGCTTCTAGCCCTGTCCCAGCCGCTATCAACTATATATCCTTTATCAAAACCACCATAACTGAAAGGGGACGCAATTTAAAAATGTATTTTATTTGCACTGTATGCTATTTTTTTTTAAAAATGTCAAAAACAGACTTTTTTCCCCTGTGTATTTTTTTTACCATAAAGCCCCATGTACTACTGAAAAAAGAAGCAAAATTATTGAAATAACTGAGCACATAAAAGTTACAGTTTTCAATGCCATGGGTACTAAAAAAAATTAAATGTGTCTGGAAGGGGGGTGGGGGTTAATTGGACCAATCGTGAACTTGTTAAAGAGAATCTACCAAAAAGATTTATCTAAAAGAAGGGGTGGGGGAAAAAAAGTACATTTTATTAAAAAGAACCTGATTTAGCAAAACTTGTAATTTATATATTTAAATCTCAGTCTTTTTTCGGACTTTGGTTGTACATGGGAGGGTAGCATTCTCTGTGTAAATGTGTATACATAGATAGCTGTTGGTCACTGATAACACCTACCCCGTGTACTGATGTTCACAGGGGTGCTCTTAAAGGCTATGTACATCTTTGAGGCAAATTGTTTTCATTATTGAATTTTGGGCTAAAAATCACTTCTTCAATTGGTCTTTATTAAAAATATTGACCTGTTCTGTCACAAAGGGTTAACCGTTCGTCTAGCTGTGTGAATCAAAATTTCACTTTCTCTTTGTGCCGGTCACCTAATAAATCTTTTCTCTAAATTACTAAGAGGTCATAAACACTTATTTAAGCCACATTCTTATCAGTAAGATAAGAATTGAGCTGTAAAGAGTGTTTAGGAAATCAGAGATAAGGAGCCGTCAGCTGAGCTGCCTGATGGAACACAGTAAAAATTCAGAGCCTACTACTAGAAAATCTCAAGGCTACAAGAGAAAGTGGATCAAAAATTTTAATGACGACTAAGTGAAAAAATGATTTTCAGCTCGAAATGAGTACAATGCAATCATAAAAAAATGCCCCCAAAGGTGTACATAGAGTTTAAGGAATAAAAAGCAGAGATATAAATTACAAGTTTTACTGAATCCTTTCCCACAAAACTATAACTCTGCTCAGCTCCTCCTGCTCTATAACATGCAGCCTGAAGACTGCACAGCATTTTGTGGTGACAGGTTCTCTTTAAATGAACTTTTTATATAATTTTTTTTTAAGCAGCTTAATTACATATACTCCCTACTTTTATTAAGAGGTGGATCCAAACCGCCCCATCACATTCCCATGAACGTCTGCACTGGTGACCTGTTTTTACAAATCTTTTCTGGAGGGTTCTCTTTAAACTCAGTTCAATGGACAACAATAATGGTAGGCTGCCAACACCCCTCCTAGGGGCACTCATACAAGCAGCTGCTGCTGTCACATAATTCTCTTCTTCTACATGGCTTCTCTGCTGGTGGGAGAGAACAGCGATAGTTATATGTGCCTCGGTGCCTCCGGCTGGTTAGCTGTGGCACTAGGGATCAGCTTATTGGTCACTGCAACTTATCAGCCAATCATTTTAGTACTTAGTAGCCACACCCAGGTGCCAAGAGGTTTAAAGTGGTCATCTGATATCAATGAAAACTGAATGGCTGGACGCATTGGTCATGTAGCAGGAAAGGCCCAGGCTCAGTGGTCAGGTTTTATTCCTGTACACGTGACTGCTAAAGCCGGTGATTGCTTACAGTGGTCACATGATTAGAAATGGAGCAGTATCACTCCTGGCTTTGCAGGAATAGACATTGGAACAGTGGGAATTTCACAGCTCATTAGTTTTTGCCCCATAAGTTGCTTTTTATGGAGCGGAAAAAACGGTACTCAGCTGGCTGACTGTAGATATAGTCTTAGATACGTTAAAATTATTAAAAGTGAACAAGGGCTCGGGTCCAGATGGATTACAACCTAGAGTTCTAAAGGAGTTCAGTTTAGTTATTGCTTTTTCTCTGTTCATAATATTTCCGGATTCTTTAATGACAGGCATTGTAACAAGGAACTGGCGCAAGGCGAATGTGGTGCCATATTCAAAAAGAGTGCTTTTGGACTTGTGTTTGATACTGTCCCACACAGACACCTAATGGATATATTGAGGTCTATTGGTTTAGAAAATATAATTTCCATTTGGATTGAAAATTGGCTTCATTGTGCCGTTATGCAGTACAGAGCGTGAGACCAGTGTATACAATGAAAAGGCCACAGCACTCGCACAAGCACCCTGCCCCTTCAGCTGGTCAGAAGGGGTGTGGAGTCAGACCTCGACTGATCTAATGTTGATGGCCTATCCTAACGATTGGAAACCAGTTTTAAAATTTTGGATAACCCCTTTAATAATAAATCCACACAATGCAGGAATATAGAGGAATGACATAAGCTCCTGCTTGCACAGAAGCAGTATTCTGACATGTTGATCTGCACACGCCTGCCAAGATATACAGTACCTTGCAATGAAATCCTTTATTTTGACAGAAAGTAACTATTTCATGATGAAAATTTCTGGACTGGCGTCTGTAAATGAAACATGGGCACAGTCCCAATGACTCAGACTCCTTTGTAGCACCTGGAATTTTTTTCCTTCGTGAATTTCATTAGGCTTCGCTTTTTTTCCTTCCAAGTATAATGCTGCAGATTTAATTATCACAGAATGGCTCTTCTGATTTGATGCCAATCATTTCTGCAGTTATACGCCGGTAATCTGCACCATAGCTTCTAGGATTTCAAAGCAGGTGAAAGGAATGTAGTAATGCAGACTGACTAAGAATACACAAATACATTAAAGGGGTTTCTGAGATCAGCAAAAAAAGGGTCTTGTCTGGGGGCTGTGTGTCTGGTATTTAACTGAATCGGGCAGATATGCAATGACAAGCACAACCCATGAATAAGGGTGGCACTATTACTTAAAAGGGTTAGGATTTTACTACTGCTGAGATCTATCCACAGGACAGGTCATCAGTATCTGATCAGTGGGGATCCGACACCTGGGACCCCCACCAAGTCTTCTGTGAGCTCCACTATCTTTTGGCGGCTTACCAAGCACAGCGCCGTAAATTGTATTGCGGCTGTGCTTGGTATCGCAGCTCAGACCCATTCACTTGAATGGGGCTGAGCTGCTCCTAGGCCACGTGAACGATGAAAATGTCGTCACTGGTCTAGGAAAATCAAAGAGACGGTTGCAGTGCTCACAAGAGTGCCACTGCCTTCGAAAAACACCTGATCGTCAGGGGTCCCGGGTGTCAGACCCCCATCAATCAGATTCTGATGACCTATCCTGAGGATAGGTCATCAGTAAAAAAAAAAATCTTGGGAAAAACCCTTTAAAGATGGATGGTCCTTAGTCAACCCCTTCAAATGTGTCAAAATGATTGGTGGCAGCAACATACTCATACTTCTGACATGTAAAAATAAATAAAAATGATATAATAAAAACTCATTTTATATTCCAATACCATACATAGTTATAGGGGATGAGGAATATTGTCATAATGCCACTCAACACTTTATATATGCTTTCATCTGGTTTAGCATAATTTTTTTTGCAAGCAATATATTTCGGGGCAGTATTGGTTCTCAATGAAGAGACCTAGTGAGTGTATTTTCAAGCAATGCTCCATGGGAGTTTGCAAATTAATTCAAGTTAGTCAAACCAAAGACTTCTCCAAAGGTAAGAGTAATCCATCTGCAGGGCCCAAGGCCCTCTAAAAATTTTATTCTGCCTTAAGGTATGGCCACACATATTAATGAAGACCGTATTGTATAGTCCTTCTTCATTGTTAATAGCCATGCAGCACCTTTAAACAGGGGTTGTTGCTGTATATGGGGCTTAGCTGGTTAGGTGACATATTCTCATCGATATTAGATGATGTGGAAAAGGAGGAAAAGAAGATAGTAGAAGGTCAGAACAGCACTGGGGTTGGGGGAGTGGGTATGCCAGAGCCGAATAATATTCTGTGTTTACTGTCAACCTGCAGGAGATTTCAGGCAAGAACAGCAATAATATGCATACTGTCCCCCCCAGCGCTGACATACCCACTTTGCCAACCCCAGCGGTCTCCTGCCCTCCTCTCTTTGCATCTTGCTGACATTTCTAGGACATGGAGACTTTAAAGGATTATTTGGAAAAAGTACAGCCAGCAAGATGAGGATGATTGAGACCTGACCACCCTAAGGGGTGCAGACTGGATGGTATTTGTTGGCACGCATTCAAAAACATTGTATTTATACTGCAGAATACACATCATTTTTTGGGGTTAAAGCTCTGTCTGGCATTTTACAGTCATGGCCATCTTCATGATTTTTCTTTTTTTTTTCTTTCAAAAATTGCCTACAAGTTAGAAAGACAAAAAAGTGGTCAGATGTGCAGACAGCTTATCCCCAAAAAAATGAAGATTCATGGTCTGAAAATTTCACACTCACTCTATGTCTACATTTTCATGTAACTAATATAATTTATAGTGACAAGAGTCTTCATGCAAGTTAACATCAAACATACAACTTTAAATTTTGCAGTATAAATAAATCTGACCAAACAATGTACAGTTTTCTTTTCATTCTTACAAAACCATTTTATTAATAATACATTTTGTGTTACAATATGAAGGACCCATAAAAGCATCCACTCAGGGTGCTCTTTATTATTGAGCTTGATACAAAGGATGGAGACATTGATTTACAGGTAAATGGTAGCTTTAAAGGGGTTGTTCACCTTTAGCAGACCTGTGAAGGAGAGCATACTTACCTGCTTCCCAGTGCTGGCTCCCTGCTCCTTCCCTCCCTGGCATTGGCTGCTCTGTATGGCTCCCAGGATGTGAACTTTTGTTATGACACTGCTGTAGACAATCGCTGGCTGCAGTGGTGACCAGCTCCCCTTGCGTTATGTGACCATTTGACTTGACACATGGTGAACAATGATTGGCTTCAGCAGTGTCAAAACAGAGGTTTACATCCTGGGAGTACAGCAGATCAGCTAAGGCCAGGAAAGAAAAGGAGCAGGGGGGGGGGTGGCAACGCTGGGAAGCAGCCAAGTATTCTTCCTTTACCTTCCCAGGTCTGCCCAAGGAAGGTGGATTGGGAACCTTCCCCCCCCCCGACCACCACCACCACCACAAACTTGCACAACCTCTTTACAGTAATTTCATACACAATACATATCTCACTATACATACCACTATAAAAACACTCCCAACTGAAACTACACTTTTAGAGATTCCTTTTTGCTGCCTTGAAAAACACCATCATATTATGAATTGGCCACTGTCCAGCATTGGTCAGGAGACGACAAGTATAGTTATAAATGCCTCTGATATTTACTAAAGACATGTATTAAGTGAGAATATTTAACATAGTAACATAGTTTATAAGGCCGAAAAAAGACACCTGTCCATCCAGTTCGACCTGTTTTCCTACAAGTTGATCCAGAGGAAGGCAAAAATCCCCTGTGAGGTAGAAGCCAATTTTCCCCACTTTAGGGGACAAAATTCCTTCCCGACTCCAATCAGGCAATCAGAATTACTCCCTGGATCAACGACCCCTCTCTAGTAGCTATAGCCAGTAATATTATTACACTCCAGAAATACATCCAGGCCCCTCTTGAACTCTTTTAGTGAACTTACCATCACCACCCCCTCAGGCAGAGAGTTCAATAGTCTCACTGCTCTTACCGTAAAGAATCCTCTTCTATGTTTGTGTACAAACCTTCTTTCCTCTAGACGCAGAGGATATCCCCTCGTCACAGTCACAGTCCTGGGGATAAATAGATGATGGGAGAGATCTCTGTACTGACCCCTGATATATTTATACATAGTTATTAGATCTCCCCTCAGTCGTCTTTTTTCTAAAGTAAATAACCCTAATTTTGATAATCTTTCTGGGTACTGTAGTCCACCCATTCCAGTTATTACTTTAGTTGCCCTCCTCTGAACCCTCTCCAGCTCTGCTATGTCTGCCTTGTTCACAGGAGCCCAGAACTGTACACAGTACTCCATGTGTGGTCTGACTAGTGATTTGTGGCAGGACTATGTTCTCATCACGGGCATCTATGCCCCTTTTGATGCAACCCATTATCTTATTGGCCTTGGCAGCAGCTGTCTGACACTGGTTTCTGCAGCTTAGTTTGTTGTTTACTAAAATTCCTACGTCCTTTTCCATGTCAGAGTTACCCAATGTTTTTCCATTTAGTATGTACTGGTGACTTGCATTATTCCTGCCCATATGCATAACCTTACATTTGTCAGTGTCATCTGCCACTTCTCTGCCCAAGCCTCCAGTCTATCCAGATCCGTCTGTAGCAGTATACTGTCCTCTTCTGTGTTAATTACTTTACACAGTTTAGTGTCATCTACAAAAATTTATATTTTACTGTGCAAGCCTTCTACAAGATCATTGATAAATATATTGAAGAGAATAGGGCCCAATACTGACCCCTGTGGTACTCCACTAGTGACAGTGACCCAATCTGAGTATGTGCCGTTAATAACCACCCTCTGTTTTCTATCACTGAGCCAGTTACTTACCCACATACAGACATTTTCTGCCAGGCCAAGCATTCTCATTTTATATACTAACCTTTTATGTGGTATCGTGTCAAATGCTTTGGAGAAGTCCAGATATATGACATCCATTGATTCGCCGCGGTCAAGTCTAGAACTTACCTCCTCATAGAAACTGATTAAATTAGTTTGACATGACTGATCCCTCATGAAGCCATGCAGATATGGAGTTATTTGCTTATTTTCATTGAGGTACTCCAAGATAGCATCTCTTATAAAACCTTCAAACAGTTTACCCATGACAGATGTTAAAATTACCAGCCTATAGTTTCCGAGCTCTGTTTTTGGACCCTTTTTGAATATTATCACCACATTTGCTATGCACTAATCCTGTGGAGCACTCCCTGTCAGTATAGAGTCCTTAAATATGAGAAATAAGGGTCTGGCGATGACATTACTTAATTCTCTTAGGATACGGGGGGTGTATGCCATCCGGTCCTGGTGATTTGTCTATTTTTAATCTTTTTAAGACGCCGCTGTACTTCTTCCTGGGTCAGACAGGGCACTTTTAATGGGGAATTTACTTTCATATTCTGCATTTCATCTGACCAGTGGCGTAGCTATAGGGGTCGCAGTGGTCGCAGAGGGCCCCCGTTGCCACTTGCAGGGCCGTACCGCACCTCGCCTAATTGGCCTGGTCACAGGAGACAGCGACGGCGGCGGGGCAGAGGGAGATGAGCGCTACAGATGCCTGTGCTTCGGGGCAGGGGAGAGGCGTCTCCCTTCCCCATTCATCTGATAGGCTGCAGGCCTAGTGCCTGCAGCCTATCAGAGGCCTGAGCCGTACAGCGAGGGACACAGGCCGGAAGAGGCCTGCATCACATCGCTGATGGAGGTAAGTATAAGTGTTTATTTTTTTTGTATGAAAAAGGACCGGAGCTCTTCTTAATGGGGGCACTGAGGGGATTTCTTATTGGCACTGGGGGCACTGGGGGCCTTTCTTATTGGCACTGGGGGCCTTTCTTACTGGCACTGGGGGCCTTTCTTATTGGCACATGGGGGCACTGGGGGCATTTTTTTACTGGCACATGGGGGCACTGGGGGCAATTTTTTACTGGCACATGGGGGCACTGGGGGCATTTCTTATTGGCACATGGGGGCACGGGGGGCATTTCTCTTACTGGCACATGGGGCACTGGGGGCATTTTTTTACTGGCACATAGGGGCATTTTTTTTACTGGCACATGGGGGCACTGGGGGCATTTCTTACTGGCACATGGGGGCACTTCTTACTGGTACATGGGGCACTTGGCCCATTTATTATTGGAACATGATTTGGGGGGCATCTATGGAAGTGGGACACTTTTTACTGGCACATTATTGGGGGGGAATTTTGGGGGCACTTCTGGCACATTATTCGGGCACTTTTTACTGACACATTATTGGGGCACTATGGGGGCTCTTCTTACTGGCACATTATTGGGGGGCACTATGGGGGCATCTACTGAGGCCACAAAGAAGGGGCATTTTATACTGAGATACATTATGGCGGGAACTATGGGTGCATCTACGGGGGGGGTCACTATTTAGGGGTATTTTATACTGGCACATTATGGGGGCACTAAGGGGACCTTATAAGGGTTTTTTTTGCACTGGCACAAATGAAGGGGCATTTTTGTACTGTCACATAATAAGGAGAATTATTACTTCTGGGGTTCTCTGGGGAACTCTGATTACTAGTATGGGCACTATGGAAGCATTATTACTTCTGGGGCACAGTGGGGACATTAGTACTGTTGGGGGCACTATTACTAACTAAGTGCACTCTGGCAGATAATTATTAGTTGGGACTTTAGGGAGCACTATTACTGTGGGGGCACCCTGGCACAGTATAAGCATAGCGCAGTTATTTCTGGGGGACATTAGGTTTACACTATTACTGTTAGGGGCACTATTACTGTGGGGGGCACAGTATCAGCGCAGTTATTTCTGGGGGACGTTATGTTTACACTATTATGGGACACTATTTGCTGGGGGCAGTTATTTTAGGACACTGTGTGCCAATAATTATTGAAGGACACTATCTGTGTAGTACTAGTGGCACAGTACTGGGGATGGTAGGATGATTTGTCCAGAAGACGGGAGGATGATGGAAAAGTAGTAAACTAAGATTTTTTTTCTGTCAAACTGCAGAGATGAGAAATGGCTGAAAAATGGCGTCTGGTCTGAAAGGAGAAGATGTATTAGGCTACATTCACATGAATGTTGTGTTTTGTGGTCTGCAAATTGCGGATCCGCAAAAAAAACGGATGATGTTCCGTATGGCATCCGTTTTTTTTGTGGATTCGCTGTAACAATGCCTATCCTTGTCCCCAAAACGGACAAAAATAGGACATGTTCTATTTTTTTTTGTGGGGCTACGGAACGGACATATGGATGCAGATAACACACGGTGTGCTGTCCGCATTTTTTGCTCACCCATTGAAGTGAATGGGTCTGCATCTGAGCCGCAAAATATGCGGATTGGAGGCCGCAAAAGCAACTGTCGTGTGAATGTAGCCTTACCCTGTATGTTCTGTAGTGATATACGTAATGTTAGGAGGGAAAAGGTTAGGGTGAGAATTTGGCATGGGGGGTTCAATTTTTGACTTGGCCAGCAGAAAAGCTAGGTGCACCAACGCTGAGGGAAGTGGAGGGTCCAAGCTGAACTCTTGCACCAGGGTCCATGAGCCTTTAGCTACGCCCCTGCATCTGACAGTTTATTTTCCTCAGTGAATACAGTGGAGAAAAAATATTTAGTAGCTTTGCTTTCTCCTCATCGCTCTCTGCAACTCCCCCCTCATTACTTTGTAAAGGGCCGACACCTTCAGGTTTATACTTTTTACCATTTACATAATTGAAGAACATTTTAGGGTTAGTTTTACTCTAGCTAAATGATCCAAATTTTTGGGTCAATTTGCACCAAAAACTGTGCTGCTGCGCATGCCTTATCATTGTTCACCATTCCATGTGCCTAGATTGAAATCTACTTCAGCCTCTGACTGGAATAGATTTCAACCATAATTTGTTAAACCAATAAACTGATGGCCCTGTCACTAAGCCACACCGCCCCTCCAAAAACTGTCATAAGGGACAACAGACCCAATTACGCATTTCAGACAATTTCTGGTGTAGAAAACTTTTAAAATGCACTAAATGACATCAAATTAGTGCCAAAATGGTGGTACAAACTTTTCATTTAAAATAAGGCCAGTTTCACATATGCAGTAACAGATCTAGCAGGTTGTTCTGGCAAATAACAGCTTGCCAGAGCTCTATGAATCCGGCATTGTCGGAGGGTACTAGAATTCCCACTGGCCCCATTAACTATAATGGGGTCCGGTGGACATCCCCAGTATACTATGCCGGAACAGCCAGCCAGGAGGCTGTACTGCATGTATGAAAGTAGCCTAAGCCAACCATGAAGTGGTGTAAGTAAAAGTGTCTAAGCTACAATGATATGCCAAATCTATCACACAGTATGAGTCACTATGATAAATTTGGTGTATCTTCTAGTTGACTAAATTTTTAAATTTAAGACAGTAATAATAAATCTCCCCCATTGTACCTTAGAGATGAAAAACGCTAAATATTCTGCCACTTTCATGTTAACTTGTCACCAACTAATAGAGATGAGCTTTGAAAAATTTGATTTGTCAGCTTCGCCGAAGTTCATCAAGAAATGTGATTAGTCACGAATCAACAATAATTCAGGTGTACCCGAGCTATACTGCCCTAGGGTATGGCCACACAGAGTGGCTGTGCTTCAGGAGGTTGTGGCCATGCTGCGGTGAAAAACCATGCAGCCAATTAGCACGCAGCTGCCTCTTATGTATTAATGAAGACCACAACGCTGAATATTAATCAACTCTGGCATACCCACTTCCCCAAACCCAGCACTGTCCTGCCATACAGGTGGGAGCCCTTCTTCTGCCATCTGCTTTTCCTCCTTTTTCACATCATCTAATATCGATACGAATATGTCTTCAGGAACATCCAGCTCCTCCTCTCTCTGCATCTTACTGACTTTTCTAGGACATGGAGGCTTTGCAGGATGATTTGGAAGAAGTAAAGCCAGCAAAAGCTGAGGATGGTCATTATTAAGACATGGCCCCCCTAAGGATATAGACTGAATGCTGTTGGTTGGCACGCTGGCAGTGGAATAATAAAGGCTTCCATTTTATTGGTATTGGCTTACATATATTAGTTTACGGATGATGTAGGAATACGTAAATATACGAATAAATAAAACTGATGCAGAATGTCTCCCTGCACTCTCCCTACAATCTGCCTTATCCGATCCGATATTCGTCTATTAATCATTTTCAGGAGACGTTGAAGGATGATTTGGAATAAATAAAGCCAGCAAAAGATGAGGATGATCATCTGGCCCCCATAAGGGGTGTAGACTGGAAGGTGTTGGTTGGCACGCTGGCAGTGGAATAATAAAGGCTTCCATCTTATTGGTATTGAATTACATTTATGGCTGATGTAGGAATAAGTAAACATAGGAATAAATAAAACTATTGCAGAATAAGTCACCCTGCACTATCTCTGCACTCTCCCATATTCTTGCATTTTCAGCAACACTGCCCCTAGCGCATGAGCGCTTGCCATGTCTCTCCCTATGCTCAGCTCACAGGACAATGGCAGAGACCCTATGGGATGAGGCTTTTATAGAGCTGTGACAGGGGGATGGCTATCTGTCGGCACAACATAATGGGTGATCTCGTATTCCCTGGCTTGTATACTCTACACTTAGTTTTGCTTTGTAACACGTGCAGCTGCCATTTTTGGGAAAACCTTATTCGTTACCATGAAGTGTGAGGAAATTCGAATATGTTGCAAATCGAAGTTTACCTAAACTTCAGACCAAATTCCACTTCTAAGATTTGCTTTGCTCAACACTAGTCACTAGGTAGCAGTGTAACTATATGCACATATGTATACTGTTGGTGGTGTACCTTCAGTGGAGGCATGCCTGGGGGGGGGGGTTGAAAACACAGCATTTTCATGGAGCCACCACAGATTATTACATCTTCCATTTCAGCCAACCGTAACTGCATAAATTCATGTGCACTGAGCTCCCTCAAGTGGTACAAACAGGAGCTGATAAGACTTCTTTACAAGTTTCACACCCAAACAGCCTCTGAGAAGTATTTGATCATAATAAACACATGTATATATGGCATTAATCAGTATTAGTTGGCATTAAGTGGGGTACTCCATGGGATTAAATAACTAAAGGGGTTGTCCAGCAGGATTCCATTTTTATATGTGAGGCAAAATAGATTGAAAAAGAAGCATTACTCACCCCCACTACTGCCATTCTAATACTTATCCCTGCTGATACAGGTCCCCACTGGGCTCCACTTCTTTGTCCTCACAGACAAGAAATACCTGGGGATGTCTGCTCAGATATTCATTGGCAGAGGAGGGTCAGAAAGTGGAAGCCAGCGAGGATTTAATAAGCATTGGAACTGCAGCAGCAAGGAATCGGTGAGATGAGTAAAGCTTCTCTTTTTACTCTATATATAAAAAACAATGTCTTATTGTACTGCTCTACACCAATATACCTATCCTTCACAGCTAATAGATTTTATTTGTTATCTTCTCAAGAGGTGCTGGCTGAAGGCGACAGATGCTCTTTAATGGGACTGGACTGCAATATCATGCAAAGCCACAACTCAGCGTACATAGCTTTGTCTGGTATATAATAAAGCAACAGCTACAGTCAATCGGATTGGCTGACTGGTGGGGTGTTATAAGCTGGACCCTCACCGATCACATATTGATGGCCTATCCTATGGAAAACCCATTAGTAAGTCCAAGAAAACTCCTTTATCTTTCCATATTCTTAGCTTCCTGCTTACATGACATCAGTCAGAATAAAAGTCTGACAGCAGCATTTGGTCACACTGGCTGCCAGGGGAATAATGGGAACCAAGATACCATCGTTAACCCCTTTACGACCTTGTGATTTTCTGTTTTTGCATTTTTGTTTTTCACTCCCTGCCTCCCCGAAACCATAACTTTTTTATTTTTCTGTTTCTTTTTGGGGGACAAGTTTTACTCCCCAAAATGAAGCACCATTTAATATTGCATACAAGTAGTGGGAAGCTGGAGTAAAATTCCAAATGGGGTGAAATTGTTAAAGGGGTTGGCCACTCTCTAAGTACTTTCTACTAATGTGTGGCAGGCAGGGAAAAAATGAAGTTCCTAATATACTTCATTAAGCACCTCTGCCTGCTTTGCTTTCAATTTGAAGCCACACCCCCTAAGCCCTGCTCTAGCTTGCAGCCCAGTTCGTCCATAGCCGCAGGAGACATGGAGGAGCTTGAGAGCAAGCTCGTCCATGCCAGCACTGGAGCTGCCTAATACTCTGTAAATGCAGGGCATGTGCAGTCTGCTCCTGTCAGTAGCTGCTCTCTGCTCCAACTCTGACAGGAGTCAGCTGCTTGTTCTGTCTCCACAAACAGCTGATTCCTGTGAGAAGCTGGTTGTAACAAAAGCCTTCAGAGCCCCTGTACTGGGGTGGCTACTCCATCATCCACCCCCCCCTGCACTACCATCATGCCGCGGACTGACTAAGCCACGCCCCTTTCCCAATTAGGCCACGCCCCCTGTCGCTAACCCAGAAAGCAGGACGTCTGCCCAGCCATCCCTGTACAGTACATTTTTTATATAGTTATATGGAGATGTGGTGTGTGTATATATATATATATATATATATATATATATATATATATATATATATACACTCACCGGCCACTTTATTAGGTACACCATGCTAGTAACGGGTTGGACCCCCTTTTGCCTTCAGAACTGCCTCAATTCTTCGTGGCATAGATTCAACAAGGTGCTGGAAGCATTCCTCAGAGATTTTGGTCCATATTGACATGATGGCATCACACAGTTGCCGCAGATTTGTCGGCTGCACATCCATGATGCGAATCTCCCGTTCCACCACATCCCAAAGATGCTCTATTGGATTGAGATCTGGTGACTGTGGAGGCCATTTGAGTACAGTGAACTCATTGTCATGTTCAAGAAACCAGTCTGAGATGATTCCAGCTTTATGACATGGCGCATTATCCTGCTGAAAGTAGCCATCAGATGTTGGGTACATTGTGGTCATAAAGGGATGGACATGGTCAGCAACAATACTCAGGTAGGCTGTGGCGTTGCAACGATGCTCAATTGGTACCAAGGGGCCCAAAGAGTGCCAAGAAAATATTCCCCACACCATGACACCACCACCACCAGCTTGAACCGTTGATACAAGGCAGGATGGATCCATGCTTTCATGTTGTTGACGCCAAATTCTGACCCTACCATCCGAATGTCGCAGCAGAAATCGAGACTCATCAGACCAGGCAACGTTTTTCCAATCTTCTACTGTCCAATTTCGATGAGCTTGTGCAAATTGTAGCCTCAGTTTCCTGTTCTTAGCTGAAAGGAGTGGCACCCAGTGTGGTCTTCTGCTGCTGTAGCCCATCTGCCTCAAAGTTCGACGTACTGTGCGTTCAGAGATGCTCTTCTGCCTACCTTGGTTGTAACGGGTGGCAATTTGAGTCACTGTTGCCTTTCTATCAGCTCGAACCAGTCTGCCCATTCTCCTCTGACCTCTGGCATCAACAAGGCATTTCCGCCCACAGAACTGCCGCTCACTGGATGTTTTTTTCTTTTTCGGACCATTCTCTGTAAACCCTAGAGATGGTTGTGCGTGAAAATCCCAGTAGATCAGCAGTTTCTGAAATACTCAGACCAGCCCTTCTGGCACCAACAACCATGCCACGTTCAAAGGCACTCAAATCACCTTTCTTCCCCATACTGATGCTCGGTTTGAACTGCAGGAGATTGTCTTGACCATGTCTACATGCCTAAATGCACTGAGTTGCCGCCATGTGATTGGCTGATTAGAAATTAAGTGTTAACGAGCAGTTGGACAGGTGTACCTAATAAAGTGGCCGGTGAGTGTATATACTGTGTGTATACATATATACTGTGTGTATACATATATACTGTGTGTGTATGTGTATATATATACTGTGTGTGTATGT
This sequence comes from Rhinella marina, assembly GCA_900303285.1. NCBI lineage: Eukaryota > Metazoa > Chordata > Amphibia > Anura > Bufonidae > Rhinella > Rhinella marina. The sequence continues at coordinate 236,588 of ONZH01016098.1, read as the reverse complement.
GTATATATATATATACTGTGTGTGTATGTGTGTATATATATATATACTGTGTGTGTATGTGTATATATATACTGTGTGTGTATGTGTGTATATATATATATATATATACTGTGTGTGTGTATATATATATACTGTGTGTGTGTATATATATATATATATATATATATATATATACTGTGTGTGTGTATATATATATATACTGTGTGTGTGTGTATATATATATACTGTGTGTGTGTGTGTATATATATACTGTGTGTGTATATATATATATATATATATACTCTGTGTGTGTATATATATATACTGTGTGTGTGTATATATATACTGTGTGTGTGTGTATATATATATACATATATACATACACAGACCTGTATATGTATATTTGTGTGTATACTATATATACATATCAATCTATATGTATGTATATTTATACATATTATATATATATATATATATATATATATATATATATATATATATATCGTATTTTTGGCCCCATAAGATGCATTTTCCCCCCCAAAAGTGGGGGAAAAATGTCCTTGCGTCTTATGGGCTGAATACTAATGAGCGCTTCAATTATGGAAGCGCTTATTAGTACCGGAGGACCAGGAAGTGGTGAAGGCTCTGTACCGCTTCCTGGTCCTTGGCTGTCAGCTGTGCAGTGGCTGCCCACAGCATGAGGGCACTCTGTGACCTCACGCAGTGCGCACCAGTTCACAGCACAGCCGGAGGAAGGATGAAGATAGAGCCCAGGCGGTGAGGAGTGGCGGCGTCCGGGAGCAGGAGAGGTAAGTGGTTTATTTATTTTATCTGGCATTGCACTACTTTTTTGCGGAGCAGAAGCATGGACAGAAACCCCATGGAAGCACTCCATAGAGCTTCCGTGGGCCAGGGGCGTTGCTAGGGTCTCAAAAGATCCGGGGCCCAAGCCCCAATGAATATGGCCCAATTCTGTCGACCCTCGCCCCAACCCTGCTACACAGCAGCACATACCTCACATCCAGTGCCTCCAGGTGACGTCTCCTCTGATGTAGATCTTCTCTGTCATTATCTTCTCCACTTGGTCCAGACAACTTCTCTCAGCCTCGTCTCTGCAGAGTGTGACACACAGACATCTTAGCTTCCTCACATTTCTATCATCATCCCCCAACCTGGAGTCCCCACAGTCTTATCCTGCTGCTCGCTGTGCCCCCCAATACCCCCAAATACTATCCAGAAGAAATAATACTGCCCCCAATAGTAATAGTCCTACCAGTAGTAATTCCCTCATTAGTAACACTGCACCCTACAGTGACCCCAGCACTGATAACACTCCCCAAGATTGTCCCCATTAGTAGAAGAGTCCTCCGATATTAATAATGCCCTCACAGAGCCCCCAGTAGTAATAAGGCTCCCTATTGTTCCCCCATTGGTAATAAAGCTCTCTACAGACCCCTCAGTAGTAATAAGGCCCCCATAGTGCTCTTAGTAGAAATAAGGCGGATCTATAAGTCTCTCCTATAAAGCTCCCAGTAATAAGAACGCCTAAGGTCCCCTGGATTTATAATACCCCTACAGTGCCCCCAGTATGTATATCGCTCACCCTACTGTTATAATGCTCACCCTGAAGTGCCCGCTGTTATATTCCTCCCTTTAGTGTCCTCAGAAATTATAATTCCTCAGCCCCTCCACCATACAGTCCCATGTAAATAAAACTATTTCTCTCCTGGGTAAATAACATCACACCATCTCTCCAGCCCCCTCCAATATACAGTCCCATGTAAATAACATCATTCCCCTAGCCGTCATCAACATACAGTCCTATGTAAAAATCACCCCCTCTGAAAGCCACCTCCAACATGCAGTCCCGTGAACAGCCCGCCAGATCCATGCTGCAACAGGTGCACGTGTGGGTCTGGAACTACGCTCCTGCCCCATTCACTGTAATGAGGGCGGGCCACGGATCCAGCCACAGCATGGCAAACCCTGCTGAGAGGCGGCCGGAAGAAAAGTACAATATGCTGTACTTTTGTTCCGGCCACCTTGCAGCAGGAGTTGCCGTGCAGCAGCCATATCTATGGCCCACCCCCATTACAGTGAATGGGGTAGGAGCGTAGTTCCGTCCCCACACGTGCACCAGCGGCAGCATGGATCCTAACAGCCTGCCGGAGTCCCATGCCGCAGGTGTGAAAGTAACAGAACCCTGCCCAAGTCACCTCAAACACACAGTCCCATGATAACATCCCTCCCTTCTGCCCTAACATACAGTCCCAGTTAAATAACCACAACTCCCAGCATCCCTCTGCTTCTCCCTTCACTTACCTCTTCTGATGTAGCAGTGCTCACTGCAGCTTCTTCCCCACAATTCTCCTCTTCAGTTTAGAAGACAGGGGAAAGGACCTGTGATGATGTCACAGTCATGTGACCAGTACAGGATTGGACGGCACTGATCACATGACCTGTGATGTCATCACAGGTCCTTCATATCTTGCAGTCTGTTAGATTCAATTGTACTGCCGTCCTGAGGACGGCAATACAATTGTATTTGTCTAACAGGCAGGACATTCGGGGCCTGGGAGAAAACATCAGGGGCCCAGGCCCCGAATGTTTTAGCCTAGCAACGCCCCTGCCGTGGGCTTCCGATCTGTGTTTCCATTCCGCACTGCACCGTATCTTCTGGATTGTGAACCCATTCAAGTGAATGGGTTGGCATCCATGATACGGTGCGCACATGGCTGGAGCCTGTATATTGCGGACCTGCTGTTCACAGACCACAATACCGGCACAGACAGGCTATAGTCATGTGCATGAGGCCTAAAGCACTGATGAAATGACACCTGAGGTGCTGTTGTTACTATGGTATCACAGTTGTCCAGGAGTGTCATGTGACTTCTCCTCTAGAGATGCTTGCTGCAGTGCATGCTGGGATTGTTACTTTCACTTTGCAGCTGCTCCTCCCACACAGCCTGTCTGAGGGAGCTCCTCCAGGGAAGTGTGTCATGGTGAACAGGTTAGATAAATGACCTACAGCCAGAACATGTCACCTGATAGAAATACTTCATGGTGTTGGTTATTGTCTGGGGCACTTTGGATTTTTGATACTTAGGGTGGCCAACCCCTTTAAGAAAATGCAATTCTGCCACAGTTTTATGGGTTTCGTTTTTATGGCATTCCTTATGCAGTAAAACTGACCTGTTATCTTCATTCTATAGGCCAGTACGATTTGAAGGAATACCCCATTTATATAGGTTTTGTTGTGTTTTAACCCCTTCGCGCCCAGCGCCGTACATGTACGGCGCTGGGGCGATGCGGGCACATGGCGCCCGTGCGGCGGGCGTCATGGCCGGCAAGTCTCTGCTGTTTCTAACAGCAGAGACTTGCCGCTACTTACCGCCATCGGCGGCGTCTTCCTCGGAGATTAGATGCCGTGATCACATTCGCTTCCGGGTGGTGTACAGACACCCCGTGTGGCCAATCGGGGTGTCTGTACACCATATGAAAACTGTAATCCTCGCTGGTGAGGATTACAGTTTTCAAAGTGCAATTCTTATTCTGGCCACTAGATGGCAGGCCAGGATAAGAAATGAGCAATTCATGGATTTCTGAGTCCATAAAATCCATAATTGCTCATAAAGGAAAAAAAAAAAAAAGCCACAATATATAAGCCCATATTTGAGCTTTCCAATAGTAAAAAAAAATTTAAAAAAAATGTTAAAAAATATATAAAAAATAAAAAAGATGTAAAAGTTCAAATCACCCCCCTTTCCGTATAAGTAAAAAATAAATACCTAAATACCAATAAATATAGACATCATGGGTATCACCGTGACCAAAAACGCCCGTACTTTTAAAATATATAAAAAAAAATCCAATACGGCGAATTGTGTGGCGGAAAAAAGCGTCCAAATGGCGATTTGCCGTTTTTTGTCGCTTTTTTTTCTAAAAAAAAATAAATAAAAAGTGATCAAAAAGTCATACACACCCCAGAATGGTATCAATAAAAACTTCAGATCGTCCCGCAAAAAATGAGCCCCCATACAGCTCTGTACACATAAATACCAAAAAGTTATAGGGGTCAAGATTTGACAAGGAAAAAAAAAAAAAAAAAAGGGCAACTTTCTAATTATTTTATCACTATGAAAACGCAGGAAAAACTATACATATTAGGTATTGCCGGATTCGTACTGACTTGTAGAATGAAAGTAATGGATCAGTTTTAATGCACATCGAACGCTGTAAATAAGAAACCCGTAGAACTGTAGCGAAATAGCGTTTTCTTTGCAATTTCACCCGGTTTGGAATTTTTTTCCCGCTTCCCACTACACCGTATGCAATATTAAATGGTGGCGTTGGAAAGTACAACTTGTCCCGCAAAAAACAAACCCTCATACAGCTATGTGAACAGAAAAATAAAAGAGTTATGGCTGTTTGAAGGCAGGGAGCGCAAAACGAAAATGCATAACCGAAAAAAGCTCCAGGCGCGAAAGGGTTAATACTTAAAAAATAAAAATTTTGGGAAAAAAACATTTTCTGAGCTCTTCTTTTGCAATGCGGTCTGTAGTTTTTATTGTTTATTTACTGGAATACAATTTCTGATATTCCTGACATTTTCTTCATTTCTGTAACTAAATATGCATTTAGTAATTAGAAAACACTGTTATACACTTAATCATTTTAAGAAATCTTTGAATTTGTCCTCAGGAAAAGTGAGAAAATATATATACATACTAGAGATCAAAATTAGAGAACAATTTATAAACAATTGATTTTTTCAGAAATAATGTAAACTTCATAGATCTACAGTTGAAGGAATTTTTGTTGTTGCTATACCATACTACTAGAACGGTGTTTTACAAAATAACCAAGGCACTTCATTAAAAAAAAAAAAAAACTTTATTTTGCAGAAAACACAATGATCAAAATTAGAGAACATCAAAGACCGTAAAGATGGATTACAACTAAATCGTCTGAAGATTACAACAGTCAACAATTAGTTGGAAGTGTACTGGCCTTTGCTTTGAATGACTTCAGCACATCTCTGGCAACAGAACATCATTAGTCTCTCACACTTCTCTGGTGTGATTTGGATCCACTTTCCATCCAGTCTCTTCCACAGTTCAGTGATTGTAGTTGGTTTCTTGGCCAAAACTTTGTTGCTAAGGATTTAAGAGAGGTTTTCTGTTGTGTTTAGATCAGGACTCTGAGCCAGCCATTTCATTATTTTTTTGCTGTGTGACAGGGGGCATTGTTTTACATTAATGTTGCTGGCTGATTGAGTGATGAATGCAGAGAAGGAACCACATGTTGTTGAAGAAGGTTCTGATAAAAATTGCATTCACCATAACACTTCCTCCTCCACCTTTCACTGACTTCTTTACACACTTTGGGTTTAGTCTTTCCTCATTTTTATGAACGAGCAATGTTTCCTATCAGACTCAAATAACTTAAACTTGCTTTCATCTTCACTTGGAGCACTTCTACTCTGTCCACACAAGATGCTCCTCAGCGAGAGTTCATTTAGTCTTTTGAGTCATTCTGCTAATGAGAGGTTTGGTCAGTGCAGAGTGAGCTTCCAGTCCAAGCACTCTTGAACGTCGAGACACTGTATGATGACATATGATCCTTACCCTGTTCAGTGCTGAACTGGCGATCAATTCCAGCTGCAGTGTTGAACCGATTGCCCATTCTCTGCATTATCCTGTCCTTTCTTGCATTTGTTTTTCGTGGGTGACCAGCCTTCTTGGGGGACTCTAATGAGTTTGTGACATTGTAAAGATGAAATATTCTAGAAATCACAGACTTGGAACGACCAACTTCTCTTGCTATATGGAGAAGTGAGAACTGATTATCTATCACTACTAGAACACTCTGCTTATCACTGTTTAAAGTAAAAGATATGAGAGAACACAGGAGAGGTGAGAACTTATTATCTATTACCACTAGAATACCCTGCTGCTTATCACTGTTTTTAGTAAAAGGACAAGAGCAAACACAGGAGAGGTGATAACTGATTATCTATCACCATTAGAAGATCCTGCTTTTCAATGATTATAGTATAAGGATAGAAGGAAACACAAGAGGTGAGAACTGATTCCCTACCACCACTAGAACACCCTGCTGCTTATCACAGTTTATAGTATAAGAGACAGGAGAGAACAAATAAGAGGTGAGAACTGATTATCTATCACCACTAGAACACCCTGCTTATCATTGTTTATAGTATAAGGGACAGGAGAGAACAAATAAGAGGTGAGAACTGATTATCTATCACCACTAGGACATCCCGTTTATCACAGTTTATAGTATAAGAACAGGAGAAAACACAGGAGAGGTGGGAATTGATTACTATCTGTAATACACCCTGCTCATCACTGTTTATAGTATAAGGGACAGGGGAGAACACTGGAAAGGTGAGAACTGATTATCTATCACCACTAGAACACCCTGCTTATCATTGTTTATAGTATAAGGGACAGGAGAGAACAAATAAGAGGTGAGAACTGATTATCTATCACCACTAGAACACCCTGCTTATCACAGTTTATAGTATAAGGGACAGGAGAGAACAAATAAGAGGTGAGAACTGATTATCTATCACCACTAGAACATCCCTTTTGTCACAGTTTATAGTATAAGAACAGGAGAAAACACAGGAGAGGTGGGAATTGATTACTATCTGTAATACACCCTGCTCATCACTGTTTATAGTATAAGGGACAGGGGAGAACATTGGAAAGGTGAGAACTAATTATCTATCACCACTAGAACACCCTGCTTATCATTGTTTATAGTATAAGGGACAGGAGAGAACAAATAAGAGGTGAGAACTGATTATCTATCATCACTAGAACACCCTGCTTATCATTGTTTATAGTATAAGGGACAGGAGAGAACAAATAAGAGGTGAGAACTGATTATCTATCATCACTAGAACACCCTGCTTATCACTGATTATAATATAAGGAAAGGAAAGAACACAGGAGAGGTAAGAACTGATTATTTATCATCACTAGAACATTCTGCTTATTAGTGTGTATAGTATAAGGACAGGAGAGAACACAGGAAAAGTGAGAACTGATTATCACCACTAGAAAACCCTGCTTATCACTCTTTTTTTATAAATAAGATCCTGCCAGAGCAGAAATATATATTCATGATTTACATTTATAAACTTTTCTAATTCTATATGAAAGTTAAAAAATTTAAATATTTTAGTAAGCTGAGTGGAAGTTGGTCCATTTCTACTGACTCCACTTCCATCTAAAACTCCGACCTGTAACCTTGTTACAGTGAACAATTGCTGTGAATTGAGCAGGCACCGTTTCTGTATCCCTGCCATCCCTGTACTGTAGATTTTACAGTGCTAAATGCCAATTACATACCTCCAGCAGAAGCATAGGGGTTAAATAGGCTTTAACCAATACATACTTGTAAAAGGTAAAAAAATATATAGAAGTATAAAAAATTTATACTTCTATAAAAAACATTTTACGAAACAAACCAATCTTAGAAAGAACTTAAGATACTGAATTAGGAGGTTACCAGTTGTCTTTAACTAGTAAAATAAATTTAAAAAAATAATACATTTACCGTCAAACAGTTTTTCCATAACTTAATGGTAAAGTCAATCCAACCACAGGTCCTACTGTACTGAGCCACGTAGTGATGTAATTCCCTTCTCTGAAAAAAAAAAGTACCGGTCATTAGGAAACTGCTGACACTGTGACTTACTGTGTCCTCAGACTACATATACAAGTCAGTCAATAGCAGAAAGACAGTTGTGTTGACATTATAACTCAAACATACACAACAGTATTAAAGGGGAGGTCTGAGATATTTAAAATTATGAGACAAGTCCTATAATGCCAGATAAAACAAACATGCTACACTCACCCCATTCTTCAGCTCCATTCTCTGCCATGCTGATCCGGTACTCCTGCCACTGTTTGTTTACAAACTGCATCGGTGATGTGTTGTGATACATCACATGACTGCTGCAGCCAACCACTGTACCCAAACCATTTTGTAAACACCCATCAGCCTGTATACGCATCTGTCTCTGGGAGAAGCAAAATGTAGATTCCAGACACAATGATTTCAGTGGTGAGTCACTTACTGTATGAGGGGATGTTTTACCTTTGTAGAACTCACAGTTTAATCATCACAGCATGATGGAAGTAGTTCAGTGGAGTCATAAGATGCAGGCTTCCCCCACCACTGGTTAACATATTTCTCTATATGCACAGTAACAGGGAGAAATCTGTCAATCAGCCACTGGAGGGCTGCAATGATTAAATGAGTTCTTCGAGATTTTGATATTGATGGCCTGTCCTCAGAATAGGTCATCAATATGTGACCGGTGAGGTTCCGATCAGGTACTGGTGATCTGCTGTTTAAAAAGACTACAACCCTCTGGCGCTCTTCCTATGCCTGTGATGTCACACTCATGGGTTATATGGCCTGGGCACAGCTCAAATGGACTTCAAATGGACGGCAGAATGCCTGGTTAGTTGAATAGATGCTGTGGTTCAAACAGGAGTACCGTGGCCCCCTTAAACAGCTGATCAGTGAGGGTACCGGGAGTCAGACCCAAGCCGATCTGATATTGATTACCTATCTTGAGGATAGGACATCAATATTAAACACCTGGACAATCCCTTTAATGTGTTTAGCGAGTACCATGTCTGTTTCTACTTTTCGCTGTCCTCAGCAAGAGCAACAAAAAAGGGCTGACAGGTTCCCTTTAGGGTATAGAAACAAAGTTGGAGGAGACAACACGTCCTTAATTAAGCTTTATTCCGGATGCTACGTTTCGGCCCAAAAGGCCTTTATCAAGCATGCTTGATAAAGGCCTTTTGGGCCAAAACATAGCATCCGGAATAAAGCTTCATTAAGGATGTGCTGTCTCCTCCAACTTTGTTTCTATACGCTGATTGATTTTGAAGGGATTCACCACCCTTCCTGGAGACGTGCACCCTCATCCACCCACTCTGTGGGGTGCTGCCCTATCTGCTTCTTTACAAACTCAGGTTCCCTTTAGGGTCCATTCACATGTCCGCAAAATGGATCGGTATCCGTTCCGCAATTTTAAAACAGGTGCGGACCTATTCCTTTTTAATGGGGCCGCAAAAGATGCAGACAGCACACAGTGTGCTGTCCACATCCGCACTTCCGTTCCGTTTTCTATTATAGTTCTGGCCATGTGCGGTCCGCAAAATGCGGATCACACATGGCCAGTGTCCGTGTTTTGCAGATACGCAATTTGTGGACTGCAAAACAGTTGCGGACATGTGAATGGACCCTTAACATAGGCACTGATGATGGTTTATATATTTTTCCTGCACAATGTGAATGCTGTTCTCACCTGCTTGCGCTCCCTTGAAGAGATGACATGAAGTCATTGGTTCTGCATGGGTGAAGTACAAAAAACGGCTGCCCAAGAATTGGATGCTCCTAAAGGAGAAAAAGACATTAACTGCTCATGACATCAGAAATGCTGTCATTAATCTAAGTGACATTTACTAACTGAGAACTTTGGAAGGTTATGAACATGAGATGTTCTGAGGACCCTCTACTCCAAGAACATAACATGTCTCCACACACAACGAGACCTCATTAAAGGGGTTGTTGGGCCTATGAAAAAGGAAAAAGCATATTCATTGTTCGTCAGGGTTTTCCAAGATCTTTATACTCCAATAACCAGAACTCAAGTAGTGCCACGGCCTTCTCACATCTTTCCCTAGGCCAGTGTCATCACATTCATTGGAAAGCTCAGCCTAATTGAAGTGAATGGGAATGAGCTGCGATACCAAGCCCAGCCGCTATACAACGTACAGAGCTGTGATTGGTGAGCTGAGAGAACACCATGGCACTACTGCGAGCGCCTGTGCCTTCACAAACGGTTGATCGGTGGGGGTCCCGTGTGTCGGACATCCCCCCCCTTCCTGATCATATGCAGATAACCATCCAGAGGATAGATCAGTAGTAAAATCTTGGAAAACCCTTTTAATTACCTATAATAGATAGGACTACTTCACTGTCCTCTTCAAGTAGCAACAAAACTCGGTACACCCCTAAGTCAGAGCTCCAGCTACATGCAATACACTCAGACTAAACTAAATTTAAAGGAGTCACTCTCAACAGGACACCCCTTCTCAAAAAGAAGCTGATCTCTGTAGGGTTGGTTGTGAAACTCCTGGCAAACAGGTGATCATGGAAGAAAGCTGCAGGCAGCCAAAATTATACTGGGCTAATTCCAGTGAAAGGGAAACCACTATTTTTTTTGGAGTGGGAATCACTTTTTTCGGCTAAGAGAAAAACAGAACTGGCCATCTGCCCTCTATTGTGTCCATATAACCAGGGACGGACATACGTGCAACCTGTGAAGTTGCATAGAGCCCGGTAGACAAGGGGGCCCACTGTCTGCTGCCTTACTCATTGTCACTAAACTAATGACAATGGTTCACAGTTGGTAGAGAGACCTATGCAGAGTTATTGGAGAACAAGGGACCCTATACTGTCCTTGCACGGGGGCCCTCTCCTGTGTGGTTCACCACAGCATACACCCTGACAGTATTGAAACACTATAATTCTCACTGGCAAGGTATATTGGAACAGGTATTTTATAACCACATGAACAATCAAAATATAGGAAGTGCCGGATTTGGTACATAGTTGAAGCAAACATTGCTGACCAGATGCCATTCACTCTACTGGAGTCTGTCCAGCTCTCATTCGAGATGCTGCTCTTTCACAGGACTTTTTTGTCCTCTCTTTTTTACTAAATCTGTGTCAGAGGCCCCGAACGGATGCCTCCAACATACATCTGAACACAACCTAACACGTTTCTAAAAATTCCACAGTAAGAATTCTAAAGTGGCAGTCATTGGTTGATGTAGCCACTAGAGGGCGGAATTGTACCACGCTGAGACTACACTGAACTGTGAGGCAATAAAAGAAAAAAGTGCATTTACCTTATTGTTTTAACCTGCAACTGTAAGTAACAAATAACTTCAAGGGGACATATCAAAAGGTCACTGTCAAATTCTCTGCATCCCACTGCAGGAAAGGCGGCCAAGTGCTCAGGAGAAATCCATATGATCAGAAGTATACTGGGTAAAAGTCTCTTGTATACAAACATAATTTGGAGAAGGACCCCCTATACTGCTCCATCCCAACATGTGAAAATGAACGATAAATAGAAATGTATTGATTACAAAGTTTTATGCAAAAAATGAAAATACCAGTATACCTCCCCAATACTGTAAATTGAAAGTTTTAGCTTTTATATTTGTGTTTTTAGTTTTGGGTTCTAAAAACCCAACGGACCGAAGCTATAGTTTGATAGATCACACTGTATAAAGGAGTTTGTTGAAGGTTTTTATAAAGTTAATTCAAAAGTGAAAATCAACATGACTAGCAGAGCAGTTCTAATTACAAGACTTTGGCTACAATTCTAACTTTTGATTTTTTTTTTTTTATATATGACTAGTTTTATTATTTAAGTACAAATCCTCTTCAGCTTGAAGACCAGATAAAGCATAAATCGTATATATTAATCAAAAAGAACATATAAAAAGGTACATAAATAATCTACAATCTTTACTTGAATGCTAATAAATAAAAACTATGACCTATATGTGCAGATTCTCCTCATCATCATTCAAAACCATATTCAGATATATTTATCCAATTCATCTCAGATTTGTTCCTTACAATGTGTACGGTAAGAAAGCTACATGTTCTGGCTACACAGCATGAAAGGTGTCCTTGGGAGTATTTACCAGATTAGTGGCCTATGCTGTCTCTCAGCTCAGCAGTTGCAATGATGTCGCTGCATAATGCCTGCTAGGGAGAACAGGATGTGCTCTATTCATCATGGGAATGGGGCTCGGTGAGGATTACTGTTTTTATATTATTCAGACCACAGTGGCTTCTCTAATGTTAAGGGGACACTTAAGAGGATCACAACTGTTTGGGGGTACTAAGGGGATCACCACCGTGTGGAAACACTAAAAGGCAGGACTAATGTTTGGGGGCTCTAAGAGGGTGCACTACTGTGTGGGGACACCAAGGAGGCAAAACTATTATGAAACGGGTGCTGTGAAGAGGGCACTAACAGGGCATATCTACTGTGAGGGGCAATAAGGGATAATAACTACTGTGGAGGCACAAAGGAAGCATATCTACGTTGTGAGGGAAGTAAGTGGGGCATAACTACTGTGAAGAGGCACTAAGGGAGCAAAACTACTGTGTGAGGGCATAAAGAGGACTTAACTACTGAGTGGGTGGGAGTTTTATCATAAATTTGGGCAGTATTGGACTGGGGTTCCTTATGCCCACCAGTGGAAATTATTCTCAGGGCCCAACCCTATATCATCAATAAGTCTAATACTGTAGGTTTTGATTAAAAGAACTAGAGCCTAGCAGCAATTTGTCTACAAAGTCAACTCCAAATGGTATCAGAGCCTACGTCCACTGATCCAAGATTCAAAAATTTGCTATGTGGCCCAGCCATAGCTAGTCAGGCTTTATTCACACATCAGTTATTTTCATCAGATATTTTGGGTCAAAAAAATAGAACAGGTGCAGATCTTTTCATTATACCTTATTTCTGTGTAGCTTCCCCTCCTGGTTTTGGCTCACAATAACAGATGGAAATAACTGATCAAATAACTGATGTGTGAATAAGGCCTTATCAAACTATCGTGATATCACTGTAAGCATGATTCATGCAATGTATTACTATGTATGTTATCCCTGTAATGTGACATCATCATACATATTTTCGCTATTCTCTAATTTCATGTGCATTAACCCACTATTTTGATACACTGCGGCCTCACTGTGCGCATTATCCTTAGACTTTGGGGAATCCACAATATATTTTTCATGCTCTGAATTTGTTGTTAAAGGTAGTCATGGTGGAATAGAGCCAAAATACAAGTTCTGCTATGGGGCCCCATGAATACTTGATACACCCCTGCAGGTATCCATAGCACTTGCCAAACTCCAAAAGACCAATCACACAAGAAAACCTGTAGAACTTCAAACCACAACCCTCAACTATAGTCCCAAACCTGCAGTTGAAATGAGTCTGATGACCCCAATCATTAATTTGGACCCTTACCTGGCAATCCAAACATATAATAAAAGTATTCCGTACTGGAAGCTTTGATATGGAACGGTTTTCTTCTGGGATGTGCAAAATATTTTGGAAAGGTAACTTGAGGTTTAGTTATTAGTATGCCCTGTGAAAAGGTTGGAATGCTAATTCTCCAACATGCTCATCAGTTGCCTGCTAGTCAGCATCCTAATGTGATTCTGCAAATTTATCCCCAGTTGCACTTTATTTGTACAGCAATTTTTTTGTGGCTGATATGAAAAAAAAATAGCTTTGCTTTCCACCAAACTTTCATAGGATCGCAAGACAACAATAAGTTGTAATCTGGATGCCAGACCTGGCGTCACTATTTATTGGGTTCATAATAAGCATTTCACCATATTTTCTCCAGGTGAAGGTATCTGACTCTTATATCCAAAGGATAAAATGCAGATTGATTTGTATCTGCCTGGGAAAAGCAGCTTTTTTAAGTAAACTGACAAAGAAAGTGTGGCAGCCTGCAAGTGTGTTTCGATCCCAAGTGTGTTTTGTCTTAAGTGTGTGACTTGACTTCAGAAGAGAACTGCATTTATTCACTTATTTATCTTTTTCATTGCAATTGTATAATTTACCTTTTTTGTTTCTGGTTTAATCCCCATTAGCAAATATTTGCCACATTATTGCCAGTGCAATCCATTGCCATGTATGTATGCAGTCCTTGAACAGCCATTTGAGGGTGTGTACTGCTGTGCAAAATGTGAGCAAATCATGTTTAGAAGCCCAGATTGTGGATCTTATTGAGCAAATTGCAACACTGAGATGCTTTGACAATATGGAAAGGAGTTTACTGCTCACTGAGCAGACACTCGCTGGGGTAGATGTGGGTGTAGATGGTAGTATGGAGGACCAGGAAAGTGAGGTAGCTAGCTGGGTAACAGAAGGTGGGGTAGAAGGAAGAGTGCAAGGGAGGCTAGCCCTGATCTGACACACCCCAACAAGTTTGTTAAATTGGAAGATGAGGGGGATGTTCTTTCAGGGATACCACTACTTCAGCAAGATATTCCCTCTGCCAGTCACGGGAATGTCAGCTCCAGAAAGGAGGAGACTAGAAGTTCAGGGCAGGCAGGTTGATCTGTCACAAAGATTGGGATTGTCAAACAGTGTGTTTTTTCCTGGCGCTTGAGTTTGACTTATCGCAGATCGAGTTGACAGATTACTGGGGGGAGCTGGTAAAGACCCAGTGGTTATGGTCCACATTGGAACCAATGACAAAGTTAGAGGCAGGTGGATGGTTCTTAAAATGATTTCAGGGACTTAGGTCACAAGTTCAGGGCAAGGACCTCAAAGATAGTATTTTCTGAAATACTACTTGTACCACGAGCCACACCAGAAAGGCAGCGGGAGATTAGAGAGGGTAACAAGTGGTTCAAGAGTTGATGTAGGAAGGCGGGGTTTGGGTTCCTGGAGAACTGGGCTGAGTTCTCTGTCAGCTACAGGATAAATTATAGGGATGGGCTGCACCTCAATGGGGAGGGTGCAGTTGTTTTAGGGAAGATTATTTTATCACTATCAAAACGCAAGGAAAACTATACATATTATATATCACCGAATTCGTACTGACCTGTAGAATTAAAGTAACTGGTCAGTTTTAATGCACATCGAACGCCCTTAAAACTGTGGCGGAATTGCTTTTTTTTGCAATTTCACCCGATTTGGAATTTTTTTCCCGCTTCTCACTGCATCATATGCTATATTAAATGGTGGCGTTGGAAAGTACAACTTGTCCAGCAAAAAACAAGCCTTCATACAGCTATGTGAACAGAAAAATAAAAAAAGTTATGGCTGTGTGAAGGCAGGGAATGCAAAACAAAAATGCAAAAACAAAAAAAACCTCTGGGAGTGAAAGGGTTAAACTAGGGACTGGGCGGAGGGTAATTACAATATAGAAGGGGAACATAGGGTAGTCAGGTGAGCATTGTGTTCTTTTTTTCTAACTGACATTGGGGGAAGATGGTACTGGAGACACTATGTAGGGGGTGCATTATAACTACTGGGCAATAACTGTGGGCAATACAGGGGATACTATGAGTATTGGGTGCACCAAAGGAGGTATTATACCTATGTTGGGGGTATTATAACTATATGGGGATATTAAGTACTAGGGGCACTACAGGGGGCACTATAAATACTGGAGGCACAACAGGGGTGCACTATAATACTGGGGAAACTACAAGGGAAATTATACTTACTGGGGCACTACAAGGGGCATTATACACATTGGTAGCATTACAGGGGGCATTATAAGTACTGGGTGTACTAGAAGGGGCATTATAACTACTGGGGCTATCTAGGGAGCATTATAACTACTGAGGTTACTAGAGGGGACATTATAACCACTTGGGGCATTACAGTGCACATTATATCTACTGGGGCATTACAGGAGGCCATTACATTTAGTGGGACACTATAGGGGGCATTATATCTACTGGGGTTACTAGAGGACATTATAACTACTGGAAGCACTATAGGGAACATTATAGGTCTGTTCCACAGGATTGGCACTTAGCAAATGTGGTGCCAATATTCAAAAAGAGGTAAAAGACGGAGCCTGCAAACTATAGGCCAGTAAGTCATCTGTTGTGGGTAAACTGTTTGAAAGTTTTCTAAGAGATGCTATCTTGGAGAACCTTAATTAAGATAAGTGTATAAAGCCATATTTTCCTGACTTCATGAGGGATCGGTCATGTCAAACTCATCTAATCAGTTCTCTATGGAGGTATGTTCTAGACTGTCAGTGGATGTCATATATCCTAATTTCTCCAAAGCATATGATACAGTGGCACATAAAAGGTTACTATATAAAAAGAGAATGCTTGGACTGGGAGAAAATGTCTGTATGTGGGTAAGTAACTGGCTCAGTGATAGAAAACAGAGGGTGATTATTAACGGTACACACTCATATTTGGTCACTGTCACAAGTGGGGTACCACAGGGGTCAGTATTGGGCCCTGATCTCTTCAATATATTAATGATCTTATAGAGGGGCTGCACAGTAAAATATTGCTGGCAATACTAAACTGTGTAAAGTAATTAACACAGAAGAGGACAGTACACTGCTACAGATGGATCTGGATTGATTGGAGACTTGGCAGAGAAGCGGCAGATGGGGTTTAACACTGACAAATGTAAGGTTATGCACTTGGGAAGGAATAATGCAAGTCACCAGTACATACTGAATGGTAAAACACTGGGTAACACTGACATGGAAAAGGACCTGGGAATTTTAGTTGACAATAAACATAACTGCAACAACCAATTTCAGCTGCTGAATAGCCTAATAAGATAATGGGTTGCATCAAAAGGCGCAATAACTGGAAGTGGTAATAACTGGAATGGGTGGACTACAGTACCTAGAAAGATTAGCAAAATTAGGGTTATTCACTTTAGAAAAAAAGACGACTGAGGGGAGATCTAATAACTATGTATAAATATATCAGAGGTCAGTACAGAGATCTCTCCTATATTAGCCAATCACCACTGGAACTTGTCAACAATCAGACTAGATGGGTGCTGAAGGATGTTAATTTCCTCAAACCAGTATCACGTGGCTATAGTGTGAGCACTTTTTAGAGGTCATATTATGGTGCCTTTGTGGTTCTGCTGAACTAAAAACATAAATCAACACTAAAATGTAATCTAGTTTATTAAAGGAGTTACTCCATCTTGGACATATCACTAAGATATGCCATCTCTGGGACCCACTCCAAAATGAGACCCCAAAGCAAAGGAAAAAGCACACCACACATGCACATCCTCCCTCCATTAACCACTATTGGTGTTACGAAAATAGCTGAGCGCTGGCTCACAGCAATGAATGGAAAGGATGCAGAGCATACATGTTGTGTTCTCTGTTCACTTCAGGGACCCTAATCTGGATATAGGAGAGGGTCCCAGAGGTTGGACCCACACCTATCTCACATTTATGACATATCATCGGGATATGCCATAAACATCCCAAACAGAAATACCCATAACTTGAAGGTGGATCATCACATTAAAGGCATAACTTTGTTCTTTTCCAGTTCAGGACCACACAACATTTAGACATTTTTCTCATTTTTTTGTGAATAGCACAGGTTTCTTGACATTTTTTAAACACCTAATTTATACTTTTTTTTACCATTTTTGGCCAATAGTTGAAAACATGGTAAAAAAAAACTGCTATTTTTCTGGTAATTTACCCTAAAATTTTATTACTTATTCCTTGAGTTGAACATCACATCTCCAACTTACAGTGATAGGTCACATCTATGGTACAACTGTGATTAGCGCAGGAAATTATTTTTTTTTTAGGGGGGGGGGGTATTTTTTGTGAATTCTTTTACTACTTTTTAAAAATCTTTTATGGTAATTTTTTTAATCTATCCCCAAAAGACCCCTTTTTTAATTGTCAGTCCTATGACCAGAAACATGACCTTCAGGACCAACATAGCAATGTGTACGTTAGAGCAGAGAAGACAGAGGCAGTGAAAACCACTCGCTTTCGCTTCATGGTTCCTGAGAGCTGGGGACTCGACACTCAGTTGCTCAATCAACTGGGCAGTTGGTTAAAGATTGCACTGTAAGTACAGTATAGAAGCGGCTTAGGTACCTGGACCACTGTGTCATAAATATACAGTAAGCTGTTCTTAACCACTTAAAGTGAGTCTACCAGCAGCTTTGACCAAGCTAAATTGCTGAAAGCATTAGGTAGGGACTGTGGAGAGCAGTACAAACATACATTTTGAGCTTTTATTATCAGGAGTAGTGTGAATATGAAGTTTTATTTTGCCTGATTCTGCTGCTGCAAATGAACTGTAGGTGGGCTTTACTGTAAAGTGTTCTCTCTGCATTGAGCTGCTTCACACTACTAGTTGAAGATACACAAAAGGTATGTTTGTCCTGCTCTCCCCAGCCCTTACCTTGTGCTGTCAGTAGTTTAGAATGGCCAAAACTGCTGACAGCCTCCCTTTAATTATGCTACTCATATATTGTACAGTTTTACCAATGCAGAGTCTGATGCCATAATACAGATCATGAAGTAAACCTAATTGTATGCCAAGCAGTGGCAGTTCCAGCAATAGATGAATAGGTGTATGTCTCAAGATGATAAATTCATATCTACTCTAAGCAGTGTGCCTTGAGTTATTTACTTGCCTGTGAAAAATTTATGACCTGCAAAAATTGTGTTCTGCTATCTGATCTGTTTTCTTCTGTGCTGCATTCTTAGGATTTATGGAAATAGGCATCAAAATAAAGAATCAAATGAAGAATCGGCGTAAGGTTAAAACAAAATGACATAAGCGACATGATGTGTCCAGAGAAATAAGAAAGACAACTGATTTATCAGGTAGCACAAGTGACATGAATGAAGCGCCAGTGTTTCCATCACCACTTTCTCTAGCAGGATCTGGTATATTTAACAAGACATGCAGTCACATTTGCTGATTCCACACTTTAGTCCATAACTACTATCTATTGCACCTCTGTTACCCTCGTCTTATATGTTTAGCTCTCGCTTTTTATTTACTGTGCATCTTTTTATTCCTTACTATTTACTTCTTTTAACATTAACAATATGCAATTTCATGAACAGGAAATGTATTTATATATATATATATATATATATATATTATAAAGCTGAGTGTATGTGTGTGTATGTCTGCTAAAGGAATCCGCACTGTCGCAGCTACAATGACGAAATTTGGCACACAGGTACATCAGGTGTCCGGGAAGGTTTTAGAACAGGTCTCAGCTCTGCGGGACATACCATTCCTGAGATATTCCCAAAAAATGCATTAGCCAAAAGAAGCCTGGTCACATGACCCTTATCAGCCAATAGAAGCTCACAGGCAGTTAGTTTCCACACACCAGGTTTCCATAACAGCCTAGCCAGTTCACTGCTGTAGGTCTGCTTTAAAGGGGCAGAGCGCTGTGGATGACACTGTTAAAGGAGTACTCTGGTTACCATAAATATAACTTATGTTTTAGACTAACTCATCGTCAATCATTACCTCATATAATGTAAATTTCACATATTTACCTTCAGTAGTAATAAAATATGTTTTCTTCCACTGCTACCCACTTTCCTCCTAAATTACTATGGCATCGACCTGTAATTCAGGCCACCCTCAAAAGAAGGACTTAAAAGCCAAACCCCCAGGTCCCACTAAGCCACGCCCCCGAGCCCATCAGGCCATGCCCCTTCCACGCCGCAACTGACCGGGATTTAAAAAATTAAGGTAAAAATCACTTTCTGTCAGTTGCAGGGGAGGGAGGGTGACTTTCTCAATGCAGCTCATGCTCGGACTGCACAGTGCTGCTGTCTGAGAGTGAGCTGTTCAAAAGGACATCCCTGTGTCCATGCAGGCCCTGCGCATGACAGAGGACAGGGAGTCTGAAAGCCAGACTGTCCAGCCTCCCCCCAACGTGAACCCGTGCCACTGGTCCCCATTAAGCTACACCCCTAAACACGAGGCCACACCCCCTGGTTCCACGAAGACACGGAGGAGAAGCTGTCTGAGCATGGGCCCTGCTTCATGTTTGGGGGATGGCCGGTGAGGTCCGGCTTTCTGGGCTGAAGACAGTGGCCACCCTAGCTGCTGTGGAGGCGGGCTGCTGTGGAGGTCACTGTTAAAGGGGCGGGCACTGTAGACGTCACTCTCAATATCTTTTAACGACACACACAAACATTAAATGAAATAGATTATATATATATATATATATATATATATATATATATATATATATATATATATAGAAGCCGGGTCCTTCAGTTGGTATATATATATATATATATATATATACACACACATATATATATATATATATATATAGACACACACTGAATGACAAAAAAAATAACACACCAAGGAGTTATTGGAATTGAATAAAACTGTATGTATGAATGGCATGACGATAAATGTAAGTGATTACAATATTAGAGCGAAAGGATAAATTTATTGCACACTCGGAGGCTGCAAAAGCTGGCTTCTCAGCTGGTCCCAAAAAAGCTCAATTGATTATCACTACTAGGGGTGACTGACTGTCATATATAATGGCTCCACAGATCATCACACCAGCAGTTGGGGCAGTGTGTTGCTCCAGAGCAAAGGCAGGATTGAAACGTTCCCCACCAGGCCTCCATATTCAAATCCAGCCATTGGTGGATCCCGTACAGAACCTGGATTTGTCACTGAAGATGATACAGTGTCAGTCGACAGCAGTTCAGGTTTTTCGTTCACAACATTGCTGCAAATGAAGGTGATGGTGGTTGGCCATCAATGTCAGGACACATAGTGGAAACCAAATTTTCTTCTACTAAGCACCTGGAAATGGTCCAGACAGATACAGAGTGTGTAATTAAGGTGCCACCTGTGTTTGGATGGTGGACAAAGGGGTTTTCCGAGAGTTTAAAGGGGTTCCCCGGGAATTAAGAAAATGAAAATCTGTAAATATTACTTTATTAAAAATATATTCTCAAATACATTTTATTAGTTATAATGGCTCATTTTGTCTAGGGAGCAAAGATTAGGAAAAACAAAATGGCCGCCATCCTATTAGTACACACAAAGCCTGTCCTAATCACACAAGAAGACAAGTTACTTTACAACACTGAGGTACAGATCTGCCTCATCCTCCTCTCTTCCCTACTGGTCAGGGATTATGATCCTATATACAGCTGATAAGATATTTAGCTGAATCTCTGTGGGAGTAGAGTCCTTGAGGAGACATGAAGTAGAGAGAGGATGGACAGGACAGACTGTGGTATGGAGACTGCATACAAGTGCTGCTGCTCATTATCCACATCTGTTCATGAACTCCATTCCTACAGAGATTCAGCTGAAGATCTTAACAGCTGTGTTCAGGATCATAATCCCTGACAAGCAGAGCAGAGAGGAGGATGAGGCAGATCTTTACTTTAGTGTTGTGAGGAAACTTGTCCTCCTGTGTGATTAGGACAGGTTCTGTGTGTACTAATAGGATGGCAGCCATTTTGCTTCCCCTGATAATTGCTCCCCAGACAAATCAAGCCATTATAAGTAATGAAAGGTATTTGGGGATATATTTATAATGAAGTAATATTTAATAAAAGTAATATTTAAGTATTTTAATTTTCTTAATTCCCGGAGAACCCCTTTAATATTGAGCATCTATCCTCAGGATAGGTCATGATATCTGGTGGGGGTCCGACTCCTGGCACCCTTGCTAATCAGTTGTTTGAAGAGGCCATGGTGCACTAGTGAGCGCTGTGGCCATTCCTAGGCCAGTGACTTCACGTTCATTGGTCACATAACCTAGGCGCAATTTAGTCCCATTCATGCGAATGGGCCCGGTCTGCAATACCAAGCACAGCCACTATACAATGTACAGTGCTGTGCTTAGTAAGCTGCGAGGAGGCCACAGCCTCCTGAGGATAGGTCATCAATATTAACCCCTTTCTGACGCAGCGATTTTCCGTTTTTACATTTTCGTTTTTTTGTCGTATGAGGGCTTGTTTTTTGTCGGACAAGTTGTACTTTCTAATGCCACAATTTAATGTGGCATACAATGAAGAGGCAAGCTGGAAAAACTGCACCGGTTCTCTGGAATGCTTACTCCAAGCAATTAGGTTAATTCATAACGTACACAGTTTTAGGCGCTTCCATCTTTTTAAGGTGGCCTATCACACCCCCTAATCTAACTCTTCTCCATTCACCAACCCCTTCATCATCATTCTTCTGAACTTAATCCATTGTGAAACCTCGACACCTCATACACTGAATGCACTACAGATATAAGCTGGTGACGGCTCATGCAGCTTTATGTCTACTCCCCTATTTGTTAACATGACGGGACCATTGTACAAAACAAGCACTTGTTACCTTTTGTGTCACTCTATCTCCTCATAGATTGTAAGCTCTTGTGAGCAGGACTTTTACTCCTCTGGTTTTACTTGTTGACTTGTTTGTTGCTATGTTATTTATGACTCTTTCTACATGGACCACCTGATTGTAAAGCGCTGCAGAATATGTTGGCGCTATATAGATAAAGATTATTATTATTCTGCAAATAACTGTAGTAAAGTGATCTGTGGCCAGGCCTAAAAAGAAAAAAAGGCAAAAACTGCAGGATTTTATGGTTTTTGTTTAAATATAGATAATACCATGGGAAATTAAAAATAACATAACAAAATAAAAAAAAATTCTTTAAAAATATGTTTAACATAAAAATGTGATTAAACAGTAGGTCATTTTCTGATAACACATTTCCTTTAAAAAACGACAAAAGTTTAAAACTCTTCAGTCATCGCAGCACGAGGCCTTTTAATAGACATGCTGGAGAAATGATGCCGTTAGGACACGACAGACTGTGCAGGGAGGGGAAACGGTAGACATACAAGTGTCTGACTACGCTACCATCTGCTGCTCATACCACTACATCTCCATCTTGTAGACCAAATGCTTGCTGCTGCGGTGGAGCACAGGTGCTTCATACCACACACTGTGCGTAAATGGTTTTCAAAGATCAAGCAACACATGATGTAAAGTTTTCCCACTTATTAGAACATGCATGATGATAGGAGTTAGGCTACTTTCACACTAGCGTTTTTAAATTCCGGTATTTAGTTCCGTCATAGGGGCTCAATATTGGAAAAAAAAGCTTCCGTTTTGTCCCCATTCATTGTGAATGGGGACAAAACTGAACTGAAGACAACGGAATGCTCTTAAAAGCATTCCGTTCCATCTTCAGACCGGAGAGTAGGCCGCACGTCTTCCTCCTGCGCGTGAAGACATGCAGCCTGCCTGCCTGGAGTATGTAAGTTTGTATGTGTTTGTGTGTCTGTCTGTGTATGTGTGTGTATGTATGTATGTCTGTATGTCTGGTACTTTGTGACATGTGTGGGGCCGGAACGCGGTTCCGGCCCCACACATGTACCTGCGGCAGCCCGGATCCGGCGGCACCCTTCACCCGCAGGATCCGGGCTGCCGCTAGTGTGAAAGTAGGCTAATAGTCCATAAAATATGGGTAGTACCTGCTTTACCAAGCTCCTTATGTTTGTACAGCCACTTTTTTTCGCTCAGAAGCTTCTGCTGCTCTGGAAGTCATATATTGTTTGCTACACAGAGTATATGAAATAGTGCAAAGTTGGTTTGTTGGTATACCACATCTCTATGAACATGGTACGTAGGCATCTTGGTATGTATTGTCTCCATAGTGCAGTTTGTATTCATCTTTTATGACCAGTGTTTTCCTCTTAAAAGTAGTTGTCCCATCAGGAAACCCCTGTTCATATGACATATCCATATAATAGAGTCCCCTGTGTTGACCCCCGCCCCCCACACTATGAGTGAGAAGCCAGTAGCTATTCATGCTCTGGCGGCCATTTTTGTTATGGTGGCGGAAATGTCTGTTTAGTCATAGGTAGTGGACAACCCCTTTAACCACTGAAAATCATTGTCAACTATTCTCTTTTTAACAAAAGTGACTCCTACCTAAAAAGGAAAAACTAATGGGCACATTTCTTAAGACCGGCGTTTTAGATGCAGGTCTTATTAAAGCCCTGCACCTGCTGTGGAGTCGCCAAAGTTTTGAAGAGGCGCCGGCCTCCACATAACTTTGGCCGATCCACGGCAACTTCTAAATGTAAGACAGATTCCTGTGTTACATTTAGGCCATTTTCTACACCTAAAACAGGTGTAGAAAATGGCCCGTCCCCTTCCCCACTCACACTAAGTCCACATTTTTAGACCTGGCGTGAGCTGGAAAAAGTTGCAGATTGCAAAGCAACGGACCTTTGTGCTACAATCTTCGCCAGAAACACCCCTAACATAGGCATATTTCTGTTTAATAAATGACTCCCTAGTTCTTTACAATGGGAGTCAGGAATGCATACAACTGGGTTAGTATCAAACAGTATGAACACAGTCTAATAGTCAAATCTCAATCATTCCCAGCTCTGCTACTTCCCTGATGTCACCTGAATTTCAGTTAGTGAAGGGGGCTTTCTGGTTTCTAGACATTGCTGACCCATCCTCAGTGTAGGTCATCATAATAAGTGGGGTACTGGGTGTTGGACTTCCCCTTCCCACAATTTGAGAAGATAGATGCCCTTTTCCAGTTAAATAGCATCAGATCAGAGAACTTTCTATAAAACAAGTTTTCTTTTATAGGGCTTCTTCCTTTCACAGCCCACAGTGGGGCCTTTACTAGAGCGGAAGCACGAGTTGTGTCTGTGCATTAACAGGATAATCATTCTCATGGCAGACATCACACTTCAGCATGTGCAGCGTGCTTCATGAGGAGTGTCAAGTACTTCACCGCAGAACCAACCGCTGAATATTCCTTCTACCCTTGGTACATTTCCCAGGATTCACACATTTTATTGTTCCTCTGAAGAGCTTGGGAGACTTGGAAGCCACACACTCTGGTTCTCATGAAATATTTCAACTTATAGGGAAAGTTTGCATTGTGCTTATTGACAGTCATTATATAACATGTCAGTGAATTATAGGGCATCCATCGCCAGCGCGGTGCCCTTTAGATTAATGAATCTTCCAAATGCACTAACATTGGTGTAATGGACGCAACTTCAACTTTCTAGGATCCCATTGCAAAAAAAGGATCCATTTAAAACATATGTTTTTCTTACTGGACTCCGCAGGATGGAAAACTGTATATTACACTTTTCTATTCTGTTTTACTTGATCTATACTATAATTTAAAGGGGTTGTTCTGGATTTTACTATTGAGGACACTAATATCTAATTAGCGGGGGTCCAACACACTGCTGATCAACTGTTGTGTCACTGCAACAAGTGGCATTTATCATGTAGAGAAAGTTAATAGAAAGTAAAAGTTAATTTAAAAAAAGTGCTGGCGTCTCTGGTGGCCGGGACTGTTAGAGCTCACATAAGCTAGTGCTTTTCCCTATAGTGTGCAAGCACGGCCACCACTGCTGAACTGTAGGGTGGTCGTAACCATGGAAACGAGCAGTGTATAATGTGATAGAAAAATTAATCAAGCCAGCGAAGGAAGCAATATGGATAATAACAATACATTAGTAAGTGCCTTAACAATACATTAGTAAGTGCCAATACATTAGTAAGTGTATTAACTTTCTCTACTTAATAAGTGCCATTTGCTGAAGTGACATAACCCCTTTAAGAGTAGCTCTGGAACCGAAACTACACAGCTATGTAGTGGATTGGGCAGGTTAATGCAGCGCTGCTCCTGTACACTTCAATGGGAAAAGAGCAGCAATATCAGACCACGCCAATCAGACATTAATGGCCTATCGTAAGGATAGACCATCGATAGTAAAATCCTGGACAACCACCTTTAATGGTTTTCAAACAAAGGTGCCAGAAGAAGTTTAGTGAGTGCTGCTGTATAGTTTCCACTGTTTTAATATGCACTAAATGAGTCGTATAAAAGCGATCAGGGGACGGCAATGATTCACCACATATGCTAATGAGTACAAAAAGAGGCACTCCTCCTGCTCCTCCATCCAAATGGCCATTTAAAGGGAACCTGTCATCTCCGAAACACCCCCTGAACTAGAATAATCGGTGTATAGTGTAAGTGATGCTGAATCCGAATATGTAAGTTTTATCTTCATACTCACTTCCATTCTGACGCTGTGCTCCCACAAACCAGTAGTAAAATGGCATGTGAAGACCCTGGACTGACCGCCATCAGTGTACTCCACATAGGATACCTTGCACTTGGCTTTTTGGATTACCAGAGTTGTTTGTTGGATTTCACTGGGACTTGGTCAGTTGAAAATTATATGACAATATTTGCTCTTTCATTAAACTGTGCTCTTTTTACATATATTGAAGATCTCCACTGTAGGGCTAGCCAGAGGTGAAAGAATAATGAAATGGCCCCCTTCCTCTCCTGACCTTAAACCTATTGAGAGCTTGTGGGCCCTTCTTAAATGGGAGATTTACTATGAAAGAAAACAGTCCAACTCTCTGAACAGTGTCTTGGAGGATGTGGTTACAGCTGCACAAAAAGTTGATCGTCAACAGATTAAGAAACCTAGATGTTCCATGGAGGGAGGCTTATGACTGTTACTAAAAAGAAAGGAGGGGGTATATTGGTCACTGATTTTTGTTTTGGAAATGTTTGTTTATTATTATCACTTTAACATTTGAAAATAAACAAGTTCCTTTCCATTTAGTTACATCATAATTCTGCACACTAATAATCACCCAATAATTGTGCACACAATGTAAGTAGCTGAAATAGATGTCATGTCTATCAAAGTGAAAAAGGAATTCAGGTGAAAAAACAGCATTTACCTATACAGTAATGTATGCAAGTAATAGTGCTGTATTCAATTTTGCTAAATACAACTCCTCTGTTCACAAAAAGTAAAAAGGGTCGACATTGAACAACTTAAGTGCAGCCAAGTGCACTCTAGTGGATATAAGTGGTTAGACAGGACATTGATCAATCTCATTTGGCACATACCCAGAATGTTTTATTTTTAACTATTAAAATTATTTTCTGTGTAACCTATGAGTCTGTCTGACAACTGCTCCATAGCAACACACTTTAACTAGCAACAGTCTTATGCTAAATAAATACTAGAGAACATTAATCACTTTGCAAACATCCGTAAAAAATATATTTACAAAACACAAAGATGGGAAATCTTCAGTCTTACTTGCTGGGTAATAGTTTCCCATGGTCCATGAAGCAGTCGAGGTTTATAGCTGTCATGCACCCTCTCCCATATTGCATCTAGTGTTAGGGGTCTTCCATCTAGAGGGACAACAAAAAAAGCAAAAGATATTATCAGGGAATAAGTGTAGAGTTTGTGGGGGAACCAGGCAGGAAAATCTGGACCTGTTCCCATTGAAAATGTGGTACTGTGTATAAAAATGCTTATATGGTCTTCTATATTGGAGAAAATATCATAGGGAAAACTGATATGTTTTCAATATTAGAGAAAATATAATAGGCAAAAAGCCTATTGCCTCACATTGCCTTTTATATTGGGAGAGAATATAACAGGGAAAATGCTCATAATAATTTAAATTGGAGAAGATATAAAAGGGAAAATTCTCATTTAGTCCTATATATAGGAGAAAACATAATAAGGAAAATACTCATATGATATTCTATATTGGAGAAAATATAAAAGGGAAATACTTATATAATATTCTACATTGGAGAAGATATAAAAGAGAAAATTCTCACATAGTCTTCTACATTGAGGAAACATAATAGGGAAATACTCGTATGATGTTCTATATTGGAGAAAATATAATGGGAAGAATGCTCATATGGCCTTCAATATTAGAGAAAATATAATAGGGAAATTACTCATATGTTTTGTTATCCTGCAAACAATATAATAGGGAAAAGGGTGAAACAAACATATTCCACTTGAATAAATGTTGTAAAGAAACTTCAATGACAAACAGCACAGAAATAGATTTGACATCTGAACTTAATTTCATATATAGGTCAGTTGAAGAAGGGAGGGTTAGTAAATAGCAGCGTTTGATAGAGGGTGATCTGTTCCTAGCCAACAGATATAAAAATCAAAATCAGACATAATATAATACATGCCAATGTCTTTGTAACAAAGCTAGAACCAGTTCTGTACCTCACATGGATCCAGAGATCTCTCATTCATTGCATTTATATCAAGCTGGCAGCTCAAGGGGCGTGTCTTTTCTTCTGCAGATAAGGAGGCGTGTCTCAGCGCTCCCTATCACAGCTCAGGAGGCAGATGAAGGATGAAACTGAGCATGTGTGTCCGTCTCAGAGAGCCGGGTAAAGAAATAAGAAAAAGAACAAACAGCAGGTGGCGCTATACAGATACATTTTATTGAATAACTCAGTGACTATACAAAATTTTACATGCAATTACAGAAGTATTCAGATCCAGGGGCTGGTTTGAAAACTGTAGAATATTTTTCATGGGACAACCCTAAAGGAGTTCTGTCAACAGACATGTCGCAATAAAACTGTCTTACCAGACGGTTTTATTGCGACATGTGCGCTTGAGAGTTAAACTTCCCATTAAACTTCAGGGCCAGGCTTGAGTATGTCTTCACTGCCTGGCCCTGTCAGTCACTGGTGGAGGCACATGAAGGAGAGTGAGCCAAGCCTCTGGGAGCAACAAGATGCAATGGCACCGTCCTCATTGCTCCTAAGGGCTCATTTGTATATTATAAACACCAATTTTCTCAAGAATGTGGGCACCTAGGAAAAATGGACCAATACCATGATGTTCAACTGCCCAGCACATGTCTCAGGTGAGAGCTTTATTTTGACATATCTGCTGCACAGAACCATTTTAAATGTTTTATTGTTCCAAAAAAAAAAAGTCTTAATTTAAAGGCTATGGACACCTATGCACTCTTTTTTTTCATTACCAAAATTAAGTAACAAGTTGTCTTCTCCAGAGTGTGCACCAGTCCTTCACTTGCTGAAATCTGCCAAAGCACTGTTCCTGTTTCCTTCTCTCAAAGTATGAGCTAGCAGCAGAGTAGGGAAAGTATATGGACATAGGGAGGATGGCACTTAAGTCAGTCTGCAAGGGGGAACTGCTGACTGATTCACGCAAGTTGCATATTAAAATATATAAATATAACAAACTGCCCCTATACAGAGCCCCCCATATAAATACTCCTTTGTGGCCTCAGTAGATGCCCCCATAGTGCCACCAATAATGTGCCAGTAAGACGTGCCCCCATAATGCCCTCAATAATGTGCCAGTAAGAAGTTCCCCATAGATGCCCCCACAGTGCCCCCTGATAATGTACCAATAAGAAGTGCCCCAATAATGTCCCAGTAATAAGTGCCCCCATAGATGCCCCCCAATAATGTACCAATAAGAAGTGCCCTCCTAGATGCCCCACAGTGCCCCCAATAATGTCCCAGTAAGAAGTGCCTGTATAGATGCCCCCACAGTGCCCCCCAATAATGTACCAATAAGTGCCCCATAGATGCCCCCCAATAATGTTCCAGTAAGAAGTGCCCCCATAGATGCCCCCACAGTGCCCCCAATAATGTCCCAGTAATAAGTGCCCCTATAGATGCCCCCCAATAATGTACCAATAAGAAGTGCCCCCATAGATGCCCCCAATAATGTCCCATTAAGAAGTGCCCCCATAGATGCCCCCCACAGTGCCCCCCAATAATGTACCAATAAGTGCCCCCATAGATGCCCCCAATAATGTTCCAGTAAGAAGTGCCCCCATAGATGACCCCACAGTGCCCCCAATAATGTTCCAGTAAGAAGTGCCCCATACATGCCCCCACAGTACCCCCCAATAATGTGCCAGTATGAAGTGCCCCCATATCATGTGTCAGTAAGAAGTGCCCCCATATCATGTGCCGGTAAGAAGTGCCACCCAGTGCCCCCACAGCGCTCCTCTCCTGTATTGTGCAAAAAAAAATAATAAACACTTACATACTTACCTCCATCAGGCTGACAGCAATGCGATGCAGGCCTCTTACGGCCTGTGTCCTGCGCTGTATGGCTCAGATGGTGCGTCATCACACCACCTGAGCCGGCCTCTGATAGGCTGCAGGCACTAGTGCGGGCACACAGCCTATGAGAAGAACAGGGAAGGGAGACGCCTCTCCCTCCCCTGCCCCGCCGCAGCACAAGCATCTGTATCGATGTCCTGAGGATGGAGATACAGATGACTATGGCGATGAGCGCTTTCACAATGGAATCTCCCTGTCCCCTGCCACCACCGCCCTCCATTTGTAACCAGGGCCCTGATTGCCGCGGCCTTGCAAACATCCATTCAGGGCCCGGTCCTGGGCCGCGGACCAGTGGTTGGGGACCACTGATGTAGACGATTCTACTTAGAGAGATCGACAACTCTTTATGCATGTTTAAACAGAAAGGCTGTCCACCCACCGGACTCACAGCCCCAGAGATAGCAGAGATTTTAAGAAATATATTTCAATACTGAATATTTTCCCACAAAACTATATAGTATATAATGTACTATAAATCTGTGCGGCACGTTTATTGCAACCTTAAATCAGGTTTCACCCTCTGCATAGCAAAAAGTGAATTTGCAGCATAAACTAAACATTTTTAAAATCTCATTCATTTCGCTCCTACTATTAACTCTGTAGATTTTACTCATGCAATTCTGCTGCAGAAAATCAGTAGCGATTACGTTACGTTACCCTAAAAGGAGGCAGCTAAGATGCATTTCCCTGTAATTATCCAACAGAGTACAAGCTGCCTTTTACAGTAGCCTATAATCTGCCTATGGAATGCGTTGTCCAGCGCACCACTCCTGTCCATGGGTTCTGTATAAAATTACAGTTCAGCCCCGTTCATTTCAATGCAGTCATGCAGCAAAACCATACAATTGGAGATGAGCTATTTGCTCAAATTTTGATTTCTGTTTGATTCACCCAAATCATTTAAGGGTAACTTGCGTTGTTACTAGAGATGAGCGAACGTGCTCGTAACGAGCACTGTACCGCTCGGCTCCCCTGCGATCGCATGGGCGCTGGCAGCCGCATCCGTCCTCCTCACCCGACGGAAGCGGCTGCCTGCGCCCATGCGAGCGCAGGGGAGCCGAGCGGTACAGTGCTCGTTACGAGCACGTTCGCTCATCTCTAGTTGTTACTGTAATTCAGGTTTGGAGATCCGGCAGAGGATCTCAAAACTGGAATTAAATGGATCCGTGCCATCTAACAGATTCTGATGCGTCCATTTTGACCAGATCTAGTTGTATTAAATGAAAACTGAACAAACTGGATCTAGTATGAAAAACATTGTAAGTCAATGGGCGCCGGATCCAGTTTTTTCGCCAACAAAAAACGGATCCGGCACCATTGACTTACATTGATTTTGATGCCGGATCCGATTTGTTCCATTCCACAACTGAACACAAAACCAGCAGCAGTTTTGTGTCCGGCACCAAAATGGAATGGATTCAAACTTATGCACCCTGATCAGTTTTTCCCCATTGACAATGAATGGGGACCAAACTGAACCGTTTAATTCCGCCAGATCTCAAAACCGGAATTGAAAACGCAGATGTGAAAGTAGCTTAACTGATTCGACTCAGGTCTGAACCTGAATCTAAAGTGCTCCAAGTGGCCTGGAAATGTGTGTAAGTGCTCGTTCACACGGCCGTTGTGTGTCCGTGGCCGTATTGCGGCCCACATCATAGATCATGGACCCATTCACTTAAATGGGTCCGCAATCACTGAGATGTGGTGCTGTGTGGAACGGAGACACGGATCGGAACCCCATGAAAGCACTACGGAGTGCTTCTGTGGTGTTTCTGTCCATGCCTCCGAACCACAAAAAAAACTTGTTCTATTTTTTTTGCAGTCCGGACAGACGGATGTGGATCGCGGATCCCATTGAAGTGAATTTGCGGTCCGCAGAACGGGTACAGACACACAACGGCTGTGTGAACGAGCCCTAACACTGAGATCTCCTAGGACTTATTCTTTTCTTGTCTTTTTTTTTTTTTCCATTGTTTTTTTTATTCTCTCTTTCCCAAAATTCAACCAAATAACCAAATCGAATCAACAAAAATTCCGATTTGGATCTCACTCAAATTTTTACAAAATTTGGGTGAAATTTGTTTAGCATCGATTCACTCATCTCTACAGAAAACCCAAGTACATCCACCTTATCTAGGGGAAGCTGGATTTCCCTGCAGGTTATTAGCGTGGTGCGTTATGTGTATTGTGCGCTGTGTTAGAGAATTCTTGATCAATATAAGATACAGGATTGCAATTGAAATATTCATTCATTCATTGCAACTATTGCCATTTTTGCATAAATTATTGAAAGTGTCTAGTGCAGTACTCCATTCCTTTCCTTCATGTAATATACACACATAGCACACAGTCCTGCCTCCTTTCTTATTATATTACCACCCCCCAGTACCCAGAGAACACAATCTATTCATATCACTGGTTAGGACTGGGCGACAAAACTAGAAAAGTCCGGAGGTGACTCATGCAAACATGGGAGGAATAAACAAATGCCATGTGAACCGTGACCTTGTGAGATCAAACCCATAGTCCCGGAGCTAACAAGCAGCGGCATTAACCACTGCACTGCCACGGCTCCGTTACCATAGAAACATACATGTGCACTTTTAATTTTCCTTCTAAACAAATGTGCATTTGTGTAACCTTAGCAGATACAAGTTAACAAACCACTGATTTGATTCAAACCCAATTAGACAAGCACCTGTAATAACAAGACGCTGGAAGGAGCTCCCTGCAAATGTTCCGTTTCGCTGAAACCGACGCGGTGTATTCTTTGGCCTCCAGATGCCTATAATTAAATATACGTGTAAACATGAATGTTCTGAGGCTTCCACTGGGAGTCTCGCATGCCACACTGGCAAGGTGTAAAAGGGAGAAAAACCAAAAGTTGCTCAGCTGCACGGAGCAGGCGGCGAGCAGACATGAAGGCACAATTGTTGCAGCGCACAGTAAGGGGAGCTGTTGGCACGCCGGAGAGGCACAGGCGCCTCTTCCCCTCATCTATACAATTCAGGCCTAGATACAAGCAGTCATGTTTCAACACCTCCGACTCCCAGATGCTGACAAGCTAAACAAGTTGTTTTGTCTCAGGGAGCTTTTCTGTGGTGATTAACTGCTTACAGTGAATACTAATTAAACGGAGGACTCCCAGGTTCATTGAATTTGTGTTTTAAGGCTTTCGTTTATTTTTTCATTTTTAACAAAAAATTTTCAATTATTTATTCAGTGCCTAAATAATACATACAAATTGGTGTTTATTTTTTCTGGTGTTTCTCATGGTCAAATGTATGTATTCTTAGGTCAGTGTGTGTAAATATTCCATTTCATCTTCCAAAATAATTGTATTCATTTTTACAGCTCGTTCGAGACAGAAAAGCAAATAGGAGATATTCCAAGATATCTTGAAGAGGATTCCTGCAGGTATAGATACAGGTTACCTTAGAAAATACTACAATAATTCTCTAGATCATTTCTGAAGTGGAGAATTATACACTAAGAAGGCAAATGAGGACTTGTGATAAGCCTGGATGTTATTTGCTTATTTTCACATCTTCGGCGTCTGTCTTACAGAAAGCACACAGATAAGCAATTATAGATAGGGACGTCTTGTAGGATACAAAATACTAATTCTTCTCATGGGTTTAACCAGCTTATGAAGGAGAAGTCCGAGCGCTTCTTGCCTTATAAAGGCTATGTGTGACTTTGACAGAGAAGGCTCTGCGTTTTATGATACAAAACAATGGTGAAATTAGCCAAAGAAAATAATCTCCTGCCGACAAATAAGCAACAATTCACACCACCTAATTATTTCCATTTGTTAATGGAGCAGCAGAACAAAAAAAATACTACGCATGTGCCGCTTCCTCACATAACTGACCCAAACAGATTCCTTTCACTATAATGGGGTCTGATTGGTCTCCATTTGGGATCCCGCTTTTTTAACGGAGAAAAAGGTTCCGCACGCAGGACTTCTCTCTCTCTCTCTGTTTTTGACGGAATCTGCAACGAAGGTCCCAAAGAGATGTGAACAAGCCCTTAGAGATTGCTTTTTCTATATGTTCAGAGTAGCAACATAAATCACCATCAAAACACTTTCTTGAGCATTATAGATTGTTAAAGGGGGTTATCCCATGATTAATGCAAAATATGAAAATCAGACATCATTTACATGACAATCTCTAGCTTTCAAGGCTAAAACCAGCCATGTACATCACACAGATGTAGAGATCTGCACATTTATTGCTCTGCTAGATTTATTTCAGGCTGTCAGCTCTGGGGGTGTGTCCTTTCATCTTCAGCTCTTTCATTATCATAGCTCTGGGAGGTGTCCTTTCTGCTGCAGCTCTCCCTATGACTGCTCAAGGGCATTTTCTTTCAGCTGCAGCTCTCTCATTTTCACATGACTGGGGGGTGTCCTTTCTGCTTCAGCACTCTCCCTATCACAGCTCAAGGGTATGTTTTTTCAGCTGCAGCTCTCTCATTATCACAGCTCAGGGGTGTGTCCTTTCTGTTACAGCTCTCTCATTACCACAGCTCCGGGGTGTCCTTTCAGTTGCAGCTCTCCCCTGTAACTGTCACAGCTTCTAACAGTAAATAAGGTTGGTGGCAGTTGAAGGATGGAACTGAGCATGTGTGTCCACCTCAGCAATGTTACTGAGGAGGACACAGAAATTAGGAAAAGGAAAAACAGCAATGGCTAAGTTTTTAATTACATGCACTTACACAAGTTTTCAGATCCAGGGGCTGGCTTGAAAAATATTAAATATTTTTGTGGGACAACCACTTTAGGTAATGTTCTACCATCAGGGTTGGACTGATCCATTAGCGTACCAGAGGATATTCTAGTGCAGAGCTTCTCAAACTGTGAGGCAGACTTTATTGGGGAGACGCCTCTCCAGTTCTTGGTGAGGTGCAGCTAAGTGGCCAGTCTTGGCAGATGTTGTTATATGCTGTAATGGCCAGTCTATATTTGCACCATGCTCTGGTTCAGCAACATAATTGTTCTTTTTGTGCTTACTTCAATGTTCTCTTAGGTTCAAGAGAAAAGGTCAAAGCCTAACTGAGGTAATGTAAGTAATTTTTGGCACAGACTATGAGCAATGGCAAGGCTTAGCTACCACTATGTTCTGGCTAGTGTGTCCTCAGAAAAAGATTACGAAACCCTGCTCTAGTCGAGCCAGGCTTTGACACAATAATGAATCCTAACAGTCCAGTAGAGGACAACTCCATTAGGATTTGTAGCCAATCACTGCAATCAATAGGGTCCATTTCCTATGGGTTTATTCACAAATATCTTATTATATCTTGATGATATGTCCTTGTTTGCAATCAGATGTCTTCTCTTTAAAGGCTTTCTCCTCCTTGGAAAATCCCTACTCGTTTGGCTTGTAAAAACACCATGAATTTTCATTCTTTACAAGCTTTTTTTATTCATACATGTAAATAATTCATGTAAATGTATTGTTTTGTGTGGTTTCCCAATCTACCAGAAAAGACTATGGGCCAATGCATGAAAAGAAAAAGTTTGCACTACATTTTCTATTTCCATATTCACTTGTTAGCAACTGACTGCAGGAGTTTTTGAGTAAATAAAATGCAAGACAATTCAAAAAACTATGTTTAAAAATATGTGTGAAACAACCCTTCTAAGTAAGTATAAGGCATGATAAGGCTATTTGTTAGATAAAATTAATTCTAATACTTAGGGAGTTACTTCATACAAACCACAAGCGTGTGAGTCATACTGTAAGATTCGACTTGCTATATGTATTAATAAAATAAAAAAAATAATCTAAAACAAAAATAATTTATTTTACTCTATTCCCACTTTAAAAGGAGTCTGACGATGGAAGAGTGACCTTCACATCTGTCCCGCTAAATTAGTTCTTCAACATGAGAGCCTCCCTATGTCAGGGATTCTTGTAGGTTACAGTGAGTGGCATGTTGTGCTTATTTCCCACAATTAAGCAATTTTAGCAAAATGTTGATACTTTTGGGAAGATTGGAGCAACACTTGCTACTTTCCAAAAAGTGGGTAAACTGTTGCAGGGAGTGGGTGGAGCAGGGGCAGCTATAGATGGCCTAGAGCATCTATTATAATCTACGCCAGGAAACCAGCATAGATGATAGACCTTGCTAGTGTAGATTTCCAGTTTGGCACACAGACCTGCAAAGATGTGTGACAATTATGATGGACATGTGCTTCTTAATAGTTGTGTGGCACCTGATGCCCGAAGGAATAGATTAAGATCGATGTAATAAGCCAGTCTTAAAGAGTCGCTGTACTTTCACACAATTTCATTTACTAGAGAATTGTGTAACTAACGAATGGCTAGATTACTTTGTTTAAAAATATGCCTGAATCCACCTGAAAAACCTCTATAAAGTTATGGCGCCTAGGAGTCTCACCTCTACCTAATTTGCAGTCCACTCTCTGTTATCAGGCAAGATCGATCCCAGAGACAAAGAAGATGGCTCACAGGAAATGGGAGCATGTCAGAGCTAGCTGAGATCTTGACTTGAACAGCTTCTACACTGCTCTGAAGATTACAGGGGTGGCCTTTCCTTATATGTTTTGTGAGCTGAAAACTAAAATAGTGTGAAGTAAGGGAAAAGAAGTCACAGCAGTACAGTGCTGGCAGATTCCACAGAAGGGAGAAGCCCCCTGATTGTGAGAGAAATGCATCTAGCTCTGCACTAGCTGTGCAGCTGAAACAGAAAATAATATGGCTGAAAAGACATCAGGGAAGCTCAAAAAGACCTTTTCCTTCACAGTTATGATTGTACAAAGAAGCTCAGCCACTATGCAAACTTTTTTGAAAACTCAGGTATACTTTAATAAGTGTCCCCCAAGTGATAGGCAACTGATCAATGAAATGCTTACTCATCCTAAAAATGGACTGATTTTTCAGAGAGATTAACGGAAGGCATTACGGAAAGTGCTTAACCCCAGTGGCCATACCCCTCTTTGTAATCACTTCCTAAAACATTATGGTGAGTAAACCACTTTAAGTATCTATCACATCACTAAAATGTAGTCACATTTGCAGCCTAGGGTGAAACATAAAATGACACTCTAGAAAAAGTAATTTATCATTCAGTGTTTATTTCCATAAGAACTGTAGAAGTCTCTTTGTGTCTCCATAAGCCCTCATCTAAATGACGGTCATCTTTTGTGTCCTGCCAGCGGAAAGTTAAGACTTTGAAAAGAACAGTAACTATAGCATTATAATGCCAAGAAGTAATCTGAATAGAGATCATGACCTGCACTGTCATTGAAAGTAAGCTTCTTTTTAATACCAAGTACAGGGGAAATTATTATCATGATATATTGTAGCTCAAGGCTCCTTGAAAACAGGTGATATATTTAATCTGAATATTAGGGTACGGTCACACGTAGGAGGTCTGCGTATATCTTCTGATATTCAAGAGCATATGCTGCATATTTTCTACCTGATCTACCCATGTGTGAAGGCACCATAAATAAAAGACAAGATTACAATCTCCCTCTAAGTACACTACAGCTAAAGGCTAGGTACACCTTTGGGAGAATTTTTTTTTTAATGACTGCCTTTTACTCATTTTGGCCTCAAAAACATTTCTTCAATTGGTCTTTATTAAAATTATTGAGCCATTCTATCACAAAGGGCTAACTGTTTTTGTGAATCGTACTTTC
The DNA here is from genome assembly GCA_900303285.1 of Rhinella marina. Lineage (NCBI taxonomy): Eukaryota > Metazoa > Chordata > Amphibia > Anura > Bufonidae > Rhinella > Rhinella marina. The sequence continues at coordinate 199,296 of ONZH01016098.1, read as the reverse complement.
AATTTCTCTTTGTGCAGGTCATCTAATAAAACTTATCTCTAAATAACTAAAAGGTCATAAACACTTATTTAAGCCACATTCTTATCAGCAAGAAAGAACTGAACTATAATGAGTGTTCAAAAGGTCAGAGATCAGAGTTAAGGTGCTGTCAACTGAGCTGTCTGATGGAACAGTGAAAATTCAGATACTGCTACTAGAGAAACTCAAAGCTGCACAGAGAAAGGGACTCAAAATTTTTAATAAAGACCAACTTAAAAAATGATTTTTAGTGCAAAATGAGTACAATGCAATAATAAAAAAATGCCCCCAAAGGTGTACATAGCCTTTAATGTGCAAGCCTTCATAATTACCATAAACCACTACCGTGCTTTTACTTCTATGCTCTTAATTCGAATGTTAAAATGTAGGCCTTATTTTCCTGGGGCAGCTGCAAGAGTTATGTCTAGCTTCCCAAGTGCCCTCCAAGCAAGTTATTCTACCAACACAAAGATATGACATTTACCTTGGGTCTTCTTCAGTTTAATAGATTTCATGGAAGGGATTGCATTAATCACAGACAAAATACCAAATAAATTCTAGGCAATGCTTTGTCCCACAGTTACTGGATAAGTTTAGGGGACCTTTCATAATCAGTGAGTTGGAAGGAGACCTATGTCTATCAAGGTCACAGTACAAACTCCAAGGCAAAAGGGTAAATAAAAGACCCTTTAAGTGGCATAGATACAGTTTGCCATATACTTAAAAAATTACTTCCTGACCCCTACTGACCTGATACCTGGATCAAAATTCTACACCAGTAGCAGTAACCCTGTATATTGTGTCAAGATGTGATCACCCCAATGATAAAGCACAACTTCTCTAGAGGCCATTATTTTCCTAAAACAAGACCCATATTTACTAATGTGAATACTACTAGAATCTGTCCATAAAAGTTGTAAACTGGGGCAATTTTGGCATAACAACTGGGGCAATTTTGGAACAATTGGCATAACTATGGTTTCTCCAACTTTTTCGACTTTCTCAAAAAAAAGGCAGGTTTTATCAACAAGCCTGAGCCAAGGTGATAAATCTGGTGTAGCTCTAGCTCTGTTTGTCACAGTACAGACAATATCAGGTAGGTATTATATTCCAGTTCAGAGTTCATGAAAGTCACAGAAAGCTTAGAATCTAAAACATAACTTTTACTTCACAAGATATAAAAATCAATGCTCCATATCTGCGCAGACAAATCTAGAGAGTGCACCCCATACACAAAGTGTCAAACACAAAACCAAACAAAAAAGAAAACAAACAAGGAGGCAGACAATTAACGGACTTACAGGGGTTAATGGCCCGAGAGATGCAAGCAGAAGGGAGAAGTCCCTAATATGGATACTGCTGCTAAACCTCAACCCAGGGACGGATCCTAAAGGTGGATGCTCCCTGGTCCCAAACCTTGTCTGTCTTTCCCTGCACTTACCCTAATGTTTTCCCAATAGTTTCCCAACGCGTTTCCCCTCAACAGTAGGTCTAGCTCTGCCCAAATATCTTGTTAGCTTTTGATGCCGCAGACTGGTATTACATACTATAATTTTTGATTAATCAGTTTTTCATGCTGTAGAGGGGGCTACTACAGGCCTGAAATACGTTGATCTTCATTTGTATATGCAGCTCCCGCCGCAACCCCATCTACATGTTTGTGTTCTTGCATCATTTATATAGACAGATGACACTACAGAGCTTTGTGTCATCCCTGAATATAGATAATACTATAAAGTCCTTCTGCATCATTTATAAAAGGGGTTGTGATGCTGGCTGGCTGTGCTCGCTGGCATCTAGTCTCTCCTGGTGGACACAGCAGTCAGGATACTCATCCTCCCTGCTGCTCCAAGATGTAGGCTGCCTAAGGCCTTCCCAGCCTGCTTCCTGGTGCTTGCTCCCTTACACCATGCACACTCTCCCCAGCTTATAGGGGCAGTACATGCACAGGCTAATCTTTGTCGAGCCGACTGCAGTGTTCCCTTATCAGAAGGTGACTAAGCAAAAGGTTCTTGACTTTTATAGTCCTGCAAAGGTGTGTTAATGTATCATTCTAATCTCCTGTGCCTGAACTCTGCCTGATCACTGTACTGACCTTGGTGCCACTCGCCAGAGTCTCTTGACTTGCTTGGGTCAGCAGCCTCCAAACAGAGACTATTACTACTATTCTTAGAGGTAGCCGCCTTGTTCCCCTGCAGGAAAGTCCAGATGCTCATACAGAGGGGGGGGGAGGGGGTGAAAAATCAGAGATTTACCATGGAAATGCCCTCAGCACTAGTCCCAGACTAAATCCATACTGTGGCATAGTAGGCCCACACCTGCTGCACCACACCAGTTAAATAGTAATGTTCCCAGTACAGAGTACTCCACTTATAACGATGGTCCAGTTTGAATACGACCCGTGTACAACTACTTTTTTAAACTGAGTGTATATACATTTTCAATGGAGAGAGAAAAGAAAGCTGCTGTCAGACACCTCTCTAGATGGTTTATCTTTCAAGAGAACAAAGAGATCAGGCAACATCAGGAGTTCTCCATATACATTAGGTCATTAGGTGATCTCGTTGGTAGCCTTGACCAAAAATACTTGTAGTTTACAGTGTATGGGGACCCTTATAATAGCTCAGATAAGCAAATAGGATAGTGTGGGTCAAAAGGCAAGGTAACTACCAACAAAGTTTCCAATATCAAGCACTAGAATTCTGAAAGCAAGCTGTGACTTCAGACAGGTACAAGCTACAGAAACTAATGAAATCTATTTACAAAGTTAATTCATGTTTTATGTATGTTTACTACTTTTAGAAAAGGTTGTAGAGCCTCTTTCTAATATACTATGACCACCCCATCAATACTGTACCAGTCTACCCATAAACATTGTTAGGCAGAGTTCCCTCTATAGACAGTGGCAGTCTGTGTTCTTCATGTTCAGATAGAAAAAACAATAGAACAAGAAGCAGCAACTAACATCACTTAAAAACAACAGTTAGTGATATTTCTCTGTCACTAAGGCTAGGTTAACACCATGTTATACACCAAATATTTTCACTCAAATGTGGTCTAAACATAGCCTTAAAGGAGTTGTCCCATCTTGGGCATTGGGGGCATCTCATATTTGAAATAAATGAAAGCCAGCACGAGTACGGCAACCGCTCCATTTACTTCTATGGGGCTTACTGAAATATCTGAGCCAGTGCTCAGCTATTTTTTAGAACTCCCATGCAAATGGATGGAGAGCGCCATTCCAAAACTTTGCGGGCTCCGTTCTAAGGATAGAGGTGGGACCTGCACCTATTAGACATTGGGGGCATATCCTAATAATATACCCCCAATTTCCGAGATGGGACAACCCCTTTAAGGGACGTTCACACAGGCAAAATACTTGAGGCTGAGCCTCAAGTTTCTGCCATGGGTTCTACCGAGGGTTTGCATGCTGATTAGACCCATTCAATGGGGCCAATCATTGTGTGGCTGCATCTCAATTCTGGTTCTGATGAGGAATCCAGGGTTGTCAACCAGAATTTTTTTGACAACTTATGCCAAAATCATGGACAGCCAACATTTTTTACGGACAAATTGGAAAACCATAATGAATGATAAAGATTATAATGAATACATGTCTATAGCTCAATATACAGATACAAACCCATTACCAGCAGTTACTGTGAGCTGTAAAATGATGATAACTACCACCAAAATAATCTAGCCAAGTACCACCAGACTCAAAAAAATCACGGACACATCTTTTTTTTTCATGGACACAGGAAAAAAGTTGTCTATTTTTACTGACTGTCCAGACATTTCTGGACGGTTGGCAACCCTGGAGGAAACTGTGGCAAAATAGGGCAGGATGCTTCCTCCCTTAGAAAACAATGGGAAGCAAATTTAAGGCATTATTCCAAGTTGGTTCCAATGTGTTTTCTGTGTCGGAATTAGCCCAAAAAAACTCAGTGTGAACTAGCCCTTAGCTTGACTGCTCCTGCTAACACCTAGATTCTGTGCTGCCACAAGCCTGTAAGTTCTCCTTCAAATTTAACTCTGAAGCAAGAAGAGCTTATACATTGATATGTGCAATCTTTAACCAACTGCATGATCACCGACAGAGATAACAAAAGTATATTAGAAAATAACATTTTTTTCATTCCACAATGAATATGTTTTAGCAACAAAAAATTGTAAATATCACTTTTAGCAACCACTGGTTAGAATTCTCCTCAAACTGGTAAAGCTCCAGGGAACACCAGATCTTACCTAAGAAGCTTGCTCTAAAGTACAGCACCGGTGCCTGATAGCTTATGGAGTATAAAACATGATATTCATAGTGAATCACTTCTGATTGCAGAGCTCCCTGTGGTAGAGCACAGTTATCTTCTTCTTCATGATTGCCCTAAAAAACACAAATTAAAATCACTCTTGATATTTTGATTATTGAAATGCATTCCCTGCCATCTCTGTCAACTTAAATTCCCATTCCACTTTTCTTCCATGAAGTAGAAATAACTAATGGTAAAATATCTTTAAAGGGGTTCTCCGGTCCAAACCTAATATTTGCTGGCTAAATCTAACCTGTGGAGGGAAGGTTAGTGGTCATATACTTACATTCCACAGTGTAGCCAATTTGGAGATCCACCTCCCGGTCACGTGGTCCCTCCAGATGGATTTTCTACCTTCCGGCCAAAGTCCGTCTTCTTCTCTTCCTGTCTTCTCTTCCTTGCTCCAGCAGGAGACGGATCGTCACAAGTGACGTCACCTCCTCCTGCTGGAGAAAGTGCCAACCGGCAGTCTTCACAGTGCACTAGGCTGAATGCTAGTGCGCATGGGCGGGACCGCCTGCAGGCTGGCCATCAATCTCTGTATTGTACAGGCTTCTATGGGAAGCCTGTACTGACTCCTGCACAGTGCAATGTAAGCGCTGTGCAGGAATGACAGCCACAGAGGCTGATCGCTCTGCTATGCATGTCACAGGGGCACTGGATGGCAAACAGGGGGGCAATGGATGGCAAACAGGGGGCATTAGATGACACAAGGGGCCACTGGATGGCACAAGGGGGGCACTGGATGGCAAACAAGGGGGCAATGGATGGCAAACAGGGGGCATTAGATGACACAAGGGGGCACTGGATGGCACAAGGGGGCACTGGATGGCAAACAAGGGGGCAATGGATGGCAAACAAGGGGGCATTAGATGACACAAGGGGCCACTGGATGGCACAATGGGGCCAATGGATGGCACAATGGGGGAACTGAATGCCACAAGTGGGGCAATTGATGGCACAATGGGGGGCACTGGATGGCACAAGGGGGCAATGGATGGCAAAGGGGCACTGGATGGCACAAGGGGGGCAATGGATGGCATAAGGGGGCACTGGATGTCACTGTTATGGATGCACTGTGGATGTTACTGTTATGGGGGCGCTGTGGATGTCGCTGTTATGGGGGCGCTGTGGAGATCACTGTTATGGGGGCGCAGTGAAGTTCACTGTTATGGGGGCGCTATGGAGGTCACTATTATGGGGGCGCTGTGGAGCTCACTGTTATGGAAACACTGTGGAGGTCACTGTTATGGGGGCACTGTGGAGGTCACTGTTATGGGGGCACTGTGGAGGTCACTGTTATGAGGGCGCTGTGGAAGTCACTGTTATGGAGGATCTGTGGATGTCACTGTTATGGAGGATCTGTGGATGTCACTGTTATGGGGGATCTGTGGATGTCACTGTAATGGGGGCACTGTGAAGGTCATTGTTATTGGGCACTGTGGAGGTCACTGTTATGGGGGATCTGTGGATGTCACTGTCATGGGGGATCTGTGGATGTCACTGTCATGGGGGATCTGTGGATGTCACTGTCATGGGGACACTGTGGATGTCACTGTTATGGGGACATTGTGGATGTCATTGTTATGGGCGCTGAGTATTAGTGATAGGGCTTGTGCACAGAACCATATCTGTTTTGCGGTCTGCAAGTCGCGGATCCACTAAATAAGGTTACTGTCCATGTGCGATTCACATTTTTTGCAGTCCCATTGAGTTCTATGGGTTTTAGATCTGCATTATAAGGATCAGAATAGGACATGTTCTATCTTTCACAGAACTGATATACGGAGGATGTGGAAAGCACATGGATGTCATCAGTGTTATCCGTATGTCAGTTCTAGTAAACACAGAACATGTTCTATTCTGGTCTTCAAAATGAGGACCTCAAATCCATAGAACTCAATGGGACTGCAAAAAATGTGGATTTCAAAATGGATACGGTTGTGTGGATAGGGTTTAGATAAACAGCTCAGCAGGCAGGATCATACAAGATAGGATTAGATACGCCACTCAGCAGGCTGTGTCATACAAAATGGGATTAGATACACCGCTCAGCAGGCTGTATCATACAAATTGGGATTAGATACACAGCTCATCAGGCTGTATCGCACACAACAGGATGTGTATCAGGCACACATATAGGATAGGATTAGATACAGATGTGTTTGGATACGCTTGCTGTTTCCAGCTGTTTATCACACTCTGGAGATGGTGCAGGAAGAGCCTGTGGACTGTCAGTGATGGGATTAAATACACAGCTCAGCAGGCTGTATCACACAGGATTAGATACAGATGTGTTTGGATATGCTTGCTGATTCCAACTGTTTAGCACACTCTGGAGATAGTGAGGGAAGAGCCTGTATTGTAGGTGATGGGATTAGATACACCGCTCAGCAGACAGTATCACACAGGATAGGATTAGATACACATGTGAGGGCAGAGCCTGTGGACTGTCAGTAATGGGATTTAGACACTCAGTTAGGAGTATATTTATGTCTGGGTGTAGAAAGATGGACACAGGAATTGTAGTGGGTGTAGCTGCTGCAGACAGAGCAGTGTGGGGGGCGTGTCCAGTCTGTGACTCATCACTGTGCAGTGCAGCCAAGCTTGTGTATCAATAAAGTTATGTATTCAACAAAACAAGAAGGGTAAACAGATCTGCCAGGATAATGTGATGTTTTCCAAGGGGGAAGGAAAGCTCAGACATGAAAAACAGGTATTGGGGGCCTATGTATGCATGGTAAGGGGTGTTAGGAGCACAGAAAAAGAATTTAGATTTTTGGACCAGACAACCTCTTTAATCTACCAATCTCTCTCATAAATTGGAAAGTGTTTTAATCTAAAAATAATTTATGCCTAATTTCCCTATTATACTTCGATAGCCAAACATTTACCAAAATGTCGTCATTTTGGTATATATTTGGAAGGAATATCTTGAAAAACGAAGTTCGGTATACTTTTGAATATAAATTATATAAAAATGTATTCATATATGTACAGTACTGCACAAAAAGTTTAGGCAGGTGTGTAAAAAATGCTGCAAAGTAAGAATGCTTTAAAAAATGAAGTGTTAGTTTATTTTTATCAATGTAGTTTAGTTAGTTTATTTTATCAAAAAAATGCGAAGTGAATAAACAAATGAAAAATCAATATTTGGTGCGACCACCCTTTTGACTAAAACAGCATCATCTTCTAGGTACACTACATAACAGTCTTCGTTTTCATATGTAGGCTAAAACACAGTCGTTAACTGAAAATGAAACAGAAACAGTTGTGTAGGAGGCTTGAAACTGGATGAGGAACAGCCAAACTCTGCTACAAAGGTGAGTTTCAATTCACAGGTTATACACCATGGCAAGACTGAGCATAGAAACAAGACACAAAGTAGTTACACTGCATCAGCAAGGTGTCTCCCAGGCAAACATTTAACGTGGATGACAGCAGATGCAGTGGTCGGCCAAGGAAACTTAATGCAGCAGAAAAAAGACACATCATGTTTACTACTAGAAGATGTCCAGCAGTGTCATCAGCTTAGAACTGGAAGAAACCAATGGGACCCATGTACACCTTTCTACTGTTCAGAGAAATCTGTCCAGAAGTGGTCTTCACGGAAGAACTGTGGTCAAAAAGCCATACCTTTGACATGGCAACAAGGCCAAGCAATTCAACTAAGCAAAAAAACATAGGAAGTGGGGTGCAGAAAAATGGCAGCATGTGCTCTGGACTGATTAGTCAAAATTTGAAATATTTGGGTGTAACAGCACAGTTTGTTCACTAAAGGACTGGTACAATAATGAGTGTCTGCAAGTAAAAGTGAAGCGGAAGGAAGAAATAGAGGTTCCTTGCAAGTTTGGGGGCTGCATTTCAGCAAATAGAGTTGGGGATTTTGCCAGGATTAATGGGGTGAAACATGCTGAGAAATACAGGCAGATAGTTTTCCATCACGTAATACCACCAGGGAGGGGTTGAACTGGCTCCAAATTTATTCTACAACAGCACAACGGCTCATCAAGAACTATCTTCAGTGTAGAAAAGAACAAGAAGTCCTGGAAATGATGATATGGCCCCCACAGGGCCCTGATCCCAACATCATTGAGTCTGTCCGAGATTACATGTAGAAACTGAAGGATTTGAGCAAGCCTGCATCCACAGAAGTGTTAGTTAGTTCTAAAAGATGCTTGGAACAACCTCCCTGCCGAGTTTCTTCAAAACATGTGTGCACTTGTACTTAGAAGATCTGGTTCTGTTTTGAAGGCAAAGGGAGATCACACCAAAGGGAGATCAAAAATAAACTATTAACACTACTATTTTTGAAAGCATTCTTATATTGTATCATTTTTACACACCTGCATTAAACATTTGCACAGTACTATATGTCTGGGTCTTATTGTATGTATTCAAATGGTCTCACTAAATGTAACTGCCAAATGTGTGGTGATCCAAGCCTCCAAAGTTTTGCTCTTGGATTTACTTTTTACAGTGCTATAAATGGTAATTATATGACTATTATTTAGAGGTACACTATAACACATAGATTATTTTTTAATTAGTTTTAACCAATTTGTCCCTCCTCATTTTTGGTCTGAGTGTGCACTGCCTTTTATCATTTTATTTAATCAATAAAAGTTTGCATTATTAATGAAACTTAGTCCTGATTTCTTCCCTTTGTTAAGGACATTTGGTGATCTAATTTTTAAATTAGATAGAACGTGGGTAAAGGTTCCAGGCCCTACAGAACAGAATTTTATTATAAAGTAATATCCTTTTATGTGTCACACTATATATGTGTGTGTATATATATATATATATATATATATATATATATTTTTTTTTTTTTTTTTTTTTTTTTCCATAAACATATCACACTAAGAAGAGGTTGTTGGAATCAAATTAAACTTTATATGTGTGAATCTAATGATATATGTAAGTAATTACAATAGTATAATGAAAGGATAAGTTTAATGGGGTAAGCTGTACAACTAAAAGGAGGCTCTAGTACCCTGTTGGACCACCTCTAGCCTGGATACAAGAGATACGGTTGGGCACAGAGACATACAGTTTCCGTATCATATACTGCGGCACATTTGCCCCCAGATGTTGCAGCTTGGTCCGTGGATTCTGCACACTTGTAGGTTGCCAATGCTGGCCCTATAAATGCTCAACTGGCAATAAATCTGGTGACCGGACTGGTCAATGAAGTGTTTCAATCTGGTGGAGACATTCCTGGTAAACCCCTGGTGTGGGTGGGTGAGCACTTTCCTGTTAAAGAAGAACTCCTGCAAAAATTTTTATTCTCTGACCTGTTAGAAAGGTGCATGATATAATCTGTAGTGAATGTCATTTTCTTATCAGTGACTGTTTCTGTGAGTAAAAACCTTTCTTCTTATTGTAGCTGGGTCATGTGACCAACTCCCTGACCTCCAACTGACCCAGATATAAGTAAAAAATTCAGACACTGGTAAGAAAATGACATTCACTACAGATTATATCATGTACATTTCTAGCAGGACATGGAATAAAATTTTTGTCGGGAGTTCTTCTTTAAATAATGCCAGTTGGAACCCCTGCCGTAGGCAACACATGCACCCTCGGGATGTCGTGCACATATCGCTGAGCTGTTAGTGTCCCTTGTATCACTACTAGGGCTGACTGGCATATGTGATGCTTCCCAAGATCATCATACCAGCAGATGGAGGAGTGTGTTGCTCCACAACAAAGGCAGAAATGAAGCACTCACAAGGCACCATATTTGAACACTACCATCGTTGGAGCCAAAACAGAACCTGAATTTGTTGTTAAAGACTATATGGTTCAAGTAAGTAGAAGTCCATGTTTCTTATTCACTACACAACTGAAAAAGAAGGTGACTGTGGCTGGCTGTCAATAGCAAGACACATAATGGGTGGCATGACAACCTATTTCTTTCTTCTAAGAACCTGGAAATGGTCTAGGCAGAAACAAGGGTGCGTAATGAAGGTGCCATCTGTGTCTGGGTAGTGGACAATGAAACTGTGGGAGCTGCTTGTGCTTGTCAGCAGATCAAACGATTCTCTCTACAGTACTGGTGATCGCCCTGGCCTGTTCACCATGTGTGCATGCCCTTACATAACCACTGCTCTCAACACTTCCTAACAGCTAGATCAGAACACCTAGATGGTGGGCAATTCATGAAAATGACTATCCTGCTTCTCTCAGTCCAATGATGGGCCTCCTCTCAAAGTTGTTCTCAAGTCAACTGGACAAAATGTTTGACTCTGTCATAGAGGCATGTCTAGAAGTCAATGATCCCTTACAAAGAGTCACACTACCCAAAGGTAGCTTCTGAGAACCTTTTTATAGGGCAGCAGAGGAAGCACTTTTACTCCCTCTTATGGCAAGACACAGTACCTAATGAGACCAAACCTGTATTATTTAGATGTCTGCCTGAGACTTAACTGCATGTCAAGCTTTACAGCAATACGACATTTCTATCTGGGTTTGTAATTATTTTTTTTTCAATCTGTGTGTGTGTTTACATATATGGATGTGGTAGGGCAGAGAGGAGTTACCTCCACAGGAGAGGAGAGTTCACAGAGTTGGCAGAGTTCGGCTATAACGATGTGATAACCAGTAGTGCCGTTATCTGACCAAACATCATTGAAGCACTGCATGCCATAAAGTGCAGGGTGTGGGAAAAGAGGAGAAGAAGACAATAGGTTGTGTATAAATTAGGAGGTTAGGATTGGCAGCCATTGTATAGCCAATAGTGGGAAGATGAGCAGGTTTGAAAATTTGACAAAATTTAAGATTGATATTTGTAAAAAAAAAAAAAAAACAGAGGGGTTTTGAGAAGGAGGTGCTATATTTTCAGAAAAAGGAGTTTGGAGGATGATTTGAGTGGGAAAAGCAGCAACAAATGGATAGTGGAGGGAAAAGTCTAGAGAAGGAAGTGGAGATATTGGAGAAAAAAAAAAACCTAAAAATAAATAATAATAATAATTAATTATTACTGATTAGTCATTTTCTATTCCTTATGTAGCCAATAGTGGGAAGCTATTTGGAACACACAATTGATATTTGATAGGTACTATTGATGGACCACCTTACCAGGGTCATTGAACAGTTCTGCTGCTCATTACCTCTTCAACCATATTTTGCAAGTTCATTTAGATAATGTTGCTTCTGGTGAAGTGGACAAATAAACAACCACTTTATTTATCTTTAGTTATTTTATTTAAGGCCATCTTTATGGAATATTTATGTGGACTTTTTGACTTAATACACTCATAATACCATGTAAAGACAGCACATGTAGTTACAGAGTTTACCATTTTAGCCTCTTAATTTGTCTGCTCCTCATGCCATATATTAAATCTTATTACTGCAAATTTTCAAGTATTTTCTCAGCATTGCTTTGAGCTGCAAATGGGTTGTGTAGCCTCTGTTTTCCTCTCAAGCACACTCACACACTAACCAAGCCCAAGGTCAGCCGTGATCACTCATTGCCGCAATGACCTCCCACATGCTCAGCAATTTTATTCTTTCTGGAAGTCAAGTGCTCTCTTAAAATCAGTTCACAAATGGTATCAAGATGATTTGAATTGTATCCAAGGAAAACAAAACACATTCATTCTCCTTCTTGAAATGCCAATTGAAAGAAGACAGTTTTAGAAAACTGAAAGAGGTCTGCTTAGGGCAAATTTAATCATAAACTGAAGTGATGGCAAAAGTCAAAATTTCAGAAGTTTCACAGAATCAGGCAGTACATTTGCAATGGTAATAAAAAAAACTTAATAATTTTGGTGTTTTTATATAGTCTGAATTGTGTATGTGGGCAGCACTGTATTCTGCTAGAACTTTCAACACCAATGGATGTATTTCTAAAGGCTGCAATAGTTGGAGCTTGGTCCTAGTCTTCCTTGCACCACATAATGTATATAAGGTACTTCAAACAGACTTAACATAAAGCACTGACAAGTGAAATAAATAACAAGGTATGTATATACTGTATAAGGCAGCAAGTCAATAGTCAGTCTATGATGTTGGTTGGAAGCAGGAAATAAAGGCAATTGTAAGGATCTCGGCGACATTCGTAAAGGTCAAATTGTGATGGCTAGACAACTGCATTAGAGTATCTTGAAAATGGCCGGTGTCTAGAGATACAGTGGTTATTACTAGAGATGAGCAAATGTCTTGAAATTTGTTTTGGACCTAATGTGACAAATTTTTGAAAAAGTTTGATTCACGTACGAATTGAGAGACAGAGAGAGCGAGAGAGTTCTGAAACATACAGCTTTTTTAATCCTTTCAGAAAAAAATCTGGAGTGCACGTTTTTCACGTGTGAATGTTTCATTAGTTGCCTAAAACAAATTGCTAAATATTTGAGTTTGTTAGGAAAAAAGGTGAACAAATCCATTCTACCATTTTAGAATTCATCCAAAGTTTCCCAAAATATTTGGATTCTAGCAAACCCAATGCTTGGGGACTTGTTTCAGACAAAACAGAGAGAGACACCCCCAATATAATATTCAACTGAAAGTGACACAAGAAAACCAGAATTTCACTTCTCGCAAATAGACATGCAAGCTAGCTCTCCTTCCAGAAGAACAAGAAAATCACAATTGCCTTGCATTGCTGACTGGCCTTGGGCAGTACTCTTTGGGATGTTCTTTATCATTAGAGAGACCAAACAATATGCATGATGAGTATTGTATGTCAGGCAACAACTTTTGGTTTCTAGAAAGAATATATGAAATTTGCATATCTTAATTTGGCTGGTATCAGATAAGATTAGCGTTCTTTTCTTTTTTGGAAGAAAAGCTAATTTGAATGTCTTTTCCAGAAGCCCAAAAAGAAAATAGTGTATATCCTGTCTAATGCCAGCAGAGTTGATGTGAATGTGCATCGATTCTTAACAGATAGCAGTTTGGCATACAATACTCATGAATATTTCTTTGGGTCTCCCTAAACGATAAAGAGCGCCACAAAGAGTACTTCCCAAGGTCAGTTAGCTGAGTAAGGCAATTTTTTCTTGAGACATCCTGGTTCTTTTGTCCTTCTGGAAGAAGAGGTAGTTTGCATGTCTCATGGAGAGAAGTGTAATCCTGGGTGGGATACTATAGTTGTTTTGGATGGAGAATTGGATTGCACATCTCACTTTCAGTTGAATATTGTGTGTGAGTGTATGGTGGGCTCTCCTATTCTAGGCTAGAATTTTTTGAAAACTCAGGATGAATTCCAAATACATAGAATTGATTTGCTCATATTTATACATACATCCTTGTGCTTCATAGATCAATTTTTTCCTAATATTTTTCCACAAGGTCTTTAGTGGTAGCCTCAAACTGTTCAGTCAATGCTGAATATGATCTTTTATCTATTGCTGTGCTTGTGCCCCCACAGAATTTTTCCCTGGAAAACAGACATGCCATCTAGTACCCAGCACCAGAAATTACACAGTGTACAGAGTTGTCTGCACACTGTTAGCCAGCCACTCTGTGTGCTGTCTGTATCAGTTACTACGTTACACAGAATTGTATCCAAGCTAGGCAATTCTCTGTGAGTTTAAATAGTCACCGTACCTTCGTACAATTTCATTTCAGTTAATAGAGAATGGTGTAATTGGCACATTTCTAAATCACTTCATTAAAAAAAATCTGCTTGTATCTACCTGAAAAAAACTGTAAAGTCCTGGCCACTAGGGACAGGCAGGATCCTACTCTGGTAAGATGTGGGCTGAGAGGAAGTGGGGGAGGGGTGTCAGAGCTAGTGGAGATCCTAAGTCTGCTTCTGAACATCACAGGAGAATACTGCTTCTCTGAAAGTCTTATTTATCCCTCCTTATGAGTTTTTTGAGTTCCCGAGAAGAAAACAAACATAGTGTTAAGTAAGGGAAGTGAGGTCACTGAATACATTGCTAGCTAAAGGGACACACCCCCTGTTTCTGAGAGAAATGCATCTAGCTGTGCAGCTGAAACAGGTATTAATACGGCTGAGACTTTAGGGATGCCCAAACATAACTGTTCCTTCACAGCTATGATTGTACTAAGAATTACAGCCATTATGCAAACTTTTTTTGAAAACTCAGGTACGCTTTAACCCCCTAACTGTTTTGCCAGAGTGGAGCTCCAGCAGTGGGAAAAGTAGCTAACTGGAGGGGGGGGCTGCTTTAGATGCTGCTACCTCCTGAATAGCTAGAAACATGCAACTGATCTTGTTTGAAAGCAGACATTCAAAGCTTTCAGACAATACCAAAATGACAGCAATACGTTCTGGACAGAGAAATATATAATTGATAGAAATCTGGATGCTGTGAATGCGATTATTTCCGACTTGATTTCTAACAATGATTTCTCCTCTGTTTCTTGGTCTTTAGCTGTCATTTTGGTTTTGTATTAGTGCCTGGACTGTCAGCTTTCATACAAGAACCAGTTGCATGTTTCTGCTGCATGTTCTGCTGCTACCATTGAGGAGAAATCACCATCTAAAGCAGCCCTCCCCCCTACAGTTAGCTACTTTTCACACTGCACGAGCTGTACTCGGGCAGAACAGTTAGGTGGTTAAAGGGAATGTGTCATAAGCAATGATCTATTGTTTAAATCACATTTTCATGTTAAAGGGGTTCTCCCGGAATTTAAAACTGATGACCTATCCTCAAGATAGCTCATCAATATTAGATTGGTGGGTTTCCAAATACTGGCACCCCTGCTGATCAGCTGTTTGGATAGGCTGCTGCTCTCAGCGGAGCACCGGTGAGCGCTGTGGCTTCCTCACAGCTTACCAAGCACAGCGCTGTCCATTGTATAGTGGCTGCACTTGTGGACTGAGCTGTGTAGTTTCAGAGCTACCCAGAAACAGCCAATTGTCCAGGTCATTTATTGATGTCCTATCCAGAGGATAAGCCATCAATAGGAAAATCCTGGACGCCCCTTTTAAGGCTAGGACTGCATGGCCACAGGGTGCAATATTAGCACATAGTGATATTGCATCCTGACATGGAGTAGAGGTAATACGGAGTTCCCATGCACTAATTTAACCTAAGTAATTACAGCAAGTACTATATATTTATATAACTCTCACCTGACAAAACAAAGCATTTCCTCTTTATTGCTGTCCTAGAGGCATTCCATAAGAGAAAGTCACAGAGAGGAAGCGTTCTGTATAATAATTCTGAATGGATGTGCTGAAAGACACCAGCATTGCTTCCAAGTATTAGCTGAAAGAGTCTTTTCTTACACTGCCTGTCAATACATGCCTCAGAGACTGGCGTGAATTCTTTATCATATGGCAAGCTAATCCTCATCTCTGCTTTCTGTTTAGCACTTCTGCCAGAATGATAAAAAGACTGCAAGAGGCAAAGATTACAATTTTCATGTATGATGTATGAAGGTTAACTGAAGCTTGTATGGCACTTCACATAGAATATAACAGCCCTGCCGTAGTGAATGGAAAATTCCCAGTTACAGATTTGTGTGATTATGGATTTTAAATGGGTCATGCCATGATCAATGTAAAAAATTAAAATCCAACATCATAAAGTACATGATAATCTCTTTCTAACAAAGCTAGAACCAGCCCTGTACCTCACATGGGTCCAGAGATCTTCCATTCATTGCTCTGCTAGATTTATATCAAGCTGGCAGCTCAAGGGGAGTGTCTTTTCTGCTGCAGCTCAGCTATCTCTGTATTACAGCTCAGGAGGCAATTGAAGGATGAAACTGAGCATGTGTGGCCATCTCAGTGAGCTGGACAAAGAAATAAGAAAAAGAACGAACAGCAGGTGACACCATACATATACATTTTATTGAATAACTTAGTGGCTATGCAAAATTTGTGATTACATGCAATTACAAAAGTATTCAGATCCAGGTGCTGGTTTGAAAAATGTAGAATATTTCTCGTGGGAAAACCCCTTTAATAAAATGGAAAACACTTGAAACAGAGGACCTGTTTGGAGCCCTTTGGAGTAGAGATCAGCGAGTCTATCCAAGAAAATAGATCCAATATTCCTAAGTTAACCAAAGAGAGTACTAATGACTAAATGCTTCTATAATATACCCTCACACCCAATTAATTGCTGCAGTACATATAAAATGTGAAAGAAAACAACATTCCAGGTCATGTTCACACAATGAGTATCCTGTCATGATTTAGGTACAGATTTCATGCCTAAATCTTGACATACACTCCATTGAAGTATGGTGGGACTAATCCATGCTACATTCCACTAGCCAATGCATGGTAGAAATCTGCATTTCAGCTGCAGATTTATGCTGTGTAATATCTAAAAAATCCTATGCAGATTTATTTGGCTATGGCAAACCCATATAATATGGAAATAGCCTTAAACTGCTCCACGAAAACAGACTACTAACAAATCCTGTGTTGTCATATTCTTCAGATATACCCATCACTTAATTTTTGCTGAACTATTGAATGTAAATAGGGGAAAATGGTATGGAGCATGATGCATGAGCATGTCAGACTACACAGAGTTGGATGACTGTTCTTAGCTAGAGATAGATAAATCTGCATAGGTACTGGACACACATATTGATAGGACATAATTGTAATTTGCAAAGTTGCTTACAGCATACCTAAGGTTTCAAAACAAAAGTTTGCATACTGGCTGTGTTTCTTTGTACAATCATAACTGTGAAGGAACATTTTTCTTTCAGTCATATTATTCTTTGATTTAGCTGCACAGCTAGATGCATTTCTCTCAAAAGCATGGGGTGTCTCCCTTCTGCCTGCACTGTATGCAGTGACCTCACTTTCTTTACTTCCCTCTATGTTTTCTTTCAGTTCTGGAGCTCACAGAACACATAACTAGGGATAAATCATACTAATAGAAAGGTAGGAGGCTCCAGTGATGTTTAGAAGCTGTGTAGAAGCAGTTGTTTTATCAGGCTGACAAGCTCAGCTTGCTCTGGCACGCCCCCACTTCCCCTTAGGTGTCTTCAGATTTCCCCAAAATCCCCACCACATTGATTATGGTAAACAGAGGTAAAATATGAAATAGAGATGTGCAATACAATCCTGATTCCAGTCTGAGTCCAGTGGAAGATATACATTTTCCTTCTGACTTTCCTCCCATGAAAATGTCACATAGAATGACTCACAGTCTCCAGGGGGAACAAAATATAACAGTAGAAATCTTTAGAATCCAAAACTGATGTAGGGAAATGGATTTTCCTGCATTTTCAAGGACGTAAATCAGACACTCCGAGATATATTGATGACTGCAGTCTCTCCATTTAACATTTTTTGATATTTTGGATTTGGCATTTGAATTTTGTCATGTTGTTACCTGTAACATTGTAAATCCCAAGCAGATGCTGGATACACAGGAACAAATATAAGCCTGTATCCACGACCACTACAGAACATAACCACCTTGCAGCAGTTTTCAGAATCATACACATGGCACACAGACTTAATAGACGTTTGAGTGGTACTACAGTATATTCTTGCCTCGAAGCAATGTTTCTTTCTAGTTGAGATGCACGTATCATACAGAATGCATTGGAACATGCATGAAGTTCATAGCTGTCTATGGCTGCCGCTACGAATGCGAAGGGTCTAAGATACTACATAGGACACCCATCTATTCTGTGCTCTTTATAATACTGGTACTGTATCTTCTTATGGTATAACTGCTACCTCTAAACCCTCTACAGCCATGCCCCTAAAGTGATGCTGCAACAAAACATCAACTAAGAGCCCATGCTCATGGCCGTTTTATAGAATGTTTTCTATGGAATTCCCATAAAAGTGCGTGGGGTCTCTACCGCACCTACGAATGCTTCTGATTTCATATGTGGCTTTCTTTGGGATTCCAACAGGAATTTAACAGAAAACTATTTTCCCCTCTATCTCAGCACATATAGCCCCTATGCACTGCCATGCAGTCTCTAAGCACATGGCTTTAGGGCTCATGCACGAATGTATTTTCTTTCCGTGTCTGTACCATTTTTTTTGCGGATTGTATATGGAACCATTCACTTCAATGGGTCCGCAAAAAAAATGGAAATTGCTCCGTGTGCATTCCGTTTCCGTATGTACGCATATCTGTTCCTCAAAAAAATAGAACATGTCCTATTATTGTCCACATAACGGACAAGGATAGGACTGTTCTATTAGGGGCCAGCTGTTCTGTTCCGTAAAATATGAAATGCACACGGACATCATCCATATTATTTGAGGATCCGTGTTTTGCAGAGGATTCGAGTATTGCGAACAGCAAAACACATACGGTCGTGTGCATGAGCCTTTACTGTGTACATAAGCCCTTAGAGTGAGTTCACACGTGGCAGTTAAATCTAATTTTTTTCTGATTTTCACAAAAGTAAATGATTTTGCTTTAATTTTAAACAAACCATGGCCAAGAACTGTAACTTGGCTGTGACTTGTGGACTCACCCTAAGGCTACTTTCACACTTGCATTGTTAATTTCGGTATTGAGATCCGGCAGATGATCTCAATACTGGAATTAAATGGATCCGTTTTGATTTTGCACATCAGGATTCATCCGTTCCATTAGGATGCGGTTGTGTGACATCAAAACGGAAATAAAACGGATCTGTCACTAAATACATTGAAAGACAATAAGTGACGGGTCCGTTTTTTTAGGCTCCTAAAAAAATGGACCCCGAATAGGTTAATGTGCTACAATGTCCAAACATGAGAGAGATAAGAAATAATCAAACACTGGAGTCAGAAGGCTCATGGTGCCTGTACACACAGCAGGCTGTTCCATGACTTCAATGTTCTTCACTTGTACAAGCCGCTCAACTGAAAAATTCAAAACAACAGTGATTCATAAAAAAAACACGTGCCTTGTTTGCTGCATGTTTTTTTTTTTGCCACAACATGTAAAGGTGTCCTCAGGAATCTAATGGTAGTTTCATTCTAGCACTAAAATCTCCCAGCAGGCTCTTCTGGCAGAGGCATTAAAGTCAATGGGGCCTGGCAGTGCTCCCGCCCCTTCTGGCTATGGCAGATACAATTATTTTAGCGCTAGTGAGTGTACTAACTCTGTACAATCTTCCTAAGCTGAAATATTTACGTCAGTGGTCGGGCAATAAACAGCTATTGGTGATAACAATAACGTTGATCACATACGTTTAACCCCTCAGATGCCATGGTCAAATGTAACCCGGCATCTGTAAGGTTAAAAACCAGGAGCGTGCGCTTCCGGCCGTGTATGAGTTCCCCCTAGTGAACAGGGGCGGATTGGCCATAGACCTTACAGGGAAATTTCACTTTGCTCCAATGCCCAGGGGGCTGCCTGAGCCCTCCTCACCGCCGGCCAGTGGAAGTTTTTGGGGATGTATTTTGTGGTGCTGGCAGCATTTTGTGATGGACTGTGGTATTTGGCTCTGTTGGGGTGGTGTAATGTGCCATAATATGGTATTGCTGGCCCTGCTTTCCATCAATTTGGACCCGACTAGAAAATGGGGCAACTTTTAGTATTTTTTCCAGGGTCACTTTAAGTTCCCAGTCTGCCCCTGCTAGTGAGGATTGGGGGAGCAGCAGCCTTAGTCCTCCTGAGTTACATGAGGCTAATGCATTGGAGTCTATGAGAAAAGCAATCTAATTATTGCTTGTTATAGTTCCCTAGGGAACTTTTAAAAAGTGAAAAAAAGTGTTTTTAAAAATATTACATAAATTAAAAATATAAAAATTAAAATCACCCCCCTTTCCCAAAAATTTAAATAAAAATACAGAAATAATTTTAAAAAATTAACATCATGGGCATCGCCACATGCAAAAATGCCTTATTAAAATATAAAAATATTTATCCCATACGGTAAAACGGGATAAAAGTGAAAATGGCTGATTCACTGTTTTTTTGTCCCTTCACCTTCCACAAAAAATGTAATTTTTTTTTTTTTTTTTAAAGTCATACACACCCCAGAATTGTATAAACAAATAGATCACCCTGCAAAAAAGGAGACCTCACATAGCTCCATACACATAAAAATAAAAAAAGTTATGGGGGTCAGAATATGGCAATGCAGCAAAAAAAATGTTTTTCCCATTTCTAATTTTTTCAGTAAAAAGCAAAAAAAAAAAAAACCCAACAACTATACATATGTAGTATCATTGTAATAATACTGACCTGGAGAATAAAAGTAACAGGTAACAGATCAGTTTTACCACATAGGAAACAGTGTAAAAAAAAAAAACCATAAAGCTGTAGTGGACTTTTTTATAATTCCACCCATTTGAAATTTTTTTCCTGCTTCCCACCACATTGTATGCAGCCGTAAATGGTGCCATTAGAAAGTGCATCTTGTGCTGCCCAAAAAAAAAAAATTCTCATATGGCATTCACGTGAATGAAAAAAAAAAAAGTTATGGCTTTGGGAGGGCTGGGAGTAAAAAATGAAAATGAAAAAACAGAAAATCACTCTCTTTCTTGAAAGGGTTAAGCAGTAATACAGTAGAGATAAATGGATACAACACATGGAAATTACATTCAATCTATAATTGACCATCACTATCCGATCGTGGAGGTTCAACAACCAGCACCTCCGCCAATGGCTTTTCGGAAGCGGCTCCGGCACTGGAATTAGGCGCCAGAACTACACAGATGTGGAGAGATCAACAATATAAAAAGCCCCCCCTTTAAATTATTTGATCAATGTATTTTCCCTGCTCATCCATATCAATACAAGAATAGCCAGCCCCAAAACGGACAAGGTCTTGGTCTGGACATGTCGTCCGCAGCGGACGAACGTTCTGTAATCATTCATCTTCAGTCTCTCAGCTTCTCTGTTTTCTTGCATCCATCCTGGACATCATCTTGGATTCATCCTCTGAGGACTGCTTGTACAGTCATTACCCCATCTCATTCAGTAGAAAAGAAAACAATTTCAGATTGAACATTACGGCAAGGTACTGATGAAGAAACATGACTCATGGCCTCATATCTCTATTGATTGACTGTCACTAGCGAGCACTGCTCGTGTCTCACTGCAAGTTAATCTAAGAAACATCAATAGAAAATGTGAAAGTAACAGATATATGTCTGCAGTTTTACATCAGGTTATGCTCTGCTGCGCTTGCTACAAACATGTCCTGTCCAGAAGTAAGGCAATAAGTCATTATTCGGCGTATGATGGGTTATATTAGCTTACCATGTGCATCAGCATTCCGGATAATGGTTTCCATCAAAATCTGGGATGTACAATATTGAATAAGTATTTACCCTTCACAAAGTTCTGATGTTTCACAAACAGTTTATGTAGCCATTTATACTTTGCATCAGTAATTTACATGTAACATTACAAGTTGGGAATTTAACCATTTGTGGGCCGTCCACTGACTATACACGTCTGAGCAGTCCGCATTTAAAGGGGTTGTCTCACTTCAGCAAATAGCATTTATCATGTAGAGAAAGTTAATACAAGGCACTTACTAATGTATTGTGAATGTCCATATTGCCTCCTTTACTGGCTGGATTCATTTTTCCATCACATTCACTGCTCGTATCCAGGGGTTACGACCACCACTACAGTGCAGATACGAGGTGGCTGGGATGGGAGCTGTTGCGCATACATGCCTATGTGCGCTCAGATGTTCCAGCCACCAAAGAGACCAGCGCCTTTTAGCAAAAGTGTGCAAGCACGACCACCACTGTTGGATTGCAGGGTGGTCATAACCCCTGGAAACAAACAGTGTATAATGTGATGGAAAAGTGCATCACATCAGCAAAGGAGGCAATATGGACAATCACAATACAATAGTAAGTGTCTTTTATTAACTTTCTCTACATGATAAATGCAATTTAGGCGGCAGGAGGCAGCTGTCACTGACAGGCACCCCACAGAAAAGGTAACAACTTTTTTTTTTTTTTTTACTAACCCTGCCTTCATCTTTGCTGTATACACAGCACTCAATAATTGCCTGATCAGATCAGGAAGCAACAATGCCGTTGGTCCTACTGGGGGCCGAGTAACTGCACAAGCTGTTGGGTCTTAGCAGGCCCAGATCAGCTCTGCAATGCAGTCGTATAGCCTTGTTAAAGCTTGGTGGTCTATATTCCCCCTCTCACTGGGGCTAATATGTCAGTCCCAGTTACAGGAGAAATAGCCCTTTATTTCACTATCCAAAAGTAACTTTTATTCATGAATTCGCACACAAAGAAAATCACCCCATGGGCTCATAAGTCAAAGTTACGTTTTTTGTTTGTGGGGTGAAATCAGACATTTTTGTACTACTTAGGACAAGAATGGGGCAGTTTCGCAAATAAAGTCATGCTTTTCTAACCTCATACAACTCCTTTAAAGAGACACCTTTCCTGACATGTCTATTTTAGTAAATATGTGCAGGTATACCCCCCATGGAACTTCAATACTTTTCTTATTATTCTACATTGTACATTATGCTTATGACCTACAAAAAGCAACAACAAGTCTACTTGGCTCATAAATATAATCTTTATTGAGAAAATTCCATAAAAAATACATTACATTGTACATTATGCTGTTATTCCTCCTAGAAAAGCATGAAAAATAATTGACAACCTTGTGTTATCCACTGAGGGTGCTTCCCAAGATCCGCTATAGAACAGTATTTGGCTTGCATGTGGCTCATCCTGCCTGTATATTGGATAGTATTACTGCAGCTCTGCACTCTTTGAAACATGCAGAAGATTGGACCAATCACTGAGACCAGACGTCTGTACGAACGCTTATTCCAAATAATTGCCCAAAGTAAATGTGCCGCCAATCACCAGGCAAACAAGCAAACACTCATTTGTTGGGTGATCATATATTATTTTCTTGTGTGTGGGCAGCCCATCATCCTCATGTGCTACCAACAATATGCAAATTGAACAGAAATAAAAATGATTGTAACAATGATTGCTCGGCCATCACTTTGTAAATAACTGTGTGAAAACGCCCTTTAAACCAGCGCCATTCAACATATATTGTTAATGGTCGCACATTCAGGACTGTAATAGACCAGTGTAATAAGACCCCAAGGATTGACAAATAAGGCACCATAATACACACCGAAAGCTACTTCACTTTCCTTGTTGCTTACCACTGACAAAAAAAAGCCAGTGAATTGGCATAATACAAATATGCCCTACTGTTTCCCATTCCAGTAGTGGACCTTCCATGGAGGCAGTCCACACAACTGCTATGGGGTACCTGGGTAGAAAGGTGGCTCGGTGCTGAACTCCTTCTGTTCCAGAATTTTCGTGCATCCACCACTAGGGGGAGTGAGTGCAAAGAGATAATTCCAGTTTCCTCTGCAAGCAATGGTAACTGTATAAATTCCTATGCACTGAGCTCCCCCTAGTGGTGGCTGCAGGCGGCCAGTTTTGCACTGCATTATCTGAAGCGAGGCAGTGATGTAAAGCTGTATGGGAGAGATTTATCAGTATATTTATGGCAGTTGTCTGGTATAAATACATTGAGAAATATGGTGTTCAGACTGAGTTCCATATTTTTAAAGCACTTGTTCCACTTTTTCCAATATCAGATAAGGTGGATGACACTGAGGGTGGCTTTTTTATTTACTTCTTTTTTTCTAATTAAAATGTCTTCCACTTAAAAAAAAAAAAAACGTAAATTTGTCATAAATCCGAAGTATTGCATTTTGCGTTGCCTGTAAGTGTGTCAAGTATGCATCATGAGAAACTTAGTATGGGCTCCTCTGTCCCACCAAGTTTTGCTATGGGAGCCTATGAGACCTGTGTATGCACCTGGGTGAAGCCACTTTACAGAACTACACATACAGAAATAGCTTAATAATTAATAATATTAATAAATTTAGAGCAATCGTGTGGAGTAAATGACAAAGGTTGCAGTAAATGAAAGTTGCTCTCTGCTAAGGCTGGTTTACATGTTCGGGTTTTAGATTTCATTTTCAAAGCCCAATCCAGGAGTGGATTGAAATAAAGTAGAAGACTCAGTCATTTCTTTATAGTGTATTCATGTCTTTAGTTTATGATCCATTCCTGGCTTTGGCATCAGAAATGGCATTAAAAAATCTGAACATATAAACCAAGCCGTACAAGCTAACAGGGAAAATGCCGGAATATTGAACTGCTTGCAGCTTCTCTTGCATAATATATGGTATCTTTCACCAGGAAAGTCGATATATTCAGATAACAATCAAGGGAATGTTCATACGTGGCAGATTTGTTGCAGAAATTTCTGCAACTGTAAATCTGTTCCATATATCTGAATAGTGTTGTATCTGCAGATTGTACCGTGCATTCAGAAACTCTTCAGACCATTTCACTTTTTTCACATTTTGTTATATGGCAGCTTTGTGATAAAATTTTTAAAAAAGTACAACTTTTCCCTCATCATTCTGCCCTCAATACTCCATAAGGAGAAAGTGGAAACAAAATTTTAGATATATTTGCTAATTTATTAAAAAGGAAAAATTAAGATATTCAATTAACATAAAAGTTCATACTGTTTACTCAGGATTTAGGCCTCATGCCCACAAACGTAAGGACTCCGTAGCCATTGCGGACCCATTGACTTGAAAGTAGGACATTTCCTATCTTTAGCGGAGCGGCGGCATGGATCGGAAGCCCACGGAAACACTACGAAGCGTTTCTGGGTCCGTTCCTCTGCACCGCCGAAGATAAGACATGTCCTATTTTTTGCCGTATATTGCTGATCGTGCACTCATTCAAGTCAATGGGTCTGCATCCGCAGCACAGAGTGCACACGGCCATTGCCCGGACATTGTGGACCGCTATTTAAGGTCCATAGCAAGGACACAAAGCCCTTACGTTAGTAGGCATGAGCTCTTAGTTGAAGCACCTTTGGCAGTGATTACAGCCTCCAGTCTTCTTGGATGTGATGCCACAAGGTTTGCACACCTAGATTTGGGTTTTTTCTGCCATTCTTCTCTGCAGATCCTCTTAGGCTCTGTCAGATTGGATGAGGCCTGTTGGTGGACAGCTACTGTCAAGTCTCTCCAGAGATGTTTGATTGGGTTCAAGTCAGTGCTCTGGCTGGGCCACTTAATGACATTCACAGAGTTGTCCCTAAGCCACTCCTATTGTCTTGGCTGTGTGCTCAGGGTCATTGACTTGTTGGAACCTTCGGCCTAGTCTGAGGTTCAGAGCACTCTAGATCAGGTTTCATTAAGGATGTCTGTACTTTGCTCCATTCCCTTAACTCTGACCAGTTTGTTTTTGCTCTGACATGCGTTGTCAGCAGTGAAATCTTATATAGACAAGGTTGTGCCTTTCAAAATCATGTAAATTCAGTTGATTTGACCACAGGTGAACTCTAATCACAGTGTAGAATATCTCAAAGATGACCATGAGAAATGGCAGTCCCTCCTGAGTTAAATTTCAAGGGTCATAACAAAGGGTCTGAATACTTATGTTCATGTGAAATTTTAGCTTTTCCTTATTAATACATTTGCAAAAAATTCTAAAATGCAGTGCAGAATCATGGGGAAAACTTGATTTTTTTCTTACTTTAGCACAAGGTCCAACAAAATGTGAAAAAGCAAATTGGGCTGAAGACTTTCCAAATGCACTGTACATGGATTTTTGCAAGTCCTATTCATATAAATGGACCCCAGAATTATATCAATAATAACTACAGATCGTCCCGCAAAAAATGAGCCCTCACTCAGCTCTATAAATGCAACTACAAAAAAGTTATGGGGGTCAGAATATGTCGATATTAGAAAAAACTATACAAATGTGGGATTGCTGTAATTGTACAGAAAAAAAAAAAAAAAAAAAAAAAAAACAACTACGGCTCAAAGAAGACAGGGAGTAAAAAGCTAAAAGCAAAGACGGAAAATTGCTCCTTCAGCAAATGATTAAGGTCTTTTCCAGACCAGGCCATTTATCACCTTCCTGACCAAGCTTAATTTTGCAAATCTGACATGTGTCACTTTATGTGGTAATAACTTTGAAACACTTTTACTTATCCAAGCCATTCTGAGATTGTTTTCTATTGACACATTGTACTTCATGACAGTAGTCAATTTGAGTCAATATGTTTTACCTTTATTTATTTAAAAAAAATACCAAATTTAAAGAAAATTTGGAAACATTCAAATACCTTTGCTTTTAAGCCAAATAGCGATCCCTCATAAAATAGTTAACATTCACCATATGTCTACTTTATGCTGGCATAATTTAAGTAACATTTTTTAATTTTTTTTAGGATGTTAGAAGGTTTAGAATTTTAGAAGCAATATTTAAAAATGTAAAGATAATTTCCAAAATCAACTTTTTTATAGACCAATTCAGTTCTGAAGTCACTGAGGAGCTGACATAATAGAAACTACCCATACATTACCCCATTTTAGAAACTACACACTATGCAAAAACTGATTTTAGAAGTGCTAACCTTACAGGAAGGTTATTTCCATTTTAATCTATTTTTCCTGAAACATATCAAGGGTTAACAACAAAACAAACCTCAATATTTATTACCCTGATTCTGCAGTTTGCATAAATACCCCACATATAGTCGTAAACTGCTGTATGGGCACACGGCAGCGCTCAGAAGGCAAGAAGCACCATAATGTTTTTGGAGGGCAGATTTTGCTGGAATGGTCTTTGGGCACCATTCATTGCATTTGAAGAGAACTTGAGGTACACCTACAGTGAAAACCCACAAAAAGTGACCACATTTTGGAAACTACACCACCTAAGGAATTTTTAAGGGTGTAGTGAGCACTTTGACCCAACAAGCATTTCACAGAATTTATTATACGTATGCTTGGTACTTCTCTTGAGTACATAAGTACCCAATTCGTGGTTGTAAACTGCTGTTTGGGGATACGCCAGGGCTCAGAAGAGAAGGAGCGGCATCTAGATTGTTTAACATAGAAAACCATTTCAGCAAATCCTAAGAGCCATGACTTTTTATTTTTCTGCTGACTGAGCAGTGTAAGGGCGTATTTTGTGCAGCATAAGCTGTAGTTTTCATTGCCACCATTTTGGGGTACATTTGGCTTTCTGATCACCTTTTATCTCATTTTTTGGGAGGTGAGGTGGGCAAAAATTGAAATTCTGTCTGTTTTTTTTTATGAAGTTCACCATGTGTTAGATATGATAACTTTATTCTGCAGATTGATATGTTTACAGCAATACCAAATTTATATGTTTTTTCATGTTTTACTTTTGTATAATAAAACCCTTTTTTTTATTAAAAATCCGTTACATTTTGCATCGCCATATACTAACGTCCATAACATTTTTATTATTTTGCCAGGGTAGATGTCTGAGGGCTTGTCTTTTGCAGGGCAGACTGTACTTTTTATCTGTACTATTTTCAGATACATAAGACTTTTGATGACTTGATATTATGTTTTTTGGGAGGCGAGGTGCCAAAAAAAAAAAAAAAAAAAAAAAAAAACTGTTTGGCGTAATTTGTATTTTATTTTTTTACGGTGTTCACTTGATGCGGTAGATCATGTGATGTCTATTTTTTAAGTTTTAAACAATAAGCTTTTTTTGGGGAAAAAAAATCATGTTTTTGTGTTGCCAGTTTCTTAGAGCCATATTTCTAATTTCATAATTTTTATGGCTATGGTCTTGTGTGGGGGGCTTGTTTTTTTTGGGATGACGTGACATTTTCATTGGTGCCATTTTGGGGTATACACAACTTTTTGATCGCTTGATATTTTTTGGGAAGTGAGGTGACTAAAAAAATAGCTGTTTTGGCATAATTTTTAGTTCTCTTGATGGAATAGATCATGCGATAGTTTTATAGAGCTGGTCGTTACAGATGTGGTGATACTAAATATGTATTTTTTTTATTTTTTTCCTATTTTTAACAATTTTTGAATGACTAAAATGGGGAAAAGGGTGCTTTTTTCATGTAAAACGTATTTTTTATAAAACACATTTTTATTCTTGTATTTTATACTTTGTGTCCCCCATAAGGTCATATAAGACCTCTGGGGAACATTTAACATCACTATTTCTTTTACTATTGATTTCAACTGTAAAGCCTCATTCACACGTCCGTGTCCTTGTTCAAATCCGTGAGCAGGTTGTCAGTGAGGCATCCGTGAAGCTGTCCGTGAAGGATCCGTGTTGGGTCCGTGTTTTGCCATCCGTATTGCATCCGTGTTTCACTGACACTGAACAGCTGAAAAATAATTTCAAACCATCTCTTCTTAATGATCCATGAAACATGGATGCAACACGGATGGCATCCGTGAGGGATCCGTGGTTTTCACGGACTCTGACTATAATGGGCGTGAGGGATCCGGGAACATGGATCAAGATAGGACATACATCCGTGCTAAAAACACTGACCCACGGACCGTGATGAAACACTGATGTCTGAATACTCACATTAAAATGAATGGGGACGTGTGCTGTCCGTGGAGGACATGTACAGCACACGTCCGTGAAACACTGACATGTGAATGAGGCTTGACTGGGGCTAACATAGGAATCACACAGCCATTCCATTAATTTCTATGGTAGTTCTGGACTCCGCTATCTCCAGAACTCCATAGAAATGAAAAGAGCGGCTGCACGCATGCCCAACTGGTCACTCCATTCAAATCCTTTAGATTCCATGGTCACTATTGACCATGGGACTTAACGGGTTATACGGTTGGGACTGGCACCAGCTTTGACCCCAGCAGTTGCAGCAGGGTGTACAGCTGCTGATGGTACAGGCTTCACTTCTGAGCCTGTACTATCAGTGCTTTACGGCGCTGAGTGGGAAGGTGCTAAGTAGTAAGCCGAGAGGCAATAGAATTTAAATATAATATTATATCTTGTGAATTCAGTAAATACGTATCTAAGATATAAATAATAGTAAATCATACATGAACTGAATCTAGTTGCCAAGTCGGCTGTGTGCGCTCATTTTTATTAATAAAGGTAATAGCGCGGCACAGACCTGATGCCAGCTCTTTACATTTGCTAATGGAGCACTTACTCTTGGCTGCACAGCCATACTTTTATGTTCAGTCCCAGCTAGTGAAACAGTTTGTTAGCAATCCATAACAAACCTATTCTACTGACACATATAATCAGCTCTGTAAGGTCATGACGCTACAAAATGCGGATGAAGAAAAATATTTTCAGGAGGTCAGAAAAGTCAGCATTTTAAGCTCTCCCTCCAGCTCGCTTGTAAATATGCTTTGATTTACTTATTGTTGTCACTGTCAATCAAACATATTCTTTTGGGGAATGTAACAGAATTGTAGGAGAGATCAAAGTCAGAGTCAGGGGAAGATCATTGCCTCCAATCTCAGAGGACAAAACTGAAGAGTAGGGAGGGAGAGGACGGCACATTCACAGCTCAGCTTCTAACTAACGTCAACACAACACAACGCAGAGGAGCACAAGATACAAGCAATTAAGGACATTTCTGAAAACGATTAGAAAAAAAAAGTGCACATATCAAGCAAGGTTTACCACGTACAGTATGACTCCCATACAGCACGCCAGAGCCAAAGATCACTACACACATAAAGGAAGGCTCCGCAGAACATTTAAACCGCAAAAATGCTTCATATTTCATAATATTTTGGTGCGCGATTTTCTAAATGCCTGAAATATAGAGGCACTAAACCAGAAACTTGACACTTACAGAAGTAAATTATATTGAGAATAAGCACAAATAAGATGCTGGATAACAAAGACTAGAGGTCTCCCAGAGGCCATACATTAAGATCCTCCTCAGGACATGAAACAGGAGTAGTGCTGCCGTACTAGCCACAGAAACCCATACAGAGGTTGGACCCCTCCACCAATCAGATATAGACACATACCTTAACCCTTTCACTCCCAGAGGTTTATTTGATTTTCGTTTTGCGCTCCCTGCCTTCACAGAGCCATAACTTTTTTATTTTTCTGTTCACATAGCTGTATGAGGGTTTGTTCTTTGCGGGACAAGTTGTACTTTCCAATGCCACCATTTAATATTGCATATGATGTAGTGGGAAGCGGGGAAAAAATTACAAATCGGGTGAAATTGAAAAAAAAAAACAAAAACGCAATTCTGCCACAGTTTTACGGGTTTTTTATTTATGGCATTCGATGTGCATTAAAACTGACAGTTACTTTCATTCTACAGGTCAATACTAATCCGGCGATATCTAATATGTATAGTTTTTCTTGCGTTTTGATAGTGATAAAATAATTATAAAGTTGGAATTTTTTTTTTTCCGTCGCCATATTTTGACCCCTATAACTTTTTGGTATTTACGGTGGTAAATACTTTTTGGTGTACTAAGCTGCATGGGCTAAATTTTTGCGGAGCGATTTGAACTTTTCATTTATACCATTCTGGGGTGTGTATGACTTTCTGATCACTTTTTATTTAATTTTTTTTTAGAAAATAAAGCGACAAAAACAGCGAATCGGCTATTTTTATGCTTTTTTTCCGTTTCCCTTTTTCATATGGGAAATAAATTTTTACATTTTTAAAGTATGGGCGTTTTCGCACATGGCGATACCTATGATGTGTATTTTTTTTATTTTTTTACTACTTTTATGTTTATTTTGGGGAAAGGGGGGTGATTTGAATTTTTATGTTTTTTTATTTTTAAAAACTTTATTTAATTATTTTACACTTTTTTATAGTTCCGATAGGGAACTATAACAAGCAATCATCTGATTGCTGATGTCATAGACTCCAATGCACTTACATTGGAGTCTATGATGATTTTACTAGTTTCCTATGGAGCCCCATTACAGGCAAGGGCTCCATAGGAAATACTATGCAGCATCCTCCTGCCATTCACAAAGGCAGGGGCTGCTGCATACATGCTCCGGCTCCTCCGATCGCCACACGGGGGAGCTGGAGCAACACCAGAAGCGAGCACTTCCGGTGTTTGACGTACTCGGATGCCATGGTCAGTATTGACCACAGCATGCGAGGGGTTAAATGTCCGTGATCGGCATTACTGCCGGTTGCAGACATTGGCCGCGGGTGTCTGCTGTATGAATCAGCAGGCCACCCACAGCTATAGCGCCCCCTCTGCTCAGGAACGGACGCCATCTTTAAAGATGCGCCCAACACCGTGCTATTACGGTGCTG
This sequence comes from Rhinella marina, assembly GCA_900303285.1. Lineage (NCBI taxonomy): Eukaryota > Metazoa > Chordata > Amphibia > Anura > Bufonidae > Rhinella > Rhinella marina. The sequence goes on along the minus strand of ONZH01016098.1, from coordinate 167,963 downwards.
GGCGTGAAGGGGTTGTGCAGGTTAAAAACGAAATAGTTAAAGACATGGTAATATACCAAAATAATAAAAACAACTTCTACTCACCTTTCTGAACTAACTCTGTTCCAGGAACAATGCTCAGATTCTCCAGGCTGGGCTTTATTTTCATGACTGAAGCAGTGATTACCAGTATACTGCATTAGACTTTAGTAGTCTTGTGTAATATCCCCCTGAGGTCAATTATTATCTGTTGCGGTCACATGTGGGTACGTCATCACTGCATCCAAAAACGTGATGTCAATGGTACAGTGACGGGTAGGATCAAAATGGTGGGGCTGGAGTGGAGGGGATTTGGAACGGTGAGTATAACTTTATACCTAATACCTTTCCGTGCTTTTACAAATAGTTTTCTCAATTCAGACAATCCCTTCAAAAAGGTTGTCCAGAATTTCAAGAAGGGGTCTGTTTTTTCCCCCAAAAAAATGGTACCTCTCTTGCCCATCAGATGTGTCTGAAATTATAGCCTATCTCCTCTCATTGAGATGTTATGAACTGAAATACCCAACACCAGGTCACTGGACAAGAGTGTCACTGTTTCTGGAAGAACAGAAGATCCTTTTTTATAACTCTGGAGAAGTGGGTTATATCTTATGTCTGACGTTATCTCCACGTGCCACCATAAAGTCTTCTGTACACTGGCCTTAGATGAACATTATATTTAGGCCTCCTGCACACGACAGTATTGGTTTAGCAACCCACACATCACAGATCCACAAATTACTACATCTGTGTGCTGTCTGCATTTTTGCAACCCCATAGAAATAAATGGTTTTGCATTTGATCTGCAAAAAATGCAGATTAGTTGCGTACTGAAAATTAGTGTTGAGCGAGCATGCCGAATACGACTACTTAGCCAATTAGCGTGCAAAGAGGTACTGGCATTCATTGTAATGCCGTAGCCATGTTGGCTACTGGCATTACAGTGATTGTCTAGCCGGGATCGTGTCATCGGGTGCTATATAGCACCCGGTGACATGTGACCCGGCTCAGTCCGAGTCAGGGAGAGCTGCTGCAAGGAGGGACAGATAGTGTAGGGATAGAAATTGGCTAGGCAGGGCTAGTTTTTTTGTTGAAAAGACCCAAAAGTCCTTTTAAGGGCTATTATATCTGGCTGCAATATATTTTTTTTGGGGGGGTGGGGGTGTCAAAAATTGCGCAAGGTTGCCTGACCTAAACACCACCTGCGCAGCATGTTCATTATAACGTTTCTGTAACCTATATACCTGACATCCGCTGTAATTTTTTCTGCAGCTAATCAAGGCGACATTACCTGCGCTGCGTCTGCTGTATAACGTTTGCGCAAGGAGGGACAGAATTTGGGATAGGATTTGGCTAGGCAGGGCTAGTTGTTCTGTTTAAAATACCCAAGTCTTTTTAAGGACTATTGTTATATCCGGCTGCAATTTTTTTTTTCTTTTGGGGCAAAAATAACGCAAGTTTGCCTGACCTTAACACCACCCGCACAGTGTGTGCATTATAACGTTTCTGTATCCTAAATACCTGACATCCGGTGTTATTTTTTCTGCCGCTAATCAAGGCGATATTACCTGTGTTGCGTGTGCATTATAACGTTTTTGGATCCTAAATACCTGACATCCGGTGTTATTTTTACTGCCACTAATCAAGGCGACATTACCTGTGTTGCGTCTGCTGTTTAACGTTTGTGTATCCTAAATATTTCTGACATCCGGTGTCATTTTATCTGCCGCTAATCAATGTGACATTACCTGTGTTGCGTGTGCATTATAACGTTTTTGTATCCTAAATACCTGACATCCGGTGTCATTTTTTCTGCCGCTAATCAAGGCGACATTATCTGTGTTGCGTGTGCATTATAACGTTTTTGTATCCTATATACCTGACATCCGGTGTTATTTTTACTGCCGCTAATCAAGGCGACATTACCTGTGTTGCGTCTACTGTTTAACATTTGTGTGTCCTAAATATTTCTGACATTCGGTGTAATTTTTCTGCTCATTCACTTAAAAAAAATCTCCGCTACTGTACTTGTGACAAACTTGCATATATACCATTTAATATGCGCAAGGCGAGCAGAAAGGGACAGGGAAGTGGACGTGCTGCTGATGGTGCACGCAGAGGCCATGGCTCTGGGCGCGGTGAAAAAGTCATCCAAAACTCCTATCTTCATGTCACAGTTTGCAGGGCGGCGCAAGACACCACTCTTGACGCCACACCAGTGCGACCAGGTAGTCGGTTGGATTGCAGCAGATAATGCTTCCAGTCAGTTAAGCACCACCCTCTCTTCCACAAAGTCCAGTCTCAGTAGCCAAGAGTCTGGTCAACCAAATCCTCACCCTGATCCTCCTTCCTCCCACCATGCAGAGTCTGGGCAAATAAGTGATCCCACACTCGGATATTCTGAGGAGCTTTTTTCATCGCCGTTCCTTGATTTAAGCCTGTCGCCAAGCCCGCTTGAAGAGGGACAGGAGCAAACTCATGAGCATCCACAGTCTAAAGAAGATTATGTGGGGAACGGCAATTAGTGTCTGGCGAGGTGCATGATGATAATGAGACACAGTTGCCAATAAGTCAAGGGCAATTAGTGCTTCAAGAGGTTGATGATGAGGATGAGACGCAGTTAAGTCAGGTTCTTGTTAGGTTACCATGTCAGGAGGAGGACCAAGGTGAGGAAATGGAAGAGGAGGTGGTGGATGATGAAATCGCTGACCCAACCTGGAAAGGTGGCAAGCTGAGCGAGGACAGCAGTACAGAGGGGGAGGGATCCGCAGCACCGCAACAGGCTGGAAGAGGCAGTGGGGTGGCAAAAGGGAGAAGGCAGGCCACGCCAACCAGGCTCGCATCTGTTCCCTGGAGCAGCCCCTTGCGGCAATTTCCCTTGCCAAGGGGTAGGTGTTCCGCAGTCTGGCGCTTTTTTGAAAAAAAGCTGACGATAAACGAATTGTAATTTGCAACCTGTGCCATACCAAGATGAGCAGGGGCGTGAACACTAGCAACCTGACCACCACCAGCATGATCTACCACATGGCAGCAAAGCACCCTAATAGGTGGGCCGAATGCCTGGGTCCACGATCGGTGCCTGCAGGTCACACCACTGCCTCCTCTTCCCCTCTGTTACGTGCTGTCCAAGACGCAGGCCCAGATGCCTCCTGCTCTGCACCTGGACCTTCACAAGCACCATCAGCAAGCACGTCCACTTCAGTGTCCCAGCGCAGCGTTCAAATGTCCGTACCCCGGGCACTTGAAAGCAAGCACAAATACCCAGCCACCCACCCACAGGCCATAGCACTAAACGCGCAACTTTTCAAATTGCTAGCCCTGGAAATGTTGACGTTTAGGCTGGTGGACAGCAAGGCTTTTCGCAGCCTGATGGCGGCGGTTGTCCCTCGTTGCACAGTTCCCAGCCCCCACTATTTTTCCCGGTGTGCCGTCCCCGCCTTACACCAGCACGTGTCCCGAAACATAAGTGTGCCCTGACCAATGCTTTACGGGGAAGGTCCTCTTAATGACTGACAAGTGCTTCTGGCCAGGGATGCTACATTTCCCTGAAGGCACACTGGGTGAACGTTGTGGAGGCTGGGACAGGTGCTACAAACGTTCAAGGGCCCTACTTCCATCCGGATTTCCGCCACCACCTACAGTAGTGGCTGCAACCCCTCCTTCTCTTCCTCCACCTCCTCCTCCACTTCCACTGCAGAATTCGCATCTTGCAGCACCAGTCAGACTTCAGTCAGTAGCTGGAAGCAGTGTAGCACAGCAGTCAGGAAGCGGCAACAGGCCGTGCTGAAGCTTATTTGCTTAGGTGGAAAACAGCACACGCCACAGAGCTGTGGCAGGGCATAAGGCACCAGACTGAGCTGTGGCTCTCGCCAGTAAACCTACAGCCAGGCATGGTTGTGTCTGATAACGGCCGCAACTTGGTGGCGATTTTGGAGCTGGGCATCCTCACACACATACCATGCCTGGCCCACGTCTTCAACTTAGTGGTTCAACGGTTTCTGAAAACCTACCCCAATTTGCCTGAGCTACTGGTGAAGGTGCACCACCAGTGTGCCCATTTCCGAAAGTCACCTACAGCTTCATCCGGTCTGGCAACGCTGCAGCAGCGCTTGCCAGCACACCAACTGCTGTGCGATCTGAGCATGCGCTAGAACTCCACCTTCCACATGTTGGGCAGGCTTTGTGAGCAGCAAAGGGCAGTAGTGGAATACCATCTGCAACACGGTCGGCTGCTACAGAGGGTAGTACCCATAGCAGGTTTACTCCATCTCTTCGCGTGGATGGGGCGAAGAGGAGGAAGAGGACAAGGAGATTGAGAGTCATCCTCCTGGTGAGGAGAGCGAAGCCTTGTCTGTTGGGACTCAGGCACACATGGCTGACTTCATGCTATGCTGCCTTTCTCGTGACCCTCGCGTTATACGCATTTTAGCCAACACCGACTACTGGTTGTTCACCCTTCTCGACCCCCGCTACAAAGAGAACTTCTCATTTCTTATTCCTCTGGTGGAGAGGACTAGCAAAATGGTTCAATACCAGAAGGCTCTTGTAGAAAAATTGCTCCAAAAATTTCCAGCTGACAACGCTGGCGGCAGAGTACGTAGTTCCTTGGCCACCCGAGGAGGGGAGATGAGGGGAACACACAGCAGTTCCAACAAAGGCAGGGCGACACTCTCCAAGGCCTGGGACAGTTTCATGACACCCCGCCAGCACCCTCACCCTGATGAGCGGCCTAATGTCACAAGGAGGGAAAAGTTTTGGAAGACGGTGAAGGAGTACCTAGCTGACTGTGTCAACGTCCTCATTGATCCCTCTGTGCCTTATAATTATTGGGTGTCTAAGTTGGACACGTGGCACGAACTGGCGCTCTATGCCTTGGAGGTGCTGGCCTGCCCTGCCGCCAGAGTTTTGTCAGTTGCTGACAGGTTGACACTTATCAAAATGAACAAGGCCTGGATTGCCCCTGACTTCTCTACTCCACCAGAGGAAAGGGTCTTAACATGAAGGAACTTTAAATGTGGCTTTTAGGGTGTATTGAATACACTGTATTCCCATGTACCCCTTCCTCTTCTCGTCCTCTTCCTCCTCATCCTCCATCATATGAAACTGCTTATTAGGCTGCCCTCGACGTTCACCAGCAGGCCTTCACCACTAATTTTTAACACGGTCACCAGCAGGCCCTCACAGGTAATTTTTTAGACGGTCAGCTCAGCGGCAGGACCTCACCCATAATGTTTTATACAGTCAGCTCAGCAGTAGGAACTCACCCATAATTTTTTAGACGGTCAGCTAAGCAGCAGGACCTCACCCATAATGTTTTACACGGTCAGCTCAGCAGCAGGACCTCACCCATAATGTTTTACACGGTCAGCTCAGCAGCAGGACCTCACCCATAATATTTTAGATGGTCAGCTCAGCAGAAGGCACTCGCCCCTAATGTTTCAGACGGTCAGCTCAGCAGCAGGTACTCGCCCCTAATGTTTTAGATGGTCAGATGAGCAGCAGACATTCGCCCCTAATGTTTTAAAGGGTCAGCTCAGCAGCAGACCCTCACCCCCAATGTTTTTGAGTGTCAGCAGCAGGCCATCAATCCTAATTTTTCAAGGGTGTGTCTGATGCCCTTCTTTATGTGTAATAAAAGGTGTATTCGAGTGCCTGTTCCTTGTAATTTATGGAAGCCCTTTCACTTTGTGCATAGGCTTTATGAGTGTAGGAGTTCCACGACATGAACAATTGTACCACAATGTGAATGAGGCTTTATGTACAAGTAAATATATGTTTCCTAACAATATTTCCTAAAATCAATGTTATATTTGGTTTTGGGGGTATTATTTTCATTCCGTAAAAGTGGCGTAATACTCGGACAACATCGTTCCCAGCAGTGACTTTGGAGTCCAAGATGCATCCAGACATCCTCCCCATGCTGTTCCCAAACCATTTCAGTGGTGTTTCCACCATTTTCTTAGTGCTCAGGTTCTCCCATTGACTTCCATTATGCTCGGCCGAGCACTTGAGCACCGCCTAGTGGTCGACCCGAGCACTATGGTGCTCGATCAACACTACTGAAAATACATGTGTACATGTGCATGAGGCCTTAGTGTCCAGCTGTTCTAAGGTCCCTAAACCTATAAATCTTCTGCCTTGTGGAGCAATGCAATGGACAACCGCTAGAAGTACTTTTCATGCTCTCAGCTATAGTTGAAATTCATTCCTCTTTGTGTCGATCAAGAAAGTCATAGTTGTATACACTTATTAGTAATGATGAATAATATAGAATACTGGCTTACCTCCGAAATGGAGGATGCGTTCTCATCTTCCTGCTCATGCGTCTTCCCATGATCTGACTCAATAGCTCTCGTTTGATAGCAGATCTTACTCAGATATCCTTCCTCACCTCCCTGCATACAAAAGACCAAAAATTAAGATCACAAATATTTCCTCATTATGGTCATCCATGATTATCTGCTGCCATGCACATATTTTATGTAACATACAGATCAATAATAATAGAAAAGAAAACAGTTACATGTAAAATAATAAATCTTAGCCGCAGTGATGGCTAACCTCCTACACTCCAGCTGTGGTGAAACTACATGCTCCATCTATTTCTATGAAGTTCTGAGAACAGCCACCCAAGTGTACATCTTGGTCATAGTCATAGTTTTACCACAGCTGGAGTGCTATAGGTTAGCCATCACAGTCTTAGGGCACGTATGCTGTAGAGGCTGTACACTTGGTCGCCCTGGGCCAGATGAGTAACTACCATAGCGGCAGACCATGCTACTGTAATGGGGCCCAGGGCAAGAGGGGGCCCAGTCTTAGTTGGGATTATCTCTTCTTCTACTGGAGGTGAAAACCTGGTCAGGACCCCACCCTCTAAAGGAACAACTTTTAGCAAATGAAGCAGTGGAAAAATAGCCCAAGGGTCATTGAAAAGGGTTTAGGTAGAAACCCTTCTGTCCTGGGTGGTGGGGGGGGGGGTTGGTTTGATTTTGATTCTTGCTATGGGGCCCTTACTTCTCTATGTATGCCACTGCCCTGTGCCATCACAGTTTGGCTGACTCCATTCTTTTAATGAGCGATAGGAGGCTATGCAGGGATTCCTACTCCACAGGTCCTACAACCATAGCATGCAGTGGTGTGGAGAATTAAACCAATGATAATAGAATGGAGATGAAAGAGCAGCAAACAAGTTTCATGTTCTCCGGTGCCGGGTTGTTTAGGAGGTGTGGCAGAATTAACCAGCACTAGAGGGAGGCCCCATTTAAATATTTGCTCTGGATCCCTATTTTCTTTGTACACATCTAATATTAGTATAGATTTCCACCCAATCATGATGATTAACTTACTAGTATTGTAGCCTTCCTGTAAAATGACCCAACATGAAGAATATGAAGTAAATATTCTCCATATGGCACCTTGTCAAGGAGAGGAGGCTTCTACTATGAGCATCAAGGAGATCAAATACATTGTTGACCAGATAAATGTTTAAATTAGAAATTATTTTTTAAAAAGAGTGGACAAGGAGCAACATGATTGGTGGACAATATGACAGAAGTCATTGAGAAGTATGGAAACTTGAATAGAAGACTGGATATTAGACTTTTATTATATGGATACCAGATTAAAGACAAAAAACTTGAGTGATACATAACATAATAACTTAGGTGCCTTGTTGAGTAGAATGGATATGCAGTAACCAGGTATGGTCACTAGACAGCATATGGAGTTGTGGTGTTCCGTTGCCTGGTTCCAGCACACAGCAGCATCTGAAAATGCCCAGAGGTGGACCCCTGCCAATTTGATATTGATGACCTATCCTGAGGATAGGTCCTCAATACTATGGAAAAACCTTTAAGAATATTAGAAGACACCCTGGACTTCTGTGACCTATATTAATGACTGCAGAAACTTTTTAAAAAAATCTTATAAATTACAGTGGGAGGGGCAAAAATATATCACAAATACACAAACAAAACTATATTCTAATCCACCAATAACTTTGAAAGTATTGTTCTATTTTCTTTGTACGTTCCCTTTTCTGCATCACTAACCACGTATGGTAAATGGCAAAGTCTGGGAGCAGCAAATCTTAGTAAACCTTTATTTCATAAATATAAGGTATAAATCAAATTGTTATATGCAAAAGTATCACAAGTAAGTCATTGATTTATGGTCAAATTTTATTGGAAGAGAACATTCATTATATTCATTATATACAGATCAGACATACACAAGATAAAGCAGTATTTAAGGTTGCAGTAAAGGTTTCATTGCGAAAAAGATTTCTTCCTTATTGAATTTAAACAAAAAAAATTAAGGAAAATATAAAATGAAAAAAATAATATTATTTACTTAAATAAAGGTCATAAAAACCACATAAGATAAAAACTGCAAAACATCTTTATGCCTGGAGCCAATATGTTCCAAAACAGCTTAAGAAATCAAAACACTACAAATCCAACTAAACTGCATGGCTCACCAGTCCACATAATTCTTATACCCGATGTAGCATTGCCTGGCGGACTTAGTGTGGGGTAAAAAAAAAGTAGATATACCTCCCATTTCGATGCTTATATAGCCCTTTTTCTATGATATTTCCCTGCTGGACAACCCCTTTAATGATTCTCTGTTAAAGGGATATTTTAAACACCAATAAGTATAGCCACAAAATCATACTTTAATCGTAGGTGGGAGCCTAACATTTCGTCCCCTCATCCTGTTTGACAATACAAAGCATTTATGGCTACATAGTGAAACTTTCACTTGATCGAAAGATTTTCTCTGAAAGAATTTAGCTCTGTCATATAATTTGTATACTGACCATGTTCTTTCCGAGGATCATCCTCTAGAAGACTATATTTCTACACATTTTTTGGTGCACAGTACATGTACTACAGACAGAGAGTAATCTGGTACATACAGTACAGGTGTGGAGCAGTCCAGTACATGTAGTACAGGTAGAGATCAGTGCAATACATGTAGTACAGGTACAGAGCAGTCCCAGTACATATAATACAGGTAGAGATCAGTACAGTACAGGTACAGAGAAGTCCAGTACATGTAATACAGGTAGAGATCAGTGCAGTACATGTAGTACAGGTACAGAGCAGTCCAGTACATGTAATACAGGTAGAGATCAGTGCAGTACATGTAGTACAGGTACAGAGCAGTCCAGTACATGTAATACAGGTAGAGATCAGTGCAGTACATATAGTACAGGTACAGAGCAGTACAGTACATGTAATACAGGTAGAGATCAGTGCAGTACATGTAGTACAGGTAGAGATCAGTCCAGTACATGTAGTACAGGTACAGAGAAGTCCAGTACATGTAGTACAGGTACAGAGAAGTCCAGTACATGTAGTACCGGTAGAGATCAGTGCAGTACATGTAGTACAGGTACAGAGAAGTCCAGTACATGTAGTACCGGTAGAGATCAGTGCAGTACATGTGATACAGGTACAGAGCAGTCCAGTACATGTAGTACAGGTACAGAGCAGTCCAGTACATGTAATACAGGTAGAAATCAGTCCAGTACATACAGTACAGACCAAAAGTTTGGACACACCTTATCATTCAAAGAGTTTTCTATATTTTCATGACTATGAAAATTGTAGATTCACACTGAAGGCATCAAAGCTATGAATTAACACATGTGGAATTATATGCTTAACATAAAAGTGTGAAACAACTGTAAATATGTCTTATATTCTAGGTTCTTCAAAGTAGCCACCTTTTGCTTTGATTACTGCTTTGCACACTCTTGGCATTCTCTTGATGAGCTTCAAGAGGTAGTCACCTGAAATGGTTTTCACTTCACAGGTGTGCCCTGTCAGGTTTAATAAGTGGGATTTCTTGCTTTATAAATGGGGTTGGGACCATGAGTTGTGTTGGGCAGAAGTCAGGTGGATACACAGCTGATAGTCCTACTTAATAGACTGTTAGAATGTGAATTATGGCAAGAAAAAAGCAGCTAAGTAAAGAAAAATGAGTGGCCATCATTACTTTAAGAAATGAAGGTCAGTCAGTCCGAACAATTGGGAAAACTTTGAAAGTGTCCCCAAGTACAGTCGCAAAAACCATCAAGCGCTACAAAGAAACTGGCTCACATGAGGACCGCCCCAAGGAAAGGAAGACCAAGAGTCACCTCTGCTGTGGAGGATAAGTTCATCCGAGTCACCAGCCTCAGAAATCGCAGGTTAACAGCAGCTCAGATTAGAGACCAGGTCAATGCCACACAGAGTTCTAGCAGCAGACACATCTCTACAACAACTGTTAAGAGGAGACTGTGTGCAGCAGGCCTTCATGGTAAAATAGCTGCTAGGAAACCACTGCTAAGGACAGGCAACAAGCAGAAGAGACTTGTTTGGGCTAAAGAACACAAGGACTGGACATTAGACCAGTGGAAATATGTGCTTTGGTTTGATGAATCCAAATTTGAGATCTTTGGTTCCAACCGCTGTGTCTTTGTGTGACGCAGAAAAGGTGAACGGATGGACTCTACATGCCTGGTTCCCACCGTGAAGCATGGAGGAGGAGGTGTGATGGTGCTTTGCTGGTGACACTGTTGGGGATTAATTCAAAATTGAAGGCATACTGAACCAGCATGGCTACCACAGCATCTTGCAGCGGCATGCTATTCCATCCGGTTTGCGTTTAGTTGGGCCATCATTTATTTATCAACAGGACAATGACCCCAAACACACCTCCAGGCTGTGTAAGGGCTATTTGACCAAGAAGGAGAGTGATGGGGTGCTACGCTAGATGACCTGGCCTCCACAGTCACCAGACCCGAACCCAATCGAGATGGTTTGGGGTGAGCTGGACCGCAGAGTGAAGGCAAAAGGGCCAACAAGTGCTAAGCATTTCTGGGAACTCCTTCAAGGCTGTTGGAATACCATTTCACATGACTACCTCTTGAAGCTCATCAAGAGAATGCCAAGAGTGTGCAAAGCAGTAATCAAAGCAAAAGGTGGCTACTTTGAAGAATCTAGAATATAAGACATATTTTCAGTTGTTTCACACTTTTTTGTTAAGTATATAATTCCACATGTGTTAATTCATAGTTATGATGCCTTTAGTGTGAATCTACAATTTTCATAGTCATGAAAATACAGAAAACTCTTTGAATGAGAAGGTGTGTCCAAACTTTTGGTCTGTACTGTATAATACAGGTACAGCGCAGTACAGTACATGTAATACAGGTAGAGATCAGTACATGTAGTACAGGTAGAGATCAGTGCAGTACATGTAGTACAGGTACAGAGCAGTCCATACATATAATAGAGGTACAGAGCAGTCCAGTACATGTAATGCAGGTAGAGATCAGTCCAGTACATGTAGTACAGGTACAGAGCAGTCCAGTACATGTAGTACAGGTACAGAGCAGTCCAGTACATGTAGTACAGGTACAGAGCAGTCCAGTACATGTAAGGTACAGCCAGTACATGTAGTAGGCAAGTTCCAGTACATGTAGTACAGGTACAGAGCAGTCCAGTACATGTAGTACAGGTACAGAGCAGTCCAGTACATGTAGTACAGGTACAGAGCAGTCCAGTACATGTAGTACAGGTACAGAGCAGTCCAGTACATGTAGTACAAGGTACAGAGCAGTCCAGTACATGTAGTACAGGTACAGAAGCAGTCCAGTACATGTAGTACAGGTACAGAGCAGTCCAGTACATGTAGTACAGGTACAGAGCAGTCCAGTACATGTAGTACAGGTACAGAGCAGTCCCAGTACATGTAGTACAGGTACAGAGCAGTCCAGTACATGTAGTACAGTACAGAGCAGTCCAGTACATGTAGTACAGTACAGAGCAGTCAGTACATGTAGTACAGTACAGAGCAGTCCAGTACATGTAGTACAGGTACAGAGCACCAGTACATGTAGTACAGTACAGAGCAGTCAGCTACATTTACAGGTACAGAGCAGTCCAGTACATGAGTACAGGTACAGAGCAGTTCCAGTACATGTAGTACAGGTACAGAGCAGTCCAGTACATGTAGTACAGGTACAGAGCAGTCCAGTACATGTAGTACAGGTACAGAGCAGTCCAGTACATGTAGTACAGGTTACAGAGCATCCAGTACATGTAGTACAGGTACAGAGCAGTCCAGTACATGTAGTTACAGGTACAGAGCAGTCCAGTACATGTAGTACAGGTACAGAGCAGTCCAGTACATGTAGTACAGGTACAGAGCAGTCCAGTACAGTAGTACAGTACAGAGCAGTCCAGTACATGTAGTACAGGTACAGAGCAGTCCAGTACATGTAGTACAGGTACAGAGCAGTCCAGTACATGTAGTACAGGTACAGAGCAGTCCAGTACATGTAGTACAGGTACAGAGCAGTCCAGTACATGTAGTACCGGTACAGAGCAGTCCAGTACATGTAGTATCGGTACAGAGCAGTCCAGTACATGTAGTACTGGTAGAGATGGGTCCAGTTCATGTAGTTCAGGTACAGAGCAGTCCAGTACATGTAGTACAGGTAGAGATGGGTCCAGTACATGTAGTACAGAGCAGTCCAGTACGAGTTGTACAGGTTGAGATCAGTCCAGTACATGTAGTACAGGTTGAGATCAGTCCAGTCCATGTAGTACAGAGCAGTCCAGTACATGTAGTACCGGTACATGTAGTACAGGTAGAGATGGGTCCAGTACATGTAGTTCAGGTACAGAACAGTCCAGTACATGTAGTACAGGTAGAGATGGGTTCAGTACATGCAGTTCAGGTACAGAGCAGTCCAGTGCTAAGGTGATTTTCTCTAAACACATAGACCCAAAGGCATAGATGACCCCTTGTCAGAAAAAATTTAGAGTTGTTGTTAGCGATTTAGCAGCTAAGCAAACAACAGCAAAAATAAAATCATCTTTGTGCAGCTATTTTAACATAACATAATATTTTATATAACATACTATAGCATACATTTGAAATTAAATTATATGTAAAAGTGAGTTATTTTCACTTCCCTATTTAGAGTCGGGAAGGAATTTCTGCCCTTAGGCTACTTCCATACTAGCGTTTTTGCTAGATCCAGCAGGGTTCAGCAAAAACGCTTCAGTTACTGATAATACAACCATCTGCATCCGTCATGACCAGATCCGGTTGTATTATCTTTAACATACCTAAGACGGATCCGTCATGAACACCATTGAAAGTCAATGGAGGACGGATCCGTTTTATATTGTGTCAAAGAAAACGGATCCGTCCCCATTGACTTACATTGTGAGTCATGACGGATCAGTCACCATTGACTTGCATTGTGGGTCATGACGGATCCATCTTGCTCCGCATCCCAGGACGGAAAGCAAACTACAACATTCTGCGGTATGGTATGCAACAAAACGGAACGGAATGCATTTTGGAGCATTCCACTCTATTCAGTTAGTCCCCATTGACGAATATAACATACTATAGCATACATTACTGAAGAGTATAACATACTATAGCGTACATTACTGAAGAGTATAACATACTATAGCGTACATTACTGAAGAGTATAACATACTATAGCGTACATTACTGAAGAGTATAACATATTATAGCGTACATTACTGAAGAGTATAACATACTATAGCGTACATGACTGAAGAATATAACATACTATAGCATCCATTACTGAAGAGTATAACATACTATAGCATCCATTACCGAAGAATATAACATACTATAGCATCCATTACTGAAGAGTATAACATACTATAGCATCCATTACTGAAGAATATAACATATTATAGCATCCATTACTAAAGAATATAACATATTATAGCATCCATTACTAAAAAGAGTATAACATACTATAGCATCCATTACTGAAGAGTATAACATACTATAGCATCCATTACTGAAGAATATAACATACATGACTGAAGAGTATAACATACTATAGCATACATTACTGAAGAATATAACATACTATAGCATACATTACTGAAGAATATAGCATACATTACTGAAGAATATAGCATACTATAGCATACATTACTGAAGAGTATAACATACTATAGCATCCATTACTGAAGAGTATAACATACTATAGCATACATTACTGAAGAATATAGCATACTATAGCATACATTACTGAAGAGTATAACATACTATAGCATCCATTACTGAAGAGTATAACATACTATAGCGTACGGTCATGGCCAAAAGTTTTGAGAATGATACAAATATTAATTTTTACAAAATCTACTGCTTCAGTTTTTATAATGGCAATTTGCATATACTCCAGAATGTTATAAAGAGTGATCAGCTTAACAGCAATTACTTGCAAAGTCAATATTTGCCTAGAAAATGAACTTTATCCCCCAAAACACATTTCAACATCATTGCAGCCCTGCCTTAAAAGGACCAGATAACATCGTTTCAGTGATTGCTCCATTAACACAGGTGTGGGTGTTGATGAGGACAGGGCTGGAGATCAATCTGTCATGATTAAGTAAGAATGACACCACTGGACACTTTAAAAGGAGGCTGGTGCTTGGCATCATTGTTTCTCTTCTGTTAACCATGGTTATCTCTAAAGAAACACGTGCAGTCATCATTGCACTGCACAAAAATGACCTAACAGGGAAGAGTATCGCAGCCAGAAAGATTGCACCTCAGTCAACAATCTATCGCATCATCAAGAACTTCAAGGAGAGAGGTTCCATTGTTGCCAAAAAGGCTCCAGGGCGCCCAAGAAAGACCAGCAAGCGCCAGGACCGTCTCTTAAAAGTGTTTCAACTGCGGGATCGGGCTACCAGCAGTGCAGAGCTTGCTCAGGAATGGCAGCAGGCAGGTGTGAGTGTATCTGCACGCACTGTGAGGCGGAGACTCTTGGAGCAAGGCCTGGTCTCAAGGAGGGCAGCAAAGAAGCCACTTCTCTCCAGAAAAATCATCAGGGACAGACTGATATTCTGCAAAAGGTACAGGGAGTGGACTGCTGAGGACTGGGGTAAAGTCATTTTCTCTGATGAATCCCCTTTTCAATTGTTTGGGACATCTGGAAAACAGCTTATTCGGAGAAGACGAGGTGAGCGCTACCACCAGTCTTGTCTCATGCCAACTGTAAAGCATCCTGAAACCATTCATGTGTGGGGTTGCTTCTCAGCCAAGGGAATCGGTTCTCTCATAGTCTTGCCTACAAACACAGCCATGAATAAAGAATGGTACCAGAATGTCCTCCGAGAGCAACTTCTCCCAACCGTCCAAGAGCAGTTTGGCGATCAACAATGCCCTTTCCAGCATGATGGAGCACCTTGCCATAAAGCAAAGGTGATAACTAAATGGCTCAGGGAACAAAACATAGAGATTTTGGGTCCATGGCCTGGAAACTCCCCAGATCTTAATCCCATTGAGAACTTGTGGTCAATCATCAAGAGACGGGTGGACAAACAAAAACCTACAAATTCTGACAAAATGCAAGCATTGATTGTGCAAGAATGGACTGCTATCAGTCAGGATTTGGTCCAGAAGTTGATTGAAAGCATGCCAGGGAGAATTGCAGAGGTCCTGAAGAAGAAGGGTCAACACTGCAAATATTGACTTGCTGCATTAAACTCATTCTAACTGTCAATATAAGCTTTTGTTACTCATAATATGATTGCAATTATATTTCTGTATGTGATAAAAACATCTGACAAACACACATAAAAACCAGAGGGCAGCAGATCATGTGAAAATATAATATTTGTGTCATTCTCAAAACTTTTGGCCATGACTATACTATAGCATCCATTACTGAAGAGTATAACATACTATAGCATCCATTACTGAAGAGTATAACATACTATAGCATCCATTACTGAAGAGTATAACATACTATAGCATCCATTACTGAAGAGTATAACATACTATAGCATCCATTACTAAAGAGTATAACATACTATAGCATACATTACTAAAGAATATAACATACTATAGCATACATTAAAATAAATCACAGAAAAAGAATGTATTAGTGCATAAAAATAGATGCAAACAATATATACCGTATAAACTAAGACCTCATTCTGATATGATAAAATCTGAGACTCTTAGCCAATATATTTTGATCAAAACACATCTGTGCCCACCTACCCAGCGTCACGGTGGTCTCAGGTCAGGCAGGTCCTACGCTAAACCTAACTATGCCGTTGGGCATCTTTATCTAGGAGCATGGACGCTGCACATATAGGTGTGTTGCTCCTAGTGACCTCTATGTGCATACAGCAACCAATGAGAGGAGGAGCAAAAACACCTATATGTACCATGTAATCAAGGCGCTCAATTTGATAGGAAGAGCAAAAGTGCACAAGAATGCTATTCAAGAAAGACTAGGAGTGCATTCACACCTGAAGGTGCCACTCCCTCAAGTACATGTTATAAACTAAGCAAAACTCACAGAAACGAAAGGATAAAAAACATCCTGCATGATGTGATAATAATGATTGCGGATGTCAGTGGCAGAATGAGGTCTTAGTTTATACAGTATATATTGTTTGCATCTATTTTTGTGCACTAATATTCTTTTTATGTGATTTATTTTGATATATGTAGCCACTGACATCCGCAATCATTATTATCACATCATGCAGGATGTTTTTTATCCTTTTGTTTCTGTGAGTTTTACTATAGCATCCATTACTTAAGAATATAGCATAATATAGCATCCATTACTGAAGAATATAACATACTATAGCATCCATTACTGAAGAGGATAACATACTATAGCATCCATTACTGAAGAGGATAACATACTATAGCATCCATTACTAAAGAGGATAACATGCTATCGCATCCATTACTGAAGAGGATAACATGCTATCGCATCCATTACTGAAGAGGATAACATGCTATCGCATCCATTACTGAAGAGGATAACATGCTATC
Source organism: Rhinella marina (assembly GCA_900303285.1). NCBI lineage: Eukaryota > Metazoa > Chordata > Amphibia > Anura > Bufonidae > Rhinella > Rhinella marina. The sequence goes on along the minus strand of ONZH01016098.1, from coordinate 151,085 downwards.
GCATCCATTACTGAAGAGGATAACATGCTATCGCATCCATTACTGAAGAGGATAACATGCTATCACATCCATTACTGAAGAGGATAACATGCTATCGCATCCATTACTGAAGAGGATAACATGCTATAGCATCCATTACTGAAGAGGATAACATACTATCGCATCCATTACTGAAGAGGATAACATGCTATCGCATCCATTACTGAAGAGGATAACATGCTATCGCATCCATTACTGAAGAGGATAACATGCTATAGCATCCATTACTGAAGAGGATAACATACTATAGCATCCATTACTGAAGAGTATAACATGCTATAGCATCCATTACTGAAGAGTATAACATGCTATAGCATCCATTACTGAAGAGTATAACATACTATAGCATCAATTACTGAAGAATATAACATACTATAGCATCCATTATTGAAGAATATAACATACTATAGCATCCATTACTGAAGAGTATAACATACTATAGCATCCATTACTGAAGAATATAACTGTCACGGGGGAGACAAGGGAAAGTGTGCCCTGTACTGAACCCCACCTCTTTCCCTACCTACTTACAGTTGGAGCCCTAAGCGGCAACACCGTAACTTGGCGGCGTTCCCTATACTGCGTAAGTGCACAGGGAGGGAAAGGGATACACAGGGAAAGACCAAACACAGACAGTACAAACACAATAACAGAATGGTAAACTAGCCGGGTCAAATACAGGAGGTCACATCACATACAAAGGGTCAAGCAAAGAATAGTCAAAGTCCGAGTCCAAAATCCGAAATACCCAATACAGCAAGGTCACACACAGCACTGATCAAAGGGAGAAGACTAATCACAGGCACTGAGTGAGGAAGTTGCCATCTTTAAATAGCCCGCCCAGGATCATGTGATGTGGCCAGCATCACATGACCTGAGGCGGAGCAAGCTGTCAAAACAATATGTAAAGTAGCCATGTGGTGTGATCAGCACCACATGGCTAAACCCAAACAGAGAATTAACTGATGAAGTGCTGGCTGACCAGACCAGCACTTCAATTCCCTACTGCTTGTCTCTAGGGGGGGCGGAGAGGTCCGGCGACGCCGTGCAGAGGGAGGGCGACGTCGGCCTCCCATGACAGGCGCTGCATGAGGGAAGTGCGCCGCCTGCTTCCCATGACAATAACATACTATAGCATCCATTACTGAAGAATATAACATACTATAGCATCCATTACTGAAGAATATAACATACTATAGCATCCATTACTGAAGAGTATAACATACTATGGCATACATTACTGAAGAATATAACATACTATAGCATCCATTACTGAAGAGGATAACATACTATAGCATCCATTACTGAAGAGGATAACATACTATAGCATCCATTACTGAAGAGGATAACATACTATAGCATCCATTACTGAAGAGGATAACATGCTATAGCATCCATTACTGAAGAGGATAACATGCTATAGCATCCATTACTGAAGAGGATAACATGCTATAGCATCCATTACTGAAGAGGATAACATGCTATAGCATCCATTACTGAAGAGGATAACATGCTATAGTATCCATTACTGAAGAGTATAACATGCTATAGCATCCATTACTGAAGAGTATAACATGCTATAGCATCCATTACTGAAGAGGATAACATACTATAGCATCCATTACTGAAGAGTATAACATGCTATAGCATCCATTACTGAAGAGTATAACATGCTATAGCATCCATTACTGAAGAGTATAACATGCTATAGCATCCATTACTGAAGAGGATAACATGCTATAGCATCCATTACTGAAGAGGATAACATGCTATAGCATCCATTACTGAAGAGGATAACATGCTATAGCATCCATTACTGAAGAGTATAACATGCTATAGCATCCATTACTGAAGAGTATAACATGCTATAGCATCCATTACTGAAGAGTATAACATGCTATAGCATCCATTACTGAAGAGTATAACATACTATAGCATCCATTACTGAAGAGTATAACATGCTATAGCATCCATTACTGAAGAGTATAACATGCTATAGCATCCATTACTGAAGAGTATAACATGCTATAGCATCCATTACTGAAGAGTATAACATATTATAGCATCCATTACTGAAGAGTATAACATGCTATAGCATCCATTACTGAAGAGTATAACATATTATAGCATACATTACTGAAGAGTATAACATACTATAGCATCAATTACTGAAGAGTATAACATACTATAGCATCCATTACTGAAGAATATAACATACTATAGCATCCATTACTGAAGAATATAACATACTACAGCATCCATTACTGAAGAGTATAACATACTATAGCATACATTACTGAAGAATATAACATACTATAGCATCCATTACCGAAGAGTATAACATACTATAGCATCCATTACCGAAGAGTATAACATACTATAGCATCCAGTACCGAAGAGTATAACATACTATAGCATACATTACTGTAGAATATAACATACTATAGCATCCATTACTGAAGAGTATAACATACTATAGCATCCATTACTGAAGAGTATAACATACTATAGCATCCATTACTGAAGAGTATAACATACTATAGCATACATTACTGAAGAGTATAACATACTATAGCATCCATTACTGAAGAGTATAACATACTATAGCATCCATTACTGAAGAGTATAACATACTATAGCATACATTACTGAAGAATATAACATACTATAGCATCCATTACTGAAGAGTATAACATACTATAGCGTACATTACTGAAGAATATAACATACTATAGCATACATTACTGAATAATATAACATACTATAGCATCCATTACTGAATAATATAACATACTATAGCACACATTACTGAAGAATATAACATACTATAGCGTACATTTGAAATTAAATTATATGTAAAAGTGACTCAGACTGACGTTACCTTGATGTTTTTCCACTCCCAGCCATCCCCAATAGCTTGAGAGTGCTTCAAAAATTCCAAGCAGAAGTATCTAAATTTCTCTTCTCCCAGAATCAAATTCTTTTTGCTTTCAGAATTCATTTTGTAGAAACCTGTACGCAAAGGAAAAGAAAACGGATAATATAGATTGAATTGTCCTATTTCCCCTCTTTTTAGAAAAGCCACAGAAAGACGTCACAATATGGAATTCGTTATGTCAAACTTTCTAAATGACAGCATCTGGAGTCAGGTTCTTCAAACAGAATCCATTTCCTTTCAAAATTAACATAGTTTCAAAATTCAATTGACAAAAAAAATTTCATTTTGCTTAGGGAACACAACGTGAAAAACAACCTGAACGTAAATACGTTTGACAGTCTTCACTGATAAATTTCAAAGTATTGAAAACTCATCTCTTCATGAAGTAATTTCAAAGCCAAAAGATCAACTAATGTGGAATCCAGAGACTAAACCTACAGTCCAAACACACATCTAGCAAGGAGCATTTAGTGTGTATAACTTGTGGTCCAAGTTATGGTTTTTGCCATAAACGACAAAAAGGATTGCTAGGTCTACCATTCATATAATGCAAATTGAGAAGACAACCATACATATGTGGAGGTTTATCTATTTATGTTTCTATTTTGTCATTAGAGCAGAAATATGGAAATCAACGTTAAATGATGGACAATAACAGTGCCTGACTGAAATCACTTTACCAGAAAAAACGGCACTGTATGCTGCACTATTTTTCAAGCAAATATGATAAAACATACAACAAAGACTCTGAAGATTTATTGGATTACTGATCGTGGTATTTATTCTAACTGCCCTATTTAGAGTCGGGAAGAAATTTCTGCCCTAAAATGTGTTAAACTAGCCTTATAGATAAGCATTTCAGAATAAAAGAGTGAGCTGGATTTATGTCTTTTTTCAGCTTTACAAACTAAGGGTGAAATTTATCTTTTGTGGTGGCACATGGTCTTATTAAATTTGGAGCATGTACAATGTGGTCTCACCACTGTCATTGAAAGTACACCAGGGTTCTGCTTGGCATGGAGATGCAATCCCTGCCAACTTTTCACGCCACTTGCAAAACTAAGCAAATGTCGCGTATACAACCAGATTTCCAAAAATGCACAAAATATTGCATGCTTGCTAAACGTTGATAAACGTCCCTCTATGTTATTATTTAAACTATAATGTTTCCTTTCTTCAACAGTAAGTAATGGGCAGTGGGTGTGAACCAACTGTGCCAACTAACCAGTTTGACTTTGGGCTAAACCTAAGGGCGTTGTCCTGGCAGTTCCTGAAATTCACTGTACAGGGATCTGGACTTCACTGCAGGGAACCAACCAGGCTGCTTCCATACTGTTTAAATCAAGCTTTTATGTGAACCCCCTAAGCAAAATAGGACAAGTATGGCAGATGTCTAGAGTTTAAATATGGCACTGGTTCAGGACCTGAGGACCCCTCATAGCTTGTATTTGAATGTGGTGTTACACAGCAGACGGCTACAAGTGCATCTCAATAACTTAGAATATCATCAAAAAGGTTTTTTTCCAGTAATTCGGCTCAAAAAGTTAAATGCATATATTATATAGAATCATTACAAACAGAATGAACTTTTTCAAGTGTTTATTTATGTTAATGATTATGGCTTAAAGCCAAGGAAAACCCAAAATCTCACATAATTAAAATAATTAACCCAAAACACCCGCAAAGGCTTCCTAAGCCTTTAAAAAGGTCCCTTAGTCTGGTTCAGTAGGCGACACAATCATGGGGAAGACTGCTGACTTGACAGATGTCCAGATGGCTGTCATTGACACACTCCACAAGGAGGGTAAGCCACAAAAGGTCATTGCTAAAGAAGCTGGCTGTTCACAGAGTGCTGTATCAAAGCATATTAATGGAAAGTTGAGTGGAAGAAAAAAGGGTGGTAGAAAAAGGTGCACAAGCAACAGGAAGAACCACAGCCTTGACAGCAGCTGCCTGACATTGGTTTCTACAGTTATAGGCTATGTACATTTTCAGAGGCAATTTTTTTTATGACTGCATGTTACTCATTTTTGGCTAAAAATCATTTTTTCAATTGTCCTTCATTCAAAATATTGAGCTGTTTTGTCACAAATGGTTAATTGTTTTTCTAGCTGTGTGACTGGTACTTTCACTTTGTGCTGGTCATCTAATAACCCTTATTTCTAATTTACTAAGAGGTCATAAACACTAATGTAAGCCACACTCTTATCAGTAAGATAAGAACTGAGCTATAATGATTGTTTAGGAGGTCAGAGATCAGAGATAAGGAGTCTGCTTCTGGTCTGACAGAAAAGACAGAAAATCCAAAGGATGCTACTACAGCATCTTAGCTCTGTACAGAAAAAAGGAAATAAAAGGCCATATCTAATATATAAAGCTGAGTGTGTGTGTGTGTGTGTGTGTGTGTGTGTATGTCCGCTAAAGGAATCCGCACCGCTGCAGCTACAATCACAAAATTTGGCACACATGTACATCAGGTGTCCGGGAAGTTTTTAGAACAGTTTTCAGCTCTCCAGGACGTACCATTCCTGAGATATTCCAAAAAAATGCATTAGCCAATAGTAGCCTGGTCACATGACCCTTATCAGCCAATAGAAGCTCACAGGCAGTCTCCACACACCAGGTTTCTATGACAACCTAGCCAGTTCACTGCTGTAGGTCTGCATTAAAGAGGCAGAGCACTGTGGATGACAATGGTAAAGGGGTATTTCAGTTACCATAAATATAACTTATGTTTTAGACTAATTCATCATCAATCATTACCTCATATAATGTAAATTTCACATATTTACTGTTCAGTAGTAATAAAAGATGTATTCTTCCACTGCTACCCACCTTCTTCCTAAATTACTATGGCATCGACCTGTAATTCAGGCCACCGTCAAAAGAAGGACTTAAAAGCCCCACCCCCAGATCCCACTAAGTCACGCCCCTGACTCATTCAGGCCACGCCCCTTCCATGCCGCATTTGACCGGGATTAAAAATATAGGCAAAAATAACCTTCTTTCAGCTGCAGGGGTGGGGGGAGGGTGACTTTCTCCCTGCAGCTCATTGCTCAGACTGCACAGTGCTGCTGCTGAGAGTGACCTGTTCAAAAGGACATCCCTGTGTCCATCCAGCCCCTGCGCATGACAGAGGACAGGGAGTCTGAAAGCCAGACTGTCCAGCCTAAAACAAGACCTCTGGCCACCCTAGGGGCAGGCTATTGTTAGGGTGGCCAGATTTCCGGCATTAAGCTGGACAGTCCAGTTTTCTGTCTACCTGTTCTCCGTCCGACGCAGTGCCTGGACAGACACAGGGATGTAAACCCTTTCAGTAGCTCACACTCAGCCAGCTTCTCCTCCGTGTCTTCACGGAGCCAGGGGGCGTTGCCTCATGTTTAGTGGTGTGTCTTCATGGAAACTGGGGGCGCTGTTTCACGTTTGGGGGAATGGCCGGTGAAGTCTGGCTTTCTGGGGTGAAGACAGTGGCCACTCTAGCTGCTCTGGAGGTCACAGGTAAAGGGGCGGGCTGCTGTGAAGGTCACTGTTAAAGGGGCAAGCTGCTGTAAAGGTCACTGTTAAAGGGGCGGACAGCTGTAGAGGTCACTGTTAAAGGGGCGGACAGCTGTAGAGGTCACTGTTAAAGGGACGGGCTGCTTAAAGGTCACTGTTAAAGGGGCGGACAGCTGTAGAGGTCACTGTTAAAGGGGCGGACAGCTGTAGAGGTCACTGTTAAAGGGACGGGCTGCTGTAAAGGTCACTGTTAAAGGGACGGGCTGCTGTAAAGGTCACTGTTAAAGGGACGGGCTGTTGTAAAGGTCACTGTTAAAGGGGCGGGCCGCTGTAGAGGTCACTGTTAAAGGGGAGGGCTGCTGTAGAGGTCACTGTTAAAGGGGCGGGCCGCTGTAGAGGTCACTGTTAAAGGGGCGGGCCGCTGTAGAGGTCACTGTTAAAGGGGAGGGCCGCTGTAGAGGTCACTGGTAAAGGGGAGGGCCGCTGTAGAGGTCACTGGTAAAGGGGCGGGCCGCTGTAGAGGTCACTGGTAAAGGGGCGGGCCGCTGTAGAGGTCACTGGTAAAGGGGCGGGCCGCTGTAGAGGTCACTGGTAAAGGGGCGGGCCGCTGTAGAGGTCACTGGTAAAGGAGCGGGCTGCTGTAGAGGTCACTGTTAAAGGGGCGGGCACTATAAAGGTCACTCTCGATATCTTTTAACGACACACACACACAAACAGTAAATTAAATAAATTAAATATACCCGGGCGAAGCCGGGTCCTTCAGCTAGTTTTTAATAAAGATCAATTTTAAAAAATATTTTAGCTCAAAATGAGTACAATGCAATAATAAAAATAAAAAATGCCCCCAAAGGTGCCTTTAAGCCTTTAAGTTTGATGTACACTAAAATTCCTAAGTTCCTTTTCATGTTAGTGTTACCCAGTGTTTTACCATTTAGTATGTACTGGTGACTTGCATTATTCTCTCCCATGTGCATAGTCTTACATTTATCAGTGTTAAAGAGGACCTGTGACAGTTCCTGACATGCCTGTTTTAATAGCTTCATGCATTCCCCATGTAATAACAATTCTGGTGCATCTATGCTTATGGCTTTATGTTGTCCTGTTCCTTTATTATTCCTCCTAGAAGTTATAAATGAATCGCTATTAGCCTTCAGTAAGGCATATACCTACGGTATATGCAGTATTTATCTGATGATAAATACTGCATATACCGTATATAAAAACTATATATATATATATATATATATATATACACTGTATATATATATATATATATATATATATATATATATATATATATATATCTGCAAAAATAAATATTAACAACCTACACCTTCTGGTTGATAATTTTGCGCCGAGGGATGTTCCTTCGTCTTGGCAAAGTTGAACATGGTGTCTAAGTAGGAGGAACTGAGTAGACTAATATATAGTTTTGTGGGAAAAGATTTAGTAAAATGTGTAATTCATACATTTAAATTCCTGCTCATTTGGGGCTTTCAAGTCAAGGAGACGGTCCTATCAGTGATTGACAACCTTGCCTCAATGACTGTGTATACAGAGAGAGCTGTCAATCACAGATAGGACTGCCCCCTGGACTTTAAAGCCCAGAATGAGCAACAATTTAAATGTATAAATTACATGTTTTACAGATTTTTTCGCCCCCACAAAACTATATATCAATCTGCTCAGCCTCTCCTGCTCTTTAGCATGCAGCCTGTAGCTCAGACACCATGTTCAACGTGACAGGTTCTCTTTAATCATTGAACTCTGGGGTTTCATTCAGTCCTATTGCTACAGGTGTATAAAATCCAGCCCTTGTGAGAGGTATTATTGGAAAGTAGAAGCATTTAAGAATCACAGCAACTCAGCCATGACGTGACAGATCACAAAGTTACAGAGGTGGTGTCGCAGGGTACTAAGGCACATTGGTGGGGAATTTATCAAGCCCTGTATGCCAGAATTATGGCATGAAAAAGTCACAAGTAAGGTTTTTTATGACTTTTTGGTGTCAATTTTGTGCCTCTCTCTGCGCCTTCCAGCACCACCTACAGATTTGTGGGAAAATTTGGCCCGAATTGCAAAGTAGAGTTTATGAAGTGCAATTTTTTTTTTTTTTTAAAAGGCACAACTACATTGCACTTCCGCCAAATTTATCATTACTGTAAACTTTTCATAAATTTGGCACAGGTGTGTATAGAAACTCCAGTCTAAAAACTAACCTCAAATACACCTACAATGATAAATTGCAACCATAGTGCATACAAGTCACCAATGCTCTGCAGAAGTCCAAACCTCCTCTAAAATTTACATTTGCACAAAAACTGTGCAACCTTCATGGCATGGGTTTCCATTACTGCATCCAAGCCTTACATCACAAAGCACAAGGCTAAGTGTCGGACGGAGTGGTGTAAAGCTCGTCACCATTGTACTCTGGAGCAGTGCTCCGCAAAGTTTGATGGGATTGTTTTTCAGGGTATGGCCTAGACGCCTTCATTCTATGCTATTTTACATAATACCCTCCCTCTCACGATGCCGCAGTCTCCTCTGCACTGGCGCACAACATGGGCTCTTCCACTCGAGTCCTGACCAGATGTGGCAATGCAACTGAAGAGGAAAAGAAGCGGTCACATCCGCTCAGGACCCAAAAAGAAGAGCCTGCACAGTTGAGATAGCCATTCACATCTGGGTACACTCGGATGTGTAGCAGCACATGCACAGTCAGCATCTGCGCTACGCAGGCAGCAGCAGTAGATCCTCTGTGCTTGCACTGCTACTCAAAGCGACAGTGCTGTAGAGATGTCTGGCTCTGTCAATCAAGGGGGATAAAGAATCTAGCTGCCAGACCAGCACCTTACTTCTTAAAAAAGGTTGATTTTCTATTGAATTCGATTAGAAGAAATTGAATTGCTCATCTGTAGGGTCAATAAAAAGATAGAAATGTCCTGCAAAAAACATGCGCTCATATGACTATGTATACTGTATTGTAAGGGTATTATAAAGTGACTGATTGGTTCTCTTCTTTAATTCTGTTTAATACTCTGTATAATAGTTTATAAGTTTCCCTTGTAATGAAGTTGGTCGGGAGATAGTACCCATCCCCCATTTTGCTGATAAGACCACATTCGTGAGTGATCTCAGAGACATGCGTGATGCACACTGGAGGAGGGGCTAACAGGTTAAAACTCTGCTACTCACCTTGTCTCAGGAGACTCCACCAGGCCTCCATTCTACGTAGGATGTGAGTATGATTGCCCTATCTCTCTTGTACACCCTGCTTATTTGTTATAAGGGGGTAGACAGCCATGGGTTATAGCGTGATTGATGGAGTCTCCACCCCATTTAGGCTAGTGATGTTTATTTACTTTTTATTATTCTGTGTGTGATTTCTTTGTGTTCTCATATATTTAATCACTAAATATATTTATTCACGTAGCCTGCATAAGCTTATTCATTCTCAAATCTTTCGAATTCACTTTACGTTACATATACAGAAAGATAAAATTATGGTATTTGGAGTGGAGGAAAAGAAAAAAAAGAAAAAAATTCCTACAGGGCCAATGAGTTAATGGCTATGAATACGCTTGAAATGTAAAAAAAAATATTTTTACATTAGTGGTGATTACATTGAAGGGCATTTAAAAAGCTGCATTTAATTTCTGACTGCAATTGTCATTCATTCATTATAAGACCTCCTGATCTGTAGTTTGCAACGTGCTCCTAGTTTCAGACTTTTCTCCTGGACATCCCATTAGTACATACTGGATATGAAGTTTATATGTTTAGGATGCTTCATTCCCAGACTAATTTCCCCTTCTACAGCTCTTGAGAAAACTTCTCTCCCTTGGGCAGAAAGATGCTGATGCAGCGGAATTTTTCCCCCTTCTCCCTTGAAGAATTTTTTTGTGGTACTCTCCTCTCCCTTTAGGCCTCTTTCACATGGGCGTCACGGATTCAATCCGCACGCATCTGCACCAATCCGCACACAATCGCAGTCAGTTTTGACTGTGATTGCGTACGTTCGTTCAGTTTTTTCCGCGCGGGTTCGAAGCGTTTTGATGCGTTTTTCACGCGCGTGATAAAAAACTGAATGTTTACAAACAACATCTCTTAGCAACCATCAGTGCATCACGCATTGAATCCGCACTTGCGTGCGGATACAATGCGTTATTCACGCAGCCCCATTCACTTCAATGGGGCCAGGGCTGCGTGAAAAACGCAGAATATAGAACATGCTGTGATTTTCACGCAAAGGCGAACTGATGCGTGAAAAACATCGCTCATGTGAAAAGCCCCATTGAAATGAATGGGTCAGGATTCAGTGCGGGTGCAATGCATTCGCATCACGCATTGCAGCCGCGCGGAAATCTCGCCCGTGTGAAAGAGGCCTTACACTGATTGCCTTGTGTGTGTGTTTTTTTTTTTACATATCTACACTGAGAAACTGCCTGTGTGACCTGCCTTTCCTAAAGACGTGATTGCTTTCCCCACTATCCACACCGTATGAATGGGGCCGAATCTATCCGCAAAAATGTGGGAACAGATGCGGCCCCATTCACCCCTATGGGGCCGGGAGTCATGGCTCTTTTGAAGCATTTCCTATACTTGTCCGTGCGCACGGACAAGTATAGGCATTTTCAATGGGGCCGCACAGAGTGTGTTCCGAGCGCTGTGGAACACACGCCGGCGGCCCCTGTATATTTGCGGGTCCGCAGTAATGCGGGCCTGCAAATATACAGTCGTGTGAATGGGACCTTACTGTATACAACATCCTATCTTTCTCTGTTATCTCAGAAGGAGTGAGCAGAAAGATCTTGCACAGCAAAGAGCATGTCACTATATATAAAAAAAAATGATATCTTGATGTTTTCACATCAACCACGGAGTCTTACAATAGGCCAACCCTTCTTTTTCTGTAGAGATCACTTCTCAGCAGTCAACCTACTGTATTTATCATCACAGACAGGAATACAATGAATTATAACACCTCTATTATAAAGCTGAAGGGAAAGAACACAAGATCCTCCATTGACAAGAGATGGTGGACACAGCTGACCTCCTTGCCGGCTCTGCACAGTGACCTCTGAACTGCTGTTTATAGAGCACAGAAGCAGCTTAGGCGAGGTGGATATTCCTATAATCATGTACAGTGAACAGAAAAATCTACAATCAGAAATAAAGACTAGGGATAGCGAATCAACTTCGGATGAAACAACTTAACTTAATAAAGTAATAACTTTGGCTCCTCGGAGACAATACATTCTCCCGCTCCGTACAGTATTAGAACAAAGTTTTATGCGAATTGACTTTAGATGTTTTATCTAAAGTCGATTGGCTCATCCCTAATAAAGACAGTTGGAAAAATGTAATAAAAAAAAGGGGTTGTGTCACCTCAAACATTGGAGGCATATTGCTAGGATATGTCCCCAATGTCTAATAGGTGTGGATCCCACCTCTGGGACTCACACCTATCTTTAGAACAGAGCTCGCAAACTGAAGGAGGGTGCACCGTGCACACACGAACGCCCTCCATTCATTAACTTGGGAGCGCCGAAAAATAGCCAAGCGGTGTGCTTGGCTATTTTCCGCAGTCCCATTGAAATGAATGGGAAGCGCAAGTGCGGCCACCACTCCATTCAGTTTTTTGGGGCTGACGGAAATAACGTTATGATTATGGTCACCTAATTTCTAAATATATAACTCTGATTATCTGAGAAAGTACGTGTGTAATCCACTCACCACCATGCCGTCAGTAGTATTATAGTCGAACTGTAGACTAATTTAATTTCCATTTTTCTTGCCTTGGGTTAACATTAGAGGGGCTGAGCGTTAGGCTCTAACTTTACACTATTTTCACTTTTCAATGACAGCTCTATAACAAAGTGATACTATACAGAAATAAATCACAGTTCTTATCCATAGGACAATGCGATACAGGTCACAGATACATCCAGAAGTTAACTAGCTTATACCAGGCAGTCAGACATTGTCACATTGTGATACAAAGTCAATTATCTTAACATGTCCTCAACAGATCCCTTCAAATACAGAAGGCTACAAGTTTAAGCTTTTGAAGAAGAGAAAATCCTACCAGATTTTTAAAGTATACCTCATATCCAGAACAGCTCAGGGAGCGCTGGACGTAACTAATCTTCACTTTTTTTCTCATTTATTTCAGTTATTTTTTTCATTCTCTCGAATGATGATTGCATTGTTAAAGAAGTACTTTTATAGCTGCATGCAATTAGAAAAGGTAACTATAGATACTGATTTGTTTAATAAAATCTATCTGTATAGCACCACCTGCTGTTTATTCTTTTCCTTATTTCTCCATCCACCTTGGTAACATCGCTGGGGTGGTCGCACATGCTCAGTTCTATCTTTCATCAGTCACCAGCCATTATCGGGATTGAGTATTAATATTCCAATTTCCAATAATTGCCCAAATAATCTGTACATGTAAATGTTCCTGACATACACCAAACCTCAAACATGTCTATAGAGTATAATGGGCCCAGTGTATACCAAAAGAGTGACCTTTTCACATGTGCTTGACCGGTATACCTTTTATTTAGTTTATATACTTATATATCGCCAACATATTCTGTAGCGCTTCAGAGAAATTATCATCACCCATAATGTACCCAAGGGTGCTCATAATCTAAATAAATATGTCTCTGAAGTGTGGGAGGAAACCCACACAAACACAGGGAGAACCTACAAAGTATAGCATTCTCTGTATCCTGTGCGTTTCAATACATTGCATGCCACTAAAGATTTTTTTTATTTTTTTGTTACAAAAGTGACATTTGCAAGTGTTATGCCAAGTTTAAAGGTTATGCCCCTACCCACAGGATAGGGCATAACTATTTCATTTTTTTGGGGGGTGGGAGGCGCCAACCACTGGTAGCTCCAGCCTGCTGCTGCTCCATTCATTGTCTATGGCACTGCAGGAGGTAGCGTAGTACAGCGCTCAGCAATCTCTCACAGTCTCATTGAGAATAAATGGAACAGCAATGCACATGCTCAGTCTGCTGACAGGGGCAGAAGAAGCCCCATTGTTGGGCTCATGAGGAGTCCCAGCACTCGGATAGTCTTGCGAATAGGGGGCAACTTTTAAAGGGAGTCTTTCACCTTCAACAGCACTGCCCCACAGAAGATTGCAGACACATCCCAGACATACCTGTGTGCACTGTGTGTCTGTATTACATGTCACATCCCAGACATACCTGTGTGCACTGTGTGTGTGTATTACATGTCACATCCCAGACATACCTGTGTGCACTGTGTGTCTGTATTACATGTCCAGAAAAAGCACTTTTATTCTGCTGGAAAACAGCTCCCAAGTTCCCGGCTCTGCTGCTGCAAGTGCTCAACGCAAACCAGACTGAAGAGGGGGGGCTGCAGGGGCGGACATACCGCGGTGCAGCCGGTTCGGCTGCACAGGGGCCCAGGGCCGGAGGGGGGCCCTTTCTTACAGGCGGCAGGTAGAGATGAGCGCTTCCATTTTGGAAGCGCTCATCTCTATATTAATCTGTATCGCCGTCCTTAGGACGGCGATACAGATGGATAATGCGGGGCAAGGGAGGGAGAGGCGTCTCCCTTCCCCGTTCCTCTGATAGGTTGCAGGCACTAGGACTGTAGCCTATCAGAGGCCGGCACAGGCGGCGCGATGACGTCATCACGCCGCCTGAGCCGTACAGAGCGGGACACAGGCTGGAAGAGGCCTGCATCGCGTCGCTGACAGAGGCAAGGAGGTAAGTATAAGTGTTAATTTTTTTCATTTAAGTTGGCACACAGTGGGGGCACAATGGAGGAGGGACACTATGGGGGCCACTATGGAGGAGGAGCACAATGGGGGCACTATGGAGGGGGAGCACAATGGGGGCACTATGGAGGAGGAGCACTATGGGGGCCCTATGGAGGGAATTATGGAGGAGGAGCACAATGGGGGCACTATGGAGAAGGAACACTATGGGGGCCACTATGGAGGAGAAGCACTATGGGGGGACACTATGGAGGAGGAGCACTATGGGGGGCCACTATGGAGGAGGAGCACTATGGGGGCACAATGGAGGGGGAGCACAATGGGGGCACTATGGAGGAGGAGCACTATGGGGGCCCTATGGAGGGAATTATGGAGGAGGAGCACAATGGGGGCACTATGGAGAAGGAACACTATGGGGGGCCACTATGGAGGAGAAGCACTATGGGGGGACACTATGGAGGAGGAGCACTATGGGGGGCCACTATGGAGGAGGAGCACTATGGGGGCACAATGGAGGGGGAGCACAATGGGGGCACTATGGAGGAGGAGCACTATGGGGGCACTATGGAGGGAATTATGGAGGAGGAGCACAATGGGGGCACTATGGAGAAGGAACACTATGGGGGCCACTATGGAGGAGGAGCACAATGGGGGCCACTATGGAGGAGGAGCACTATGGGGGCCACTATCAAGGAGGAGCACTATGGGGGGCCACTATGGAGGAGGAGCACTATGGGGGGCCACTATGGAAGAGGAGCACTATCCGGGTCCACTATGGAGGAGGAGCACTATGGGGGCCACTATGGAGGAGGAGCACTATGGGGGGCCACTATGGAGGAGGAGCACTATGGGGGCACTATGGAGGAGGAGCACTATGGGGGGCCACTATGGAGGAGGAGCACTATGGGGGGCCACTATGGAAGAGGAGCACTATGTGGGGCCACTATAGAGGAGGAGCACTATGGGGGGCCACTATGGAGGAGAAGCACTATGGGGGCACTATGGAGGAGGAGCACTATGGGGGGCCACTATGGAGGAGGAGCACTATGGGGGCACTATGGAGGGCACTATGGAGGAGGAGCACAATGGGGGCACTATGGAGGAGGAGCACAATGGGGGCACTATGGAGGAGGAGCACAATGAGGGCACTATCTAGGAGGAGCACTATGGGGGGCCCTATCATATATACTGGCTCACATGGGGGCACTATGGAGGAGGAGCATTATGGGGGGCACTCTGGAGGAGGAGGACCACTAAGGTGGGCCCTATATATATATATACTGGCACTATGGAGGGGGAGGATCACTATGGGGGCCCTATATTGTATACTGGCAGACATGGGGGCACTATGGAGAAGGGGGGGAGAGGAGAACTATTGGGGTCATTGTATAGGGGCACTAAGAGGTTTTTTTTGGGTACATAGTAGGGGGCATTGGCACACATTATGAGGGCACTATGGGGACATTGGCTGGCCGGGGGCACTAATTATTTCTATTGATGGGACTTTGGGGAGCTATTATGGTGGGGGGCACAGTATCAGCTTAGCACTGATTTATGGGGAACATTTTGGTTATAATTTAGTGTCAGGGACACTATTTCCTGGGCACAGTTATTTTTTAGGGCGCTGTGTGCCAATAATTACTGAAGGCGGTAGTATTTGAGGGGGACTGTTTCTGCAGTATAGTTTTGGGGAGCACAGTGGGCACAGTATTGGGGGTGGCAGGATGGGGAGTTCAAGAAGGTGGGAGAATGATGGAAAAGTAGGAAACTAAGATGTCTATTTGTCAAACTCCACAGAGAGAAGAGATGGCTGAAAGAAATCATCATGGCGGTCTGGTCTGAAAGGAGAAGATGAGGAAAGAGAACATCATCTAAGAAGACGTCACTGGATGTAAGAGGTATGTGGCGCTGTATAAGGCTACGTTTGAGTTAGTGATTCTGGCAGGCTGGTCCAGCAGAGAACAGCCTTCTGGAATTCACTGGATCCGGCACTGCTGGATGCAGAATGCCCGCCGGCCCCATTAACTATAATGGGGTACGGCAGAGATCCGGCCACAATCTGGCAAAAATGCAGAGAATCAGCGGGACACAAACTGCTGCATGCCTGAGTTTGTGTCCGGCCAATTTCATGCATTCTCTGCCAAATCAGGTGACTGGAGCGTAGTTCTGCATGTGTGAAAGTAGTCTTATCCTGTGTGTTTTGTATTGCTGTATGTAATGTTAGGACACCTTAGGTTAGGTTGAGAATTTGGTTTGGGAAAGGGGGGGGGGCCCAAACACATTCCTTGCACAAGGGCCCTCTGCTGTCTGTGTCCGCCCCTGGGGGGCTGATTTAGCTGCTCATATCTTGGGATTGGTAGCAGATAGAAAAATGAAAGCTGGCATTCCAAGGTTTCAAATGATACCATCACAGCATTATATCCAGTATATCAGAAGATATAGCTGTTAGAAATCCAGTCAGGAGAGAAAGCTGTTTTTAATTTCACTTTCAGCTGGGCACTTGGGAGCTGTTTTCCAGCAGAATAAAAGTGCTTTTCCTGGATATGGAATAAAGGCACAAAGTGCACACAGGCATGTCTGGGTTGTGTATGCAATCTTCTGTGGGGCAGTGCTGTTAGCTATATAGGTGAAAAACAGGTGAAAGACTCCCTTTAAGCCTGGCACAACCCCTTTATCTGTCATGCAGAATTCATATCAATTCCCTATCCATTTACTGTATATTACAGAGCGCACAAGACTATGCTATAAACATGTTTTAAGGGGTTATCCCCAAATGGCCGGGCCCCTCACACAGATTATACTTACCTTGCTTCCCAGCACCCGCTTTGCTTCTGATGCCCACCCGGCCACTACATCTCCCGGGCACGAGTCTCCCTAGCATCATCCTCAAAGATAGGTAGGCTCGTCCCCATCACGGCCTGCTATTGGCTGCCCCCCAGTTGGCAGATGTTTTCATCCAGGCGATGGGGAGATGCAGTGGTGGGCATCAGGAGTGATATGGGTGCCGAGGAGCGAGGTAAGTACAATCTGTGTGAGGGGCCCGGGCATTTGGGGAGGCATTATCGGGATTGGATAACCCCTTTAACTACAGCAGTGTATGAGAGTAATATACATACTGTCATGGGTATGGTACGTAGTTATGTAATTGTAGGGAATATGCTAAATGGGGACTTTGCAAGCTTTTTCTACTGGGGCCTTACCAAGTGATGCCTGGTTCTCACCAGTGGTCAAAGTCCATGACGAGATTGAAATTAGTGTTCAAAGCAAAAGTCAGTTTTCTCTTAAACATGATTAACCACGCACTTGCCAATTTTCAGAAGTCGACTTGCAGGAGATACGTGATTGTGGTGCAGGAGGAAGCCCCCTGGTGACATACATTTAGAGCCCATGGAAGAGATGAAACCAGCCCTTCATGAAATGTGCAGGAGATTTGCCAGGAGTATGGAAGGTCTCCCCTTTTTCCAGAAGCCTCTGGAAGTTCCAGGGGACTTGCATGTATGATTTACAATTGAAACACACAAAAAAATGTGTCATTTATGTTAGTGAATCAGGTGACAATAAGACTGAGAAGACCCTGAGCAGAAGAGGCAATCCTCTCAAGATACCTTGACAAAACTAAGATGTAATACACAGGTACAGCTGAGGAACAAGGGCGGCGCTGTTTCTAGAAGAAAGCAGAATTACTATTTTTTTCTGTCTGCCTAGAGTAAAGGTGGCCATAGAAATTAGATAAATCTCAGCCAAACCAGCCAATTGTTGCCGATTTTTCAGAAAGAAGGATCAGTCAGGATGGATTTCAACATGGCTAAAAGCCCTTGTCTTCATGGAGTTAAACCAAAGCCAGAGCTGTATGGCAGCTGCTTATTCCCCTCTTCCTACTAAGAATACAATGCACGTTCATCCAAGTCAAGTGTGCATACATATGGGGGGCGGGGTTGGGTTGGAAGGAACAGCTCTCAGCTGTATTCTCGTTCTGCTAAAATATATGTGGATACCTCATAAAGAGCAGAATATCAACCCAAGAACCAATATATCCACAAAGGTATGCAATACAGAATATAAGTGAGCAGCTAGGATGCCCATAGCCCAGTTTCCAAGAAGGTATATCCCAAGAACACTACTAAAGCTACTTTCACATCTGCGGCACTGCAATCTGGCCGCCAGTTCCGGCAGAGAATGCCGGGAATAGCAGGACAAAAAACGGAGCATGCAATGGTTTCTGTCCGGACGATTCTCGGCATATTTGCTGGATTGAGGCCAGCGGATGTTCCTGTTGCATCCGGCAGTGCCAGATCTGGAGAATTCCGGCAGGCTATTCTCTGCCGGAATCCATGCTGCAGATGTGAAAGTAGCCTTAGGCATCGTGCACACGACCTTATGTATTTGCAGTCCGCAAAAAACACGGATGACGTCCGTGTGCATTCTGTATTTTGCGGAAGGGCTGGCCCCTAATAGAACAGTCTTATCCTTGTCCATTATGCGGACAATAATAGGACATGTTCTATTTCTTTGCAGAACGTACATACGGAAATGGAATGCACACAGATTAACTTCCGTTTTTTTGCAGACCCATTGAAATGAATGGTTCCGCATATGGTCTGCAAAAAAAATACGTTCGCGTGCATGAGCCCTTAGACTGAACGTGCACTCCTATCCTGTGCCTATACGACAGTAAGGCAGTAGTTAAAACTACAACCCCAGCTATCACTGTTTATGTCATAGGCACCTGGGACATATCTGATCCCACGCTATCTCTTTTTTCTCCTTCTATCTCTCGCACTGGGGTTTCCCACAACCAGGATTTGTTTCTACGAGTTAATCCAACGCCTGCAGCACAGTGCACCTGAACATCAGAGATGTGCAATCGTTAGGTTTTATAGTGATATTCCCCCAGGTGCGTTCACAACGTGATGACAGCTACATGACTCGTCTGAATGAGCACTAAGGCTGTCACAAAACAGAATTTCTATCAATGGTAACAGCCACGCTTTAATATCACTGGTCACAGGGCAAAGTTTCATGTTCTTTCACTTTAACAAGGCCACTAAGGCTGGGTTCACGTCACATTTTATACCTCCGTTTATGCCTGAATTAAAAAACGCAGCACACCACGTTCTTGTATCCTGCACAGTCCGGTATACAAGACCGGAAAAACATCATGTGAACTGAGCCATTAGCAAAAGGATGCTCAACCTGCGGGAGTTGGGAGTTGTAGTTTTGCAACAGCTGGAGGGCAGCAGGTTGGGCATCCCTGCATTAGAGCACCAAAAACCTGAGACTTGTGGCATTTAAAGAGGTGCTGTCCCCTCTTCTGACATGTTTTAGTAATTTCTTGCATTCAGTATGCAATAACAATTCTGGAGCACCTATTCTCATAACTTTATGTTGTACCATGAATGAACTGCCGGCAGACTGCAGTGAAGGTCCAGATGGGTGTTACCAGTTGGAGGGGGTGTCCCTGCACAGTCTAATGTGACTGGATAATGTCAGACTGTGCAGGGACACACCCCCAATTGGAATCACCCAACTGGCCCTTCATTGCACACTGCTAGTAATTCATAACAGATGGATTGCACAGCCCAGAGTCATACGAGACGATGCTACAGAATTGTTATATTATGGGGGACAGGCATGTCAGGAGAGGTGACGGGTGATCTTTAATGAGCTGGTCACAAAGCGGTCACTTCACAATAGCCAGCAGTAATACTGAACAAGACATAACGGACTGCATCTAACTCTCATTGTTTCTTCATGGGTTCTCTCCAGGGTCTTGAAGGCCAAGACTTTGCAGTTGTATGACTGATCTGCAGGCTCAGCATACAGTGCAATGAATGCAGAACTCAGAGCCTTGGTCAAACCGTGTAATTCTGCCGCCAAAGAAAAAGATGTAGCATCTTAAGGGTGTCTGCACATATTGTGTGGAGAAAATCTGCACCAAAACCACAGAAAAGAAAAACGCATATAAATCTGAGCTATTTATTGTGGTTTTGGTGCATTTCTAGTGCAGTTCTTATTTGTTTTTTGGCGTGGATTTTCTGTTTATTTCTAAAGGCTATGTACAGATATGGAGTCAATTTTTTAAATGATTTTATTTAACTTATTTTTGGCTAAAAATCATATTTTCAATTGGTCTTTATTAAAAATACTGAGCTGTTCAGTCACAAAGGGTTAACTGGCACGTTCACTTTTACTTTGTGCTGGTCATCTAAAAACCCTTATCTCTAAGCTAGTGAGAGGTCATAAATAGAGATCAGCGAGAATGCTCGGCCGAGCGTACTCGGGAGCAATTTTCGAGTAGTAGCGTACGCATCTTCTAATCTGTATTAGCGCATTAGCGTACAAATTTATAAGATGCGTACGCATTAGTATACAGATTATAAGATGCGTATGCATTAGCGTACAGATTATAAAATGTGTACGCTACTACTCGAAAATTGCTCCCGAGTATGCTCGGCCGAGCATGCTCGCTCATCTCTAGCCATAAACACTTATTTAAGCCACATTATCAGTAAGATAAGGATTGAGCTATAATTAGTGTTTCAAATGTGAGAGAGCAGAGATAAGGAATCTGTCTGCTCCTGAGACGACGGAAATTACAAAAAATCCACAAGCAGCTAGTACATCTCAGCTCTGTACAGAAAAAGGATTCCATATTGTTAATAAAGACCAAATGAAAAAATAATTTTTAGGTCAAAATAAGTATAACGCAATAATAATAAAAAATGCCCCCAAAGTCGTACATATTCTTCAACAACCCCACTGAACTCTATGGGTAAAACCACTATACAGAAAGTGCAGAATCGCACAAACAATTGTCAAGCTGCAGATCTTAAAATCCGCGCAACAGGTCAATTTCCACACCTAAGAAAGAAAACTGTACATGAGATCTGACAAATCTCACGCACTTTGCTGATACTATATTATGCTGAAAAAACATGCGTAATCTGCATCATGTGCAGCCATGCTAAAGGAGTTCTGCAGTTATTTTTTTTTTTATTATTATTTCAACTCGCCCACAGAATTTCATTATGGTGATTTATTTTTTTTTACCTTACCGAGTGAGTGCTGCTCTACATGATCTAATTAGGGCACTTCTGGGATCGCATTCCGAACATTGGGCACATGATCTTAGCCCCGTTTCAACCCAGAATATTCATGGGTTGAGCTTGTACAGTCAAGCAGCCTCGGATGCAGAAATATCACAGCGCCAGAAGCTGCCTGACTGCACAGGCGCAACCCCCCTACAATATGTGTTGGAACCGCCACTCGCCACTATGGACAAGATTGACATGAGATTAAGGCCTCATGCACACATTCCGCTTTCTATCCTTTTTTCAGGATCCTGAAAAAAGGATAGAAAAAACTGACCCATTCACTTGTATGGGCGACGGACAGGCATCCTTTTTTTCACGGATGCCTGTCCGTTCCGTTTTTTAGATCCTTTTTCACTGGTGCATGTCCCATTTTCATCCGTTTAAACGTGACGGATGGCTCCATTGAACTCTATAGGAGCGTCCTTGAAAACGGGTATGTATCCGTTTTCCATCCGTTTTCACGGATAGGTTGCTTGGAGACACAGAACCAGTCAGAACCAACCTAAACTTCTTTGTAACAGTACAGGAGACAGTGTAGGACAGAGGCCAGACAGGAGATGGAGAGCTAAGTGACAGGATGTCTTTCATTCGCTTGGAGGTAGAGAAATTGATAGGGCTGGTCGAGGGCAAGCCCATGATATGGGACAAGCGCCTGGAAAGCTACCGGGACAACTTGCTCCGCAACCATGCGTGGACATCAATTGTGGAGCAAATGTACTGTGAGGACTGGGCATCTGCATCATCCAAAACTAAATCCAAATTCAGTAAGTCCTGACATCATTTAGGACATTCCCACTTTTTTTTTTTTTTTTAAAACCGGATCCGTTTAAACGGATGGAAAACGGATGAAAAACGGATCCGTTTTAGCGGATGAAAAACGGATAAAAAACGGATTGAAAAATACGGACCGTAAAAACAAAACGGGTGCAGACGGAACGTGTGCATGAGGCCTGAAAGAATAAATAACCAAATAACCCCTTTAATACAGAAAAGCGGCTTTCAACACAGCAAATACATGACATTTTTACTGCAGTACTGTGATACCTGGGATTTCTGTGACATACAGCAGCACATAGATCAGTATAAGGGTCAATTCACACATTGCCTCCTGATTTTAAACAGCAATATGACGGCAATCTGTAGTTTTTATTAAAGGGAGTCTGTCACATCAATTTCACCTATAAAACATCACTGCCCCACAGAAGACTGCCAAGACATTCCAAGCATACCTGTGTGGACCTTAGGGCACATTTACTATAATGTCTGCACCTGTTTATAGGCGTAAAAATGCTATGTTAGACTGTCTAATTTTTTTTAACTTCATTTACTACTGAAAATGCACTTGTTACATTTGCGCCTTGTTCACCTATTTTGATTTTTTAATGCACAAGTTTTCACACATTGCACCCGTATGGAAAACCCGCTTGTGTGAAAGGGGCTTAGACCAGCACCTCCAAACTATGTATAACAGGAGTTCAGGTGCACGCTACCATGGCTGCAAAGCAAAAGCAAACAAGGACTACAAGTAGCAGCATTCTGTTTTATGCACAAAGATACATGCAATCATTGAAAACAAGAATAACTGTGCGTTACTGCTATACTTACTATATGAAAGTAAGAAGCTCTTTTGATCAAGAATATGTCTGACCCATCTACCAGCGACAAGGTGGCTTCTATCAGACAGGACCTACACTAACAGTCTTGCCTCTCCTAGGCTTTTGGCCTACAAATTTCAGGGCAATGTAGAATCCAGCTATGGTATATTCTGATTAAAAGCACTTGGCACATGGGCGGGAGACAGTACCCAATCAAATAGGGGAAGCCACTCCCCAAATATACAATACAAAGAGAGTTATACGAGCATTTCCAAACTATGTATAAGGGGAGTTCAGGTGCACGCTACCACGGCTGCAAAACTCAGGATAGGTTATCATTATCACATCGGCGGGGGTTTTAGTGCCAGCATCTCCACCTATTATATGTTCCAGGGAGCCGCCGCGCTCATCGGAGCTTTGGTGAACTCTCGGCAGGCCACTAAGCACAGCACAGTATAGTATAGCGGCTGTTCTTGGTATTCCAGCCCAATTGAAATGAATGCACCTAGACCCTGTGACCGATGTACGGTGACCTCTTCTACCAACTCTTCTAACAGTTGATCGGCGGGGGTCCTGAGAGTCGTCAGTCTGATATAGAGGACCTATCCTGAGGATAAGGGCCCTTTCACATGACCGTATGCCCTCCTAGGCATATGGTCCGTAAGCGGGCCGTATGTCCAGGAGCGGCATCGATCGTGCGCATGGGAGCGCACAGCATCATTGATTACAATGATGCTGTGCACGTCGGGCCGCCCGCGGGACTATTGTCCCGTACTCATAAAATCATATGAGTATGGGACACTAGTCACACGGGCGGCCTGACATGCACAGCATCATTGTAATCAATGATGCTGTGCGCTCCCGTGCGCACGATCAATGCCGCTCCGGGACATATGGCCCGCTCACAGACCATATGTCTCGGGGCGCATATGGTCGTGTGCAAAGGCCCTAAGGCATCAATATTTTTTCTAGCATAATCCCTTCAAGGACCTGCATCACAGAAGCCGTCAAGAAAGCCAAATGCAATAGTGTAGCATGCTGCACGATCTTGTCCTGTAATGGTCCATTCACACGTCCGCAACTGCTTTGCGGTCCGCAAATTGTGGATCCGCAAAACACGGACACCGGCCATGTGCGTTCCCAATTTTGATGACCCCACATGACCGGCACTACAGTATAATAGAATAGCCTTTTCTTGTCTGTGTCTGTGGACAAGAATAGGACATGTTCTATTTTTTTGCGGGGCCGCGGACCGGAAGTGCGGATGCGGACAACACATGGCCCCATTGAAAATGAATCCATGTGCGGAACGGATGCGGACAGATTTTGCAGACGTGTGAATGGACCCTAAGGATGGGTTTACACGTGACTAATTAGCTGCAGATTTTCGTGCAAGTCCACAACGTTGTACAGTAGTGGCAAAGGGGATGAGAATTTCAGAATTTACATCCATATGTTGCTTAAAAAAAGTTTGCCAAAAATTCTCAGTTAATGTGTGAACCCTGCCTAGAAATGGCTCTGTACGTTCTGCTTTTTGCTTAGGTTTTTATGTACTTGATTTGAGCATTTGACCTTCCTGTGCTTCATCATTTAGTACAGTAGAAGTGTTACTTATATATTCTTTATATTTTACCGTATATCAGTAGATTGTAACCGTCATCTCTCCAGCTTATATTGTACTACACCTCCCAGTATCTGCTAAAAAAAAACAAGTTGCTAAATTATGTTCCTACTGTCTGCAGCATTAATACGAGTGTGTGTGTATGCATGGATTGATCTGACTGTATATATGATTATCTACGTCTTTTCTAGAATGACATCCAGCACGTTTCCTCTGCAGAAACACATCAACACAACTCACATGTCTTCCTGCTCACCCATGCCTCTCCCAGCATCCCTCACTTCATACTACCGTAATATACTGCATACTGCAGCCTGTTCACATTACCACACCGTCTGGACTATGAACCCTCTTCCTGTGGTGTGAATATTTCCATAGACGATGCAAGTCTTAATGCACCTTCCTGTTGAGTAGGGCAGCGTTCACACCAGGAGATTATTGCTTTGGTTTAATGTGAGAATTGTGAAGGTAAAACATATTGTTTTCTCAAAATATGTTTCTGTGAAATTAAAGATATCTCAAAGTGACCTTCCTGAGGATGACAGCTGCAAGATACATCACTGGATATAATATATCAGTTCAGTATATTGGACAATTTCATGCTGGCAGAACAGGAAAATCTCATTCAAAGAAAGCACTGAGAGTGCAGACTTTTACTGCTGCTACTTAAAGGGGTATTTCGGTTATATAAAGTTATCCCCTATCCTGTGGATGGGGATAACTTTGTATAAGGGCTCACACACATGACCATTGTTTCTGTCCATATCCAATATTCATATTTTGCGGATCAGATGTGGGTCCATTCACTTCAATGGGGCCGCAAAAGATAGCACACCATGGTTCCGCAGCCCCACAAAAAAACTAGAACATGTCCTATTCTTGTCCGAATGGCCATGTGCATGAACCCGAACAGGAATACCCCTATAAACACTGGCTAGCACTGTGAGAGTACTTCCAAATAGGATGGGATGCAAATCCATAGCAAATCCATAGCAAAAAAAACTTTCGGCAACAGTAACCACAAATAACTTGGCCCGAGGTGTGGATTTGATATCCACAGCACGCCACTTTATTCTGCAATGCAGAGGGTGAAATCCATAGCATGGTCTGCATGTAAGGCCTTTTTCTTTCACATTTCCGGTTTTCAGTTGTGCTATATACACCTTCTGCACCCATTGATTTTAATATGTTTGTTCAGGCCAGAAAAAGATGAGGATGGTCATCATAAAGACCTGGCCCCCGAAGAGATGCAGACTGGATGGTATTGGTTGGCATGATGGCTTCCATCTTATTGGTATTGAATTACATTTACGGCTGTTGTAGGAATAAGTAAATGTACTAATAAATAAGCAAAACTGATGCAGAATAAGTCTCCCTGCACTGTCCTTGCAGTCTCCCTACACTCTCCATTAGTCTTCTATTAATTGTTTTCAGTAACACTGTCTCTAGCACATGAGCGTTTGACATGTCTCTCCCTATGCTCGGCTCACAGGACAATGGTGGAGACTGCACGGGATGAGGCTTTTATAGGGCTGTGACATCACAGGGGATAGCAATCTGTGGATTGGCTGGCTGCACGGCATTATGGGTCATCTTGTGTTCCCAGGCTTGTCTCCTATACACTTAGACTACATGCACATGACAGTGAAAACGGACATGTGGTGTACATTTTTTTTTAACGGCCATCACACGTCCGTTTTAAGACCAATGGTAGTCTATGGGGTTATTCACACTGCAGTTTTTTTGACTGTCAGTGAAAAACAGACATAAAAAAAATAGAACATGTTCTATCTTGTCCGTTTTTCACTGACCAACTGCCCCCATACAATTGAAAGAGTCTATTTATAATGTCCGTTTCTCAGAAAGGCATCAGTGAAAGAAAGTCTGTTAAAAATGGACAGTTTATCAGTTTATCAGTCGTGTGCATGTAGCCTAAGTTTCGCTTTGTAACACGTGCAGCGACCATTTTAGGAAAACCTGATTTGTTACCACAAAGCTGAAGGAAATTCATTTTGAATCGAAGTTTTCAGCTTTGAATGCTTCGCACAACACTAGTTGCTTCATATATAATGAAGTGTGCAAATTAGCTCTTTCAAACAGAGAGAGGAAAACTGTGCCTCTAGTGGCATCACTTAGACATTACATCAGCTATCCTCAATGTCCTACCTTATAAGTAAAGGTTAGCTTACAGGATAGCTACCTTCCAACTGGTGGTACCAGGGGCATGGCTTTCTTTTCTATGTTGGAATGAGTGAGTTTGCATACCATTTACCCAGAGGAGCATTGCCTGGCCTGTATGACTCCATTCGTCTACTAGGCGCTCTCAACAAGGAAAATAGTAATCCCGGATCTATATGATGTGACACATGTACCACACTGATGGAGGGTTATCCGAGTTATATTTATTGATGACCTATCCTCAGGACACTTGTATAGCAGCGATCTGTCCCATTGAAAAGAATGGGGCGGCTAGGGTGTAATTACACCTGCTCACCACTACTGATGTTACGGCGAGCAGGTAAAGAATGAAGAGGAGGCAGCGCTGGCACGGGTGTCGGACCCCCGCTGATCTGATATTGATGACCTATCCTGAGGATAGGTCATCAATAAATATAACTAGGGATGAGCTAATCAACTTTGGGTGAAATATCCGAAGTCGATTCGCAAAAAACTTTGTTCTAATATTGTACGGAGCGGGTTTGGTTCCAAGTGGTACCTAAGTCAACGGAGATGGATCAGGTTTCTCTGACACAAAAGAAAATGGATCTGTCTCTAAAACCATTGTAAGTCAATGTCTATTTTATAGATGATACAACCGGATCCGTTCCGAACGGATGCAGACGGTTGTATTTTAATGATGGAAGCGTTTTTGCTGATCCATGACGGATCCAGCAAAAACGCAGATGTGGAAGTAGCCTTACACTTCTCAGTTGAGCAGACGATAGTCGGGAAGGAAGCGTTCCTTTCCAACAATCGTCTGCCCATGAGTGGAGGAGATCACTGCATTCACGTGCAACAATCTCCTCCACAGTATGGGGAGGAATGATCACTATGCCATCACTCTTCCCCATACAGAATCATTGTTTGCCAGCAGCAGAGGCTGTTTAGACGTTAGAAAATCCTGTTGGCAAACGATGATTTAGGTGTATGCATAAACGATCCAACTACCTGATTGCTCGTTGATCGGCGGCCCCTTTACACCAGGAGATTATCGCTAACGAACGAGAACGTTTGTATGAACTGGTGCTAGTTACTATGTGACAAAAAAGTACACAACCTGCTGGTGTTTTAGTTCATTTACAATCACAGAAAAAACGTGGTCTAAAATGGCAGAGAAGTGCTCAAACACCATATGCTGTAGCGCATATCAAACCGGGGAAGCAATTCCTGCACATGTGATCCGTTGCTAACAGCAATCCCCAGCACAAATGCATACAATGGAGGATGCCTGCAGCGGACCACAAGTACCACAAAAACATCCTACACAAGGTAACAAATTGTGCGGATGTGGCGAACTATATAATCAAACAATCACTGATAGAGGTGCACTGCGGCGGTAATGCAATTGATAATATATGGCTAAACCCTCATGCTGATGTTAAAATGAGACTTTTGCCAATATATTCTTATATAACATACCGGAGCCCGAGCACTGCGTCAAGGTATCTCAGAGTGGCACGGGACCTAGCGCTAACCTACCTTGCCATATGGGCAATTGCGGAAGGAGCATATAGGCCGACACACAGCAACCTACTCCTAGTTACCTCCAGCGTGAGATCACACATACAATGGGAGGAGGGAGGAGATATATAGCCATATATTATCAACTACATTTACCATTGTATTGCACCTTTTTCCGTGATTTGCTTGATTATATAGTTTGTCACATCCACACTATTGGTTATCTGGTGTAGGATGTTTTTGTGGTACATGTGATCCATTGTATGCATTTTTGCTGGGGATTACTGTTAGCAATGGATCACATGTGCAGGATTTGCTCTCCCGGTATGATATACGCTACAGCATATGGGGTTTGAGCACTTTTCTGCCATTTTAGATTACGTTTTTTCAGTGATTGTATTTGGACATTTACACCTGGAGGTGTGGCAACTCCAGGTCTGAATGTACCATGACTTACATCTTATGGTAACATTCTGGTGCACCTGTGTAGCCTGAGTCACATGAGTCATTGGTAGGTGGTGCTCACAGTCTCCTCCCTCCTCCCATTGTATGGGTGATCTCACACTGAAGGTAACTAGGAGCTGGTCGCTGTGTGTCGGCCTATATGCTCCGTCCGCAATTGCCCATACGGCATAGGTAGGTTAGTGTTAGGTCCCGTGCCACTTTGAGATACCTTGACGCGGTGCTTGGGCTCTGGTATGTTCTTGATATAAGAATATATTGGCGAAAGTCTAATTTTAACATCAGCGTGAGGGTTTAGACATATATTGTCAATTGCATCTACCGCCGCAGTGCACCTCTATCAGTGATTGTTTGTTCTAGTTCATTATCAAACCCTCACCTTGAAGAAGGTGAATTAGACAGAACTTACTGCCCTCTCTTCCTTCCAGACCTAACCACATCCGGCTCGGTCCTGCCATCGTTGTGACCAATGTTCTGACGGCAGAATTTTGTTCGGCTGACTGGTGTGAAGATTTGCGATACATGTACCTTGACAAAGAAACAGACACGTGCCGTGAAATGACAGGAAAATTAGCTTTTGTGCTGTGTACTGGCATTTTCCTGCATTCATAAAAAATACTTTAGAAATGACATGACTACAGTATAAAGATTTCCCGGCACATTTGCATGTACGCTATTTTGTCACAATGACATATTATTGATGATATCTCATTTGCTTTCTATACTGTAGAAATATATGTATAGTCTAAATGTAAAAAAGCACCTACCATATTGCGAGAAGTAACCATAAAATAAGACGATTATCTGGTTCCTATTTTTGCTATACCAGACGAGCTGCGAGCTGTTAATGACTATTAATATCTCCTGCATAAGTGTTATTCCCCATTATAAAGCCTGCTCTTTTTGTCTCTTGCATTTCAGAGATCTTTTATAAAAATTCAGTGCACGCTTTTCCTCTGTTACATAAGCTACACTGCAGTCCCTGCGCTCTCACTGGAACCGGCTCTCTGTTAGCACAGCAGCAGTAACCATGTATAGACTATACAGCAAGTAATTCCTCTTTAGAAAATAACTTGTGTGCTTTCATTTGGCTCAAGTAAGTAAATAAAGCCAGTGCAAGGAGCATTAATTAACCCTCCATAGCAGTAAGAATAAACACTCTCTGAACGAGCAAGTCTACCTTCTGGGGATCCCTAACTACACTGGATTCAGGCTCTATAGAACATGTGAATGAAAATCCACTACCGATTTTAAAGGGCTTTGACTATGCAATAAATAGAGCATTTCAAATGAAGAATGCACATTACATTTTCCTCTCTGGTAGCGCCCCCTTCTGTTTCCCCTGTGACTGCAATACTGGTCCACCTTCTCCTGCATTCAAGGGTGAACCAACATGCTCAATAGCTTCCCTGCTCCCTTCCTTCTCTCAGCATTGAAGTAGTGATCGAGAGAACAGGTAAAGCATTCATTCAATCCTACTCCTAAATTTATAGAAACATATACCTATATCTCTAGATTGCAGAGAAGGGAATAGGGGTGCATGACATAGAACAGTACATGTCCCTCTATGGTAGCCCCCCTGCTGTTTCTCCTGGGCTGCAATATTGGTCCACCTTCTTCTGCATTCAGTGGTGGACTAACATACTCAGTAGCTTCCTGCTCCTTTCCTTCTCTCAATGTTGGTGTATTGACATAGAGAAGCAGGTGAAGCGTCCCAGACACCATTCATTCATTTATTCATTCACCCCTACACCTAAATTCATAGAAACATATAGCTATACTGTATCTATAGACAGTGGAGAAGGAAATGGGGGTGCTTTGCAGTACATTTTACTAGTCCACCTTCTCCTGCATTTAAGGGTGCTCAGTAGCTTCCCTGCTCTCTTCCTTCTTTCAGTGTTGGAGTAGTGATGCTAGCGGCTGTGCGGGCATCAGAAGCAACGCGGGTGCTGGGGAGCAGATAATTAGGCATTAGAGCGGGCATTATAGGTGTTGTATAACCCCTTTAACCTCATTATCTGGGGTAGTCCATTCCAGAGTACTGGTGCAGCTCAAGTGAAGTCTTGTAGATGGAAGTGAGAGGTTCAGGTTATTGAAGATGTTAATCATAAATCATTGGCAATGTGGAGAGTACAAGTATGATGGTAGACAGAAATGAAGTGGGATAGATTGGAGAGGGGAGAGTTCAGTGAGGAGAAGATTAGTAATGTGTTACAGTAATTAAGAAGAAAATGGATGAGGACAACAATGAAAGTCTTGTTGTTCCTACAATAAAAAAAAATGGGTTCTAGCAGGGGTGTAGCTATAGGGGGTGCAGAGGTAACAGTCGCTACCAGGCCCAGGAGCCTGAGGACTACTAAAGATCCTCATGGTGCATAAGAAGACACCAGTATTATGCTGGTCAAGTTACACCTCTGGCTGGAGGGAAGGGGTTAGGTCAAGAATTTGGCATGAGGGGATGCCATTTCAATTTTTGGCTCAGGCAGCATGCAGGCTATATACTTCCCTTCCCCTGGCCACAAAGCACTGAAGTAGGGGGGCCCAAGCTGAACTCTTGCACAAGACATTAGCTACGTCCCTGGGTACTGGAAATGTTTTTGAGGTGAAAGTAGCATGAGCGGGCATAGGGTTGAAAGAAAGTTTAGCGTCAAACATGACCCTAAGACAGTGGGTGTGCTATATAGGACCTACGCAGTGCCAGACTGAAAGGGAAATATCAGGTTTATGTAGAACTTCCGTTTTCACAAGATTCAGCTTCAGACAGAAAACACATATGACTTTGGAGACAGTGGACGGACACGTATGCTTTTTTTTTTTCAAGCACTTTTTTAAGCTTTTTTAATTCATCAGTGGTACAACCATCGTCTCAGTTTCTTTCCTCAACTGTACAATGGTGAACTATTTCAGAAATGCATATGACAGAGCTAAATATAGTCACTCATGTAGAATAGAGAATCCTGTGGTTCGGTGGGAACATGGATGATATACATTTTGGGGGGGTCATTTATTAAGACTGATCTTAATATAAGTTATGTAGTTTAAACTACGCCAGCTCACTTGCTGATCTAGTTTATGGTTTAAACTACGCCAGCTCACTTGCTGATCTAGTTTAAGACCATTTTCAATGCCATAACATTCCCCGTCCATGCCATGCCCCCTTTTTCCGCCACCTTTGAAAAGTAGTGTGAGCGGGGAAAAGGCGCAGATTTTGTTACAAAACCGTTTGTGACAAAATCTGCTCCTCAAATACGCCAAAAAGTGGTGTGTTTTTCGTCATAAATTACCCTCTTTGTGTTTTAGATATTGACTTTATTGCCACTGAGTGATAACATATCTCTTAAACTTGTTATAGAATTTATTCCAGCATCACATGCACATGTGCTTTTCCATCCACCAGTATCAGGGGCGTAGCAATAGGGGAAGCAGGGGAAGCAGCTGCTTTGGGGCCCAGACCCACAAGGGGCCCCCTCAGGAGGGAGACTAAAAGATTTTATTGTCAGGTCCCCCTCAACAGTATTATACAATGACATTATATACAGTGACACTATAGAAAGCGGATGGAGCGGCTGTCAGGCCTTGTCTGGGAGAGCTCAATCTTGACTAGCCACAAGAGTGAGGGTTGCATGTGAGTTCGGGGTTGCGAGGAAGTTTCTGGGGGGGGCCCCATTCAAAAATTTGCTGTGGGGCCCAGTTAGTTGTAGTTACGCCACTGACCAGTATAAACAGTACAGACATGGTACATCATGTCTTGACATCTCTTGACCCTTCTCCTTCCAGTAAAGCTTACATTCATACTGCCTTGTCAATCAGCCTGGTGGTCTGAGAGCTGCTAAGATGGAATATGACTACTTGCTTTCCCACCTCTTAAAAACACAGAGATAGATTGGCTTCATCAGAGGCTGAAAGGCCGCTGACAGGCGTGATGACAGCTGCGGTAAACGATACTGTGGTTGCGCGTTGGTGGAATGTCAGCCTAGTGTAGGCAGTAAATGGACAGACGTTATTGCACATAAGAAACCAAGTGTTACTTACTGCTCGGTGAGATGTATATTTATTGCTGAATTGGTTTCATGTTTACATTTTCATGTGTAGTTATCACTATCACTGGCACTAATGATGATGTCATTGTTCACCCCCACCACCTATGACATCATCAATTAGGATGTCACCACCTTCTGGGGACTTACAGGGGACAATTCAGATAAAGTCACTATTTTCCATTATGACCTCACAGCTGCAAATTTATAAGATTTATCATTTCACCACCCCTGTAAGATCATCAGACCCACCAGTACATGTCCCTGACAAACCTACCCTTATGACAATACCAAGGCAGTGACCGTGTCATCATCACACACTATGGAGACTTAAAAGGGAAGCATCACCTCACCAGCATGGACCTCCCCTAATCTTCTCAGCACATGGGTTATACGGCTTGCAACCCCTATGACATAATTCACTCATCATGATGATGTCATCCCCTGTGACATCATCATTCCTTAGGCTAAACCCCATTATGATGTCAACACTCCTTTAATATCATCATATGTACTGGTACAGGGCACCAACCAGTCTATGTCTCAGACACCAATGACATCTTCAACAATGAATCTGTAAAAGCAGTGAAAAATACAGAAAGATGTGGAGTAGGAGCAGCAGACTTTTGCACTTCACTAGTAAGATGCAACACATTTTTCACTCTGGACAGAAGGACCTTGGCTTTTGTCTCCATCTCTATACCATGTGCTCACTGACCCTTTGGAAAATTCCTTACCCATTGTTTGCTAATAATTCAGCTCTAATAGAGAATGGAGCTCTGCATCGGTAATTAGCTCCCATTGCAAAAACTGCTTCAGGGGGGAAAAAAACAAAAACTTTTTTTTTGGTTCATTTTATTGCAGGGCATTTCTTTTTTCAAATCTGCAACATACTATAGCATGGCAGCTCAGCGGTTAGGTTAGCACTGTGGATTTGCAGCACTGGGGTTTGTATTTAACCACAGTTTGTATCTTCTCCCTGTGTTTGTGGGGGCTCCCCCTGGGTGCTCTGGTTTCTTTCCTCGCTCCAAAAATACACTGATAGGTTAATTTGGAATTTAAATTGTATGGCCAGGGACTGATGTTAGCTTGACAATCTCTGTTGAATATATTGGTGCTATATAAATGAATAAAACAATAATGTGTGAGCATACGTGTTGGATTTTATTCTCTGCAAGGGGTGAAACACGCTGCAAATCTGCAACAAAATCTGCATGCAACACAAATCAGATCCAACAACTTAGCTGAATCATAATTGAAAATCTTCAATTTGACCCAAAAACATATATGTTGGTTATCAGGCGCAAATTTTAAACCCTGCACCCTCTATAGTTCTGTACCCATGGTACTGTATATTCAGCCTTGTGGAGGACCAATTTATTTTACTAAGGAATGGATAACATTAGATGGATAACATTTTAGGGTTTTGCAGCGATATAATGCCTTGGGCTAGCATGAGATTTAAACTGGATTCTGTGAGACTGGGAACCCCTCTTCACATGGCAGGCAGGGAGCAGTTGTTCCAGCACTGAGCTCCCATTTCCTCCACTTTCAGTCCTTACTAGACCTGAAGTGTGCCAGCCAGTTGCATGGACTATCCATGGCCATGCATACACACGTCACCACTGATTGTCTGGCAGCGGTGACGTCTGTCACACTTCCGTTCCAGCAGGGACTGGAAGTGGAGAAAAGAATTTGGCGCTGGAACCTGAGAACCAGTGACCAGGGTTGGACTGGCCCATCAGAGTACTGGATGATCCTCCAGTATAGACAGGCTCTAATACCTTAGTGTGCCCCAAATATTAGGAAAAAAAAGTCAATCACTTCCCACTATGGTCTATTACTTTGATTCAAAATCTATTAAAGAGGACCTTTCATTGGATCATGTGTTACAAACTGGTATGCTTACCAGATTGGATGGCCCCTACAGATGCAAGCAATTTTTTTCTAAAACACCCTTCCGTTCCGCCGCTGTTTTTGCCACCTGATAGGTTAATTTAGACCATACAGGGAGGAGGTGACTCTTTTTTTTCTCACTGGCTGTGACATGGTCCGCTGCGATTGCACAGTGTATTAGCCAGGGAGAGGGAGAGGCCTACTAAGAAAACCAAATGTCTCCTTCTCCCTGTACCGATGGTCTAAATTAATATACCAGGCGTCAAAAACATTAGAGGACACAGTGGCGGAACGGAGGGGTGTTTTAGAAAAAAAAGTGCTTGCATCTGTAGGGGCCGCCCTATCTGGTAAGCATACCAGTTTGTAACACATAATCCCATGAAAGGTCCTCTTTAAACTTAATTGATGGTATAGAGGTTGAGGCTTGAGAATAATAATATTTATTTATATAGCGTCACCATATTCCTCAGCGCTTTACAAATTCAAAGGGTTCATGTGTAAACAAAAGTAACTGGCTAATATACAACTGAAACACAAGGAGTCAGGGTCCTGCTCGCAAGAGCTTACAATCTATGAGGAATTGGGGGTGACATATAAGGTAGTTGATTGTGATAAGTAGGATTCGAGCCATTATTGTACTGAAAGGTGTGGTCCCGGCCAATCTCATTCGAGTTTGGGACTGTTAGGGCTGATGCACACGACAATGAATAATGGCCGTGTGATGGCCGTTTAAGTAACGGCCGTCACACGGCCATTTTTAGCAACAACGAAAGTCTATGGGGCTATTCACATGGCCGTTCTTTTAACGGCCAGTGAATAGTGTCCGTCCAAAAATAGGACATGTCCTATTTTTGGGCCATTTCCACGGCCAGACGGCCCCATTGAAATCAATGGGACCATTTTTAACGGCCGATTGACAGAAGTGCTCTCGTCTAACGGCCGTTAAAAACGGGTACACTTTACCTATATGGCCATTTTAGGGGTTAAAAAAAAACCTCACCTTATCCACTTGCTTGCGCTGCGGCAGTCTCTTCTCTGTTCATTGAGCAGGCCCTGCCGATGGACCTGCGATATGCGCGGTGATGTAACCAGGTGGGAGCGCGCAGTGACGTCATCGCGCACATCGCAGGTACTTCGGCAGGTCCTGTTCACTGAAGAGAGAAGAGACTGCTGCAGCTCGAGTAATTGGATAAGGTTTTTTTTTTTTTAACCCCTTAATGACCGGGCCATTTTGCACCTTCGTGACCAGACTGATTTTCGCTAATCTGATATGTGTCAGTTTATCTGGTAATAACTTTGGAACGCTTTTACTTATCCAGGCCATTCTGAGATTGCACAGTCACATATTGTGCTTCACGACAGTAGTAAATTTTTGGCAAAATATTTCATTTTTATTTATAAAAAAAATAACAAATTTACAAAAAATTTGGAAAAATTAGCAAATTTCAATTTCTCTACTTTCAAAATAAATAGTAACACCTCCAAAAATAGTTATTATTTTACATTCCCCATATGTCTACTTTATGTTGGCATCATTTTATAAATGTCATTTTACTTTTTTCGGACATTAGACGCTTAGAAGTTTAGAAGCCATTTTTCAAATTTTCACCAAATTTTCCAAAACCATTTTTTTAAGCACCAATTCAGATATAAAGTGATTTTGAGGGGCTTACATAATCTTTAGACGGCGCTACAGACTAAGGACTCGCACCGCCCGCCGTCTAAAGACAGTGGGCGGTCGCCAATGAGTTAAATCATCAAAAAGCAGCTGTGGGAGCATTTATTTAAACCATGGGGGAAATTATTTAAGATGGGGGCCTACATAGGACATTATTAAACCTGGGGACATTAAAACAAAATAAATACTACACTATGGGGGACATTATTTTAGCTGGGGCACTATAAAAAATTATTTACATCGTGGGGGACATTATTTTAGTTAAGGGCACTATGGAGGACATTATGGGCATCATGGGGGTCATGATTATAGTTGGGGGCAAGAAATAACTGCCAATTCATCCATTTTTCATGTCCGTTTTTAACGGACATGAAAAACTGATGCAAAACGGATGCAAAACGGACATTAAAAATGGACACAGCCAGAAAATAGATGCACACACAAATGCCAAGTGGGAATGAAAAGCTGACAGTGTGTCCAGTGTGTTGAATATGGGGAACAAAGGAAAGATTAGAGTCAAATGTGGCCCCAAGACAGCGGGCGCGTTGCACAGGAGTTATGATAGTGCCACAGAACGAAATAGAAATATCAAGATTAGGTGGGTTAGTAGATGGGGAAAGACAAGAAGTTCAGTTTTAGAGAGGTTTAGTTTTAGACATAGAGAGGACATGATGTTAGAGACAGCTGCCAATTACTGGAGTTTTGGAGTAAAGCAGGAGTGATTTCAGGGGATGAAGTGTATAGTTGGGTGTCGTCAGCATAGAGATGGTACTGAAAACCAAATCTACTGATAGTCTGTCCGATGGGGGATGTATAGAGGGAGAAGAGTAGAGGACCTAGTACTGAGCCCTGAGGAACGCCAACATCAAGGGGAAGAGGAGAAGAAGAAGAGCCAGCGAATGATACACTAAAGGAGCGGCCAGAGAGATAAGAAGAGAACCAAGAGAGAGCAGTGTCTTTGAGGCCAATTGAGTGGAGCGTGGTGAGGAGGAGTTTATGGTCTACTGTATCGAACGCTACAGAGAGATCGAGAAGAATCAGTAGAGAATAATCACCATTTCTTTTTGCTGTTAGGAGATCGTTAGACACTTTAGTAAGGGCAGTTTCTGTAGAGTGAAGAGAGATAGCTTATTAAGCGAGAGTAGACAAGACGTTCAAGGAGTTTAGAGATGAAGGGGAGGTTAGAAACAGGTCGGTAGTTAGCAGCACAGGTTGGGTCAAGAGATGGTCCTCCAGTCTGAGACAGGTGAGTCACTGCACCCTGACTGGCCATATGAAAAGGGGTTCTTGGTCTCAGAAAACTCCTTTTTATAAAAGGATCAGCTAATGTTCCCAAAATAGTGCCACTTTTGCCTATGGACTGTGTCTGGTATTGCGGCTCAGCATGAAACATTAAAGTGTATTGCAGTACTAGACACGGCCCATGGACAAGAGAGATGTATCTTTCTAATCTTAGTGCAATCCATGTCAACGCAATTGTCAAAACCCCAGTCACACATATGAAAACTTTATGATGAATTTCTAGATATGGGAACAGAGGGTACAATCACATAGCTGTCTTTCTTTTGTTGGCTTTTTTTTTTTTCTTCGCCATCTTCAGTATGCAAAATACAAGTGGCTCTTTTTCTACCAGACATGGTGACATTCACAAAGTCAGATATACCTGTAAATTGTCAATAGCAAACTGACTGCTGATCCAAGGTCAAGCATAAATTTCATGCTTGGTAGGTCCATCACTTGTGTTGCTGATTTTTTTTTCCCTGACTGCTGATGCTGAGGACAATTACTGATACTAAAAAGTTTTAACACATCCAGCTATTGTCTGTCAGCTAAAAGCAGTGTTCTAAAACCTAATTTATTTCTTAGCTGCCAAATGGGCAATGGTCCACGCTTTGACTTTTTCAGGTGAATTATAATTCTGTAATACACGTTGCGAAATTAAAAGTAACAAAATGAAGTGCTACAATATTATAACTATATAGTAATAGAGACAGTAAGAAGACACAAAGGGAACAGAAATAAAACTGAAGTGGAATAGGGGGGTGGAGAGTTTCACGACAAAAGAATGAGGATTTAACTGTGACTGTCAGGGGTGTACCTAGAAATCACTGGGCCCCATAGCAAGAATCTAAATTGCGCCCCCATGCCCCATTCATAGCCCCTCCCACTACACGTTCCTGGCCAGTATACACATCAGTGTACTGTTATGTGAGGTATGAGGTATAAATTACAGCTTGTACCTCACATATCAGTACACTGCTGTATATATTATATATCTTAACACACTGCATCTATTATATCTCATACCTCACATATCAGTACACTGCTGCATATACTATATATCTTACACTGAATTTACGTATTATATCTCACATAACAGTACGCTGCTGGATATACTATATATCTTAACACACTGCATCTATTATACCTCGTATCTCACATATCAGTACACTGCTGTATATACTATATATCTTACACTGAATTTACGTATTATATCTCACATAACAGTACGCTGCTGGATATACTATACACCTGTACAAACTGCATATATTATACGTCATACCTCACATATCAGTACACTGCTGTAGATACTATATATCTGTACACACTGCATCTATTATACCTCGTATCTCACATATCAGTACACTGCTGTATATACTATATATCTGTACACACTGCATCTATTATACCCCGTACTTCACATATCAGTGCACTGCTGGGTATACTACATATCTGTGTCCACTGCATCTATTATACTGTATAATAGATGCAGTGTGTGTATGTGTGAGGTGTGTGTATGTGTGAGGTACACAAGGTAATATTGGTTGTAGCTGTCTGCAGTACTATATACTGTACGTGAAAGAAATATGAGTAGAAATAGGCAATGGTGGGCAAATGTAGAGAAAGGAGGTGGACCTCCTCTTATCACTCTAGTCTAGTGGAGAGCTCATCCTGCAGTTCTCTATGCTGTTGGGGGTTGAAGGACCCGTGATGATGCTTTGTGCAGTTTCTTTACTAGATGTACAGGACCTGTGATGCTGAAGATGATGCCAGGTCCTGGCACATGCTCCTATATAACCTGGGACAACATCATTCTCTGTGCAGTTCCTTTGCTAGATGTGCAAGACCTGTGATGACATCATCACAGGTCCATTAGGTTTCTCCACTGATGATAGGGATACTTTACTGGAACTGGACAGTAATGAGTGTAATTAGGAGGCAGGGCCTTTGATTCACTGCAGGCCACTTTTTCCCAAGGGCCCCATAGCAGCTACATGTTCTGCCTCTATTGGAGGTACACCACTGGTGACTGTAGTGAGGAAATCGATGAAAAATCTAATCTACAGCACTGATGCCAGTAACATGGGTTAGGCTGTGACAAACACAATGAGAAGGATATGACATATTTCTCTGGTCAGTTGAGGACCCTAATCAGCCCTCTTCATTATAAAGAAGCTATCCAACAATACCAGAAAGTGTGCCTCATCAGGAATGGCACTGTAAGCAGTGAAGCAGTGAGAATAGAACCTTACTACAAGCTAAGACCCCATGCACATGACTGTATTTTTCTTCCGCATCCGATAAGCATTTTTTGTGGATCGAATAAGAATCCATTTATCTCAATGGGGCCTCAAAAAATTCAGACAGCATACCATGTGCTGCCCACATCATACGCCCGTGCCTCAGTCCCACAAAAATAAAAATAAAATAGAACATGTCCTATACATGTCCTTTTCCATTTTGCGAACAAAGATAAGACATTTCTATAGACGGGAAAAAGAAAACTGCAGCATGCACACGCCCGGTATCCGTGTTTTGCGATCGCAAAACACATACGATTGTGTCCATGAGGTCTAATTATTAAAACCAAAGCGTAAACGAACAAGAATATAACTACAAATGTATCTTTCAGAAACATGGTCAAGTTTAGATGTCTTAGGGCCAGATGATCCCCAGATGATCCCCATCCCTGTCCTATGTAAACATGCTGAATTAATTATGCAAGCGTTAAAAAAATACATTGTAAACAGGAGCTGTGCAGCTAATAATAAGCAAACTGTATGGGGACAAACAAATAATTTATCAATTCTTCACGCCCCCATAAAGTCAAATGATAGTACAATGACTGCTCCGTGTAAGTGCAGGTAACGAGTGCCAATCGGTATGCTGTTATCGTTGATTGGCACTTGTTATCAGGCAGGATATCTGCCCTTGTAAAAGGATGCTTAGCAGTTTTTACTGTATAGCTAGACATGCAGCTGTCACACCCAAGAAGTCTCAAGAAGCCTTTGACGCTGGAGCGAACATGGCGCCCGCTCACACATGCAGCAGGCATCATGTCCGACGGGTCTGCACTGTCTATTTGTAGAGCTTCAAAGTGCATGGTGTGTGGTGGATAGTGTTGGATGATGGATCAGGCTCTGAAGAATTTGGTTGGGGGGTAGGGGGGTAAATGGAGAAGAGTAAAACTCGAGGATGTAATAGGCCACCCTAAAAACATGTGTTTTTAGGGAGAGCCTAAAACTGTGGTTGTTGGGAATTAATCTAATTGTTTGGGGTAGGGCACTCCAGTGAACTAGTGCAGCTCGGGAGAAGTCTCAGAGATGGGAGTAAGGCTTGGATTATGGTAGATGTTAGTCTTAGATCATTTACAGAGCATAGAGCACAAGTAGGTTGGTAGACAGAGATGAGTACGGAGATATAGGAGGTGCAGCACTATGGAGAGCTTTGCGGGTGAGAGTGAGGAGTTTAAATTGAATCCTATACTGTATGGGCAACCAGAGCAGTGACTGGCACAGGGCGGAGGCATCGGAGTAGAGGT
The DNA here is from genome assembly GCA_900303285.1 of Rhinella marina. Classification (NCBI taxonomy): domain Eukaryota; kingdom Metazoa; phylum Chordata; class Amphibia; order Anura; family Bufonidae; genus Rhinella; species Rhinella marina. The sequence continues at coordinate 109,962 of ONZH01016098.1, read as the reverse complement.
TAGACAGATAGATGAGACTACTTTTATTAATCAATTTGAAAACAGCAACATAATCCAGCATTTTCATTGCATGGACCTAGTAAGGTAATGCCTTGTTTTTGTAACCTGCATCAGAGAAACTGTGTAATATTTTTCTGCCCTAGTTGTGAGCTCGACCTCAAGGGAATTCCATTTCCTGACACACCCCTCATATTCTGTGCTTTCACGTTTACTGACCAACAGCTGGATACTTTTGCAAGAGCACGAAAAACGGGTATGCTTTCATCGAGACTGATAAACATGTTTTTCTTAGAGGTTTGAAGCTTGTCCAGTGGAAAGAGCCGGCATACTCCATGTTGTCCTTGCACGCTTGTTGTGAATGTGTTACATTGCAGGCGGCTTGCAGGACAAAAAAAAAAAATCAGCCTCATAAAAGCAAATTTATTTTTAACAACTTCTGTGGAGCTAATTTAACCGTCGTACCATTCATTCAAAATTTTTTAAAATTAAAAGGTCAACATACTTTTACCAAAGTACCAAAATGGCGGGATTGGAACTGTACTTACTAGGCCAGACTATTATGTTTGCTTCCTTTCTGGTCATTTAGGCCACGTCCACATTTCTGTTTTTCACTAACATGTGCTGTCCACATTTTCCACGGACAACTTTCATCCATGATGCAGACCAAGCACGCCCATTGCGGTCTATGGGTCTGTGAAAATCACAGACACAACACGGAGAGCATCCGTTTTTCACTGAAGACTAATAGGAGATTCTTTGGAAATTAATTTTCAGCTGATCGTCAGTGAATTACGGATGACACACGGATAGTAAAAACGGACACACGTACGGACACACGTACTTCACGTACTGGTCCTTCATGGACAGCTTCAAGGATGAAATACGTATGCTTTTTTACACGGACGTGTCACTGACACGGAAATGTGGATGAGGCCTTAGGTACTGAAACAGAATGTATTAAGTTTATTAGACGGGCCCCTTTAACTAGTGGTGCTACAGCCCCTTTAACACTTCTTCTGTGTCACCTACCATTTCTGAGAAGCTGAATGTAATGTAACACAAGAATATGTTCTCATAACTTTCTCGCTACTACTTTCTTGCCAACTGGGTCAACAATCCTAAATATAGCACATCACAACAAACATCTACAAAACAGGCGAAAAGAATAAAACTGGGTATTCTTTCTGGTTACACTTAACCTTTTCATTTCATGATTTTCTTCCATGTCTTTTAGGGTACCTGCACATGGGTGCTGGTCAAGGTGCTGAACATCCGCATGAATTTCCATTCCAACTTCTGTGCGTTTCTGCACCCAATTTCAGACAGTGGTTCTTGGTGCGGATTTCATACGTTTAGCCACAAATCTCACCCTTCATTTAAAAGGGTGAAATCCACAGCTAGGACCGCAAGCATAATAGACATGCTGCAGATTTCTGAATCTGCACAGCAGGCCACCTTCCGCCCGGAAACCATCTGCAAAGCATACATGAGATTTGTACAACCCCATACACTTTGCTAGTACTGTACTACATTGCAGTTTTTCCGCACAGGAATCCGCTACAGTTACAGGTGTCCTAATATTTCAGATTGCACTACAACTTTATTCCAGGGATTATTCCATGCGTAAACCTCTGAAAAATCTATGGAACTCTGGGAAACATTTATCTTCCCCATACACATGTTTTTTTGTTGTAAAAAGTCACCAACCCCTTAATTTAGTCACAATCAGGGTTTTTATGCCGCTTTCTAAAAAGGGTTGGGTTATAGGCGGGGCCATGGGCCTGGCACATTTATCAGTGAGTGACACCAGTTTCCTGCATAAACGATGACTGAAATCTATGGCAGCTACAAGTACATGGACTGCCAGAGGATGCATTTAAAGGGAATCATTAAATACCTCTCAATAAAACCAGTTGATATGGGAGATGTGCCCTTGTCAGCTGAAAGTAATGGTGTTGGTCTCATCTCATTTTGTGGCTGCATTGCAGAGAAAATAGTGTTTTAATAATATGCAAAATAGTCCCTGGGAGCAACGAGGGCATTGCTGTTGCACCTCACTGCACGCAGAGGCTTTGCTCACTACAGGCAGAGCCCCTAACATTTTGACTGACAGGGCCAGGCAGTGAAGACGTAATTATGGCCGTCCCCTAAATCTTGTGCCTGCACCTTTACTTCACGTCTTTGTTGCAGGCTCAGTAAAGTACAAAAGTCGATGGATGATGGATTTTGTACTACGCCTGCACCAAATATCGCCCGGGGTGCTCATGTATGATAAGTTGCTCATCTTGTCATTAATTAAATGCATCCTCTGGCAGTGCAGAGGGTATGAAGACCAATGTAGCATACGCCAGTCTTGATAAATCTCCCCCTCTATCTTTTTGGACTCTGATATGTGCTCTGTGATGACGTATGGTATATTCCGGATTTTAAAAGGGAAATAGGCTAGGTCTCCACAGTCAAATGATACTGTTTGGGAGTCTTTGTAAAATTGTTGCAATACTGCACCAATATGGCGACTTTAAAGGGGTTATCCAACACCTATAATTTCCCCCAAAATGCTCGGGCCCCTCATACTGGTGATACTTACCCCCCTCCCCGACACCCGTGTCACTTTTGATGCCTGCACGGCAGCCACTGCATCTCCCCGTTGCGCAGATCAAAATATCCGGGAACGGAGGGAAGAGTAGATTTCGGTTGGGGGGTTTGGCGGGGAGGCAGCCAATAGCAGGCTGCAATGGGCACAAGCATCCCTAGCATCTAGAGATGAGCGAGCATGATCGGCTGAGCATGCTCGGGTGGAATTTGCGTGCGCTTTTTCAAATCTGTAAGCTAATTCATACGCATATTTTAGTATGTACACTAATGCGTACGCATTTTATAAATTAGTACGCATTAGTGTACATACTAAAATATGCGTATGAATTAGCGTACAGATTTGAAAAAGCGCACGCAAATTCCGGCCGAGCATGCTCGCTCATCTCTACTAGCATCCCATCCACGGATGTTTTGATCCGCGCAACTGGGAGATGCAGCGACTGCCGTGCGGGCATCAGTACTGATGCAGGTGCCGGGGAATGGAGTAAGTATGACCAGTATGAGGGGCCCGGGCATTTTGGAGGGCATTAAAGGGGTTATCCAAAGTCTAAAACATGTCCCCCAGTGCCCGGACCCCTCATATAGATTATACTTACCCTGCTCCCTGGCTCCTGGGTGACGCTAGGGAGGCTCACCCCCGTTGCAGTCTGCTATTGGCCCCCTGTCGCCGGATGTTTGGATCCGAGAGATGGAGAGATGCAGCGGTGGCCGTGAAGGGATCAGGAGTGACACGGGTGCCGGTAAGTATGACCTGTATGAGGGGCCCAGGCATTGGGGGGCATGTTTTAGACTTTGGAAAACCCATTTAATGAGAAAAAAGCAACCTTGCTACAACTGTGTTTTTTTAATGCAGCAATTTGTATTCCACAGGGATACATTACTGTTGCCTCATGGTAATCCTGTGATGTTACAGTGACATTGCCGGTCACATTGTGTCATGGTGGAACCTTAGCCTTTCTGTAATATTTCATTATATTTCATTGTGGGAATTCTGGATGACAATAAATATCTCTGCCCATACAGCTACAGTATTAGGCTTCATACATGTGGCTGTATTTTGGTCCACAAACTATGGATCCACAAATTACAGACAACTTCTGGGAACATTCTGCATTTTTCTCATTCCCATCAATAGAAAGGACCATTTTCGTCTGCAATATAGACAAGAATAGGCTAGGATGTGTGCATTTTTTTTTCTTACCAAAGATTTCAAGACAAAACATTTCTAAAACCATTACCGTTGTACCGTACAGTATGTTTGTACCATGAAAATGGACGTCATTTGTGTAATGTACCTACTGGCTAGGCTCACAGCAGAATTTCAAATGACTGGAGCATATTTTGGCAGCCTATTTTCCTATTGCTGGTTCATGGGCACCGTACTGCTGCCAGAACAGATGTTATACAGTGTCAAAACATTAGAAACACTTCCAAAGTGACTTTTTATGTTGACCTCTTAAGGTATCTATTTTGAACAAATTCGGATATTTTAAGCATTTGGCTTTTTTTTTTTTTTTTTTTTAACAATTGAGAAAAATATGCGTGTTATATTTTATGTACAAAACCCCCTACTATACTAAATATAGATAAAAAGAATACCTATATTTTTTTTTAAAAAATTTATGAAAGGAAAAAAAGTGTGTGTTTGCATATTTTATACACACATAAAGTCCACTATACTATTGCAAAAACATTTTTTTTTTTATTTTATTTTTTTTATAAAATAAAAAGGATGCAAAATGTGTGTATGTAGTCTGCTACACCACTGCTAAAACTAATAACTATAGGTATAACTTTAGGCTGGTTTCTGGGACACTTACTGTGACCGCAGTTGTCTATTCACAGTGCAGTCACATATATCTGTAAATCCACTTTTTTATGTTGACCTCTTAAGGTATCTATTTTGAACAAATTCGGATATTTTAAGCATTTGGCTTTTTTTTTTTTTTTTTAACAATTGAGGAAAATATGCGTGTGTTATATTTTATGTACAAAACCCCCTACTATACTAAATATAGCTAAAAAGAATACCTATATTTTTTTAAATTTATTTTATGAAAGGAAAAAAAGTGTGTGTCTGCATATTTTATACACACATAAAGTCCACTATACTATTGCAAAAACATTTTTTTTTTATTTTATTTTTTTATAAAATAAAAAGGATGCAAAATGTGTGTATGTAGTCTGCTACACCACTGCTAAAACTAATAGCTATAGGTATAACTTTAGGCTGGTTTCTGGGACACTTACTGTGACCGCAGCTGTCTATTGACAGTGCAGTCACATATATCTGTAAATCCACAGGGCGCTGGCAGATCGTAATGTAACCCAATGCTTTTATACGTCGGGTTACAGATAAGAGCTTGCCACCACAACTTACCATGATAGGTAAGTGGGTATGACCAATTTACCCAATTTTCATTAGTCACACACAATATATTATGTATTTCTTACAATCTATTGTCTAAAATCTATACCTGACCTGTACATGAGGGAACCCTGGAAACCAATATTACTCCTACCTCATTTCTTACAGCATACTGCTTGTCTGTTGAATGTAACAACCTTCAAAGCTGAAATTTCACTTAAAGGAGTTGTCTCATGAAAAATATTCTACAGTTTTCAAACCAGCATCTGTATCTGAATACTTTTATAATTGCATGTGATTAAAAGTTTAATATATCCATTGAGTTATTCAATAAAATGTATCTGTATAGCGCCACCTGTTTGTTTGTTTTTCTTATTTCTTTGACCTGCTCACTGAAAAGGCCGCACATGCTGAACTTCATCCTTCAACTGCCTCCTGAGTTGTGATAAGGGGGCGTGTCTCAGCTCTCCCTATCTAAAGCAGAAAAGACACACCCCTTGAGCTGCCAGCTTGATATAAATCTAGAAGAGCAATGAATGTGGAGATCTCTGGATCCATGTGAGGTACAGGGTCGGTTCTAGCTTTGTTAGAAAGAGATTATCATGTACTATATGATGTCTGACTTTCATTTTTTACATTAGTCATGGGATAACCCCTTTAACTAAATTTTGTACTGTACTGTACGTTCATCTGTATTTAAATATATCTACAATTGGGTAATTTCTACAATTCCTGAGAAAAATTATATGATAGAACCATTGCATATAACGTGTGTCTGTGTATGTGTGAATAAAAGGATTTTTCACTACATTTGGAGTGGTACCATCTTTCATATATACTCTTTGGAAGTTGAGTCTGACCCTATAGGCATGCACTCACAAATATTGAGAGCCTTTACTCACAATTCAATTGAAGTACCTTTGACATTTGTTTGACTAACAAAATAATTTTTTCAATGTTTTTTACTTGACACTTTTTTCATTTTTGTATTAGTATTTTTATTATTCTTTTTTGCTTATATTTTGATTTTTGCCACATAATATGTCCCTCAGGAGGTCATTAAAAGACCTCTGGAGAACACTGACTTTTTTTTTCTTGCATGGTTTCATCCACAGGAGCCCCAGTTACAGTATAGAGGAAAACACCCCCTGTTGGGGCATTACACACAGGCAGAGCCAATCAGGGTCTCCTTAGACCCTTCAGCTCTGCTCCTGCCCCAGACACCCGGCGAGTACGTGACCTTCAGGACAAATAGAGGAAGCGGTTCAGCTGCTTCCTGCTCCCCAATCTCCTGCCGGCACTGGAGAAGGCAAAAGTAGTAATAAATCACTCCTGTCTTCTCTTCAGGGTCCCTACTGTGTCTCACAGCCAGGACCCGACCTGCTCCTGCTAGACTGCAGGAGCTTTAATCCCAGTGCTGTACAGCGCTGGGATAAAAGAGATGCCTGACCGTTTATATACATGCTATCTGCACGGGATATGTGCAGATAGGACGTATATAGTCAGTGGGCAGCAGGGCCGGACTGGGACTGAAATTCAGCCCTGGCATTTTGAAATCAAAGAGGCCCACATGCCTCGACTTTTTAAAGTCACAGCCAACCCTTTTAGAGGCCCTAAAAATTATTAAAATATAATAATTTAATAAACGTAAACCACACCAAACAAGGTAAATAAACCGCCCCCTGCAGAGAGAGATGGAAAAGCTATATCTCCTGATAGGGTACGGGTCTAGAACTCAGACCCGGACTGATCAAAACTTTTGATATGTCTCTGTGACATGTCAAAAGTCTTTCAGTTCATCAGTGGCCCTATTACACAGATTGATGTGTAAAGGTCCTTTTACACGGGCCGATTATCGGCCGAAAAAGCGCTCCTAGGAACGCTAGTGCCGATAATCGGCCCGTGTAAAAGTGGCCCTAATCAGCCGACGAACGAGTAAAACGCTCGTTCATCGGCTGATTGGATCTTTTGGTTTGTACAAAAGATCCAATCTGTCGGGCACACATCACCCTGTGTAAACTAACCTTTTCCCTCCTAACATTACGTATATCACTACAGAACATACAGGGTAAGGCTACATTCACATCACAGTTGTTTTTGCAGCCTCCGATCTGCATATTTTGCAGACAAGGATAGGCATTGTTACAGTGGATCTGCAAAAAAAACGGATGCCATACGGAACATCATCCTTTTTTTGCGGATCCGCAATATGCAGACCGCAAAACACAATGTTCGTGTGAATGTAGCCTAATACAGCGCCTCATACCTCATACATCCAGTGACGTCTCCTCTGATGTAGATCTTTTCTTTCCTCATCTTCTCCTTTCAGACCAGACGCCATTTTTCAGCCATTTCTCATCTCTGCAGTTTGACAGAAAAAAAATCTTAGTTTACTACTTTTCCATCATCCTCCCGTCTTCTGGACAAATCATCCTACCACCCCCACTACTGTGCCATTAGTACCACACAGATAGTGCCCTGCAATAATTATTGGCACACAATGCCCTAAAATAACTGCGCCCAGCAAATAGTGTCCCGTAATAGTGTGAACATAACGTCCCCCAGAAATAACTGTGCTGATACTGTGCCAGGGTGCCCCCCACAGTAATAGTGCCCCCCACAGTAATAGTGCCCCCCAAAGTCCCAACTAATGATTCTCTGCCAGAGTGCACTTGTTAGTAATAGTGCCCCCAACAGTACTAATGTCCCCACTGTGCCCCAGAAATAATAATGCTTCCAATGTGCCAGTAAGAAGTGCCCCCAAAATTTCACCCCAATAATGTGCCAGTAAGAAGTGCTCCCCACCCATAGATGCCCCCCAAATTATGTGCCAGTAAGAAATGCCCCCAGTGCCCCATGAGCCAGTAAAAATGGCCCCAGTGCCTATAATAATGCCCCCAGTGCCAGTAAAAATGCCCCCAGTGCCCCATGTGCCAGTAAAAATGCCCCCAGTGCCAGTAAAAATGCCCCAGTGCCAGTAAAAATGCCCCCAGTGCCCCAAGTGCCAGTAAAAATGCCCCCAGTGCCAGTAAAAATGCCCCATGTGCCAGTAAAAATGCCCCCAGTGCCAGTAAAAATGCCCCCAGTGCCCCATTGTGTCAGTAAAAATGCCCCCATGTGCCAGTAAAAATGCCCCCAGTGCCCCATGTGCCAGTAAAAATGCCCCAGTGCCAGTAAAATGCCCCCAGTGCCCATAAAAATGCCCCCAGTGCCCCATTGTGCCAGTAAAAATGTCCCCAGTGCCCATAAAAATGTCCCCAGTGCCAGTTAAAATGCCCCCAGTGCCCATAAAAATGCCCCTAGTGCCCCATTGTGCCAGTAAAAATGCCCCCATGTGCCAGTAAAAATGCCCCCAGTGCCCATAAAAATGCCCCCAGTGCCCCCATTGTGCCAGTAAAAATGCCCCAGTGCAGTAAAAATGCCCCCAGTGCCCCCATTGTGCCAGTAAAATGCCCCAGTGCAGTAAAAATGCCCCCAGTGCCAGTAAAATGCCCCCAGTGCCAGTAAAATGCCCCCATGTGCCCCTAATAGAGCGCCGGTCGGTGCTACAATAAAAAAAAATAACACTTATACTTACCTCCAGCAGCGATGCAAAGAGGCCTCTTCCGGCCTGTGTCCCGCGTTGTACGGCTCAGGCGGCGCGATGACGTCATCGCGCCGCCTGAGCCGGCCTCTGATAGGCTGCAGGCCTAGTGCCTGCAGCCTATCAGAGGAACGGGCAGGGGAGACGCCTCTCCCTCCCCTGCCTCAGTACAATACAGGCATCTGTATCGCCGTCCTGAGGACGGCGATACAGATGACTATGGAGATGAGCGCTTCCACAATGGAAGCGCTCATCTCCCTCTGCCCCGCCGACGCCCGCAATTATGCGCAGGGCCGCGCCGCACCTGCCTAATTGGCGGTGCGGCCCTGCAAGGGTGGACTGGACCGGCCCACGGAGGGCAGCGGCCCTTCTGGCATTTGCCAGAAGTGCCAGACGGCCAGTCCGGCCCTGGTGGGCAGTCAAGAAGGGGTTGATGATGTCACTGCATGGTATATGTTTATAATCACGTGATTGTCAGTATGAAATTGCTTGAGAAAGGTCCTGTGACAGGACTGAAGCGTTGCTGTAACATGGGTGAATAAATTAGTTTTTTTTTTTTTACTTTTTTCACATTTAATATAATAATGTTATAATATATATATACAAGTGGATAACTCACTTGATCGATGTCGCTGACCTCAGCAGCAGATGCCACACTGATGCCCAGAAGCACACGGGCTTGTTTAATCTGTGCACAAGAAAAGCAAAGTAGGACAGTGGAGATTATGAGAGGTTGAACAAATTAGCCTAATTTTTTCATACACATGCGATCTTGACCTTGATGATTAGGTTACATAAGCATTTACAGCAAAGCAGCTAACTAGAATAAAAAAAACAACACAATTACATTTACAAGGTCACAGAGGAAAAATGTAATGAACAAAATGTATATATCTGTGTTCTGTCCATTATATTATATGTCATATGTATTCAGTTCTGAAAAATAACGTATACTTGGTAACTGGTAATGATTATTTTATACACTGGATAGACAAGCTGAAATGATACTTAACATTTTTACATCCTATTGTACATATGAACTGGAAATATGAAAAAATATCTAGGTTGTCTCTTTAATGGAAATCTGTCACTATGTTAAATACCAAAAAAAAACAGATTTACTATATGTAATAATTATCTTTCTAGTCAATTGTATTCTCCTGCAGGAAGACCATGACGGGTCTGTGGACTGTCTGCTAAAGAAAACCGAAGATTCAAGTTCTGCGACATAATGGAGAGAACTCAGCTTTAAGCTTTGTGGGCGTACTGTAGGGGAATGCAAGTGAGTAGAAATTACATAAATTTGTAAAATTTCTAAATCTGTGCCTTTAGAGTGACATCCTTACGTAATTAAGGGCAGTGTCAAATCGGTTATCCTCACCTGATTACAATGCTGACCTTGTTTTGCTGATCCGTAGTTCTGCTGCAAAGAAATTATTTTTAGCAATATGCAAATGAGGCTTTAGTGCAACAAGGGTGTTGTTGTTGGTCTCATTGCACTCAAGCCCTGTTCCTCTTCTTTGGCAGCCCCTTCTTCGAATTGCTGATTGGCAGAGCCAAGCAATAAGGACATATGGGGAGATTTGCCAAACTGGTGTAAAGAAGAACTGGCTTAGTTGCCTACAGCAACCAATCAGATTCCACCTTTCATTTCTCACAGCTCCTTTGGAAAATGAAAGCTGGAATCTGATTGGTTGTTATGGGCAACTAAGCCAGTTCTACTTTACACCAGTTTGATATATCTCTCAGAGAAAGAGAACCATCTCACTAGTGCCACCTTCTGGAAGTTGCTCCTATGATCCAATGTCCACCTTTTTAACAAGCCTTGAAACATGACAAGGTAAATTATACAAGCCAAATAATTGCACTAGCGAGATGGTTCTCTTTCTCTGGGAGATGACTCTTCGTGAGCTATCCAGCCAATGCAATGCGTATATAGTCTGAGAAGTAGATTTAATGTCTCAGAATCTGCTGCTAAAGTTAATGAATTGAACTATTCACATGGGCGTATAATTTCCGTCAGTATTTGAAATCCGCAGCATGTCCGAGTTTTGTGTGGATTTGTTTCCAAATATGCACATTTAGGTCTGTGCAGTGCATAAATAGTGAAGGAAGGGAGAAAGACGCATGGAAATCCTGATGAAATCCTGAAGCAATACTGATAGTATATCATCAAGAATCCTGAGCCAGAATACTAATGGATCAATACGCTCGTGTGAAAGTGGCCTGAGGGTGACAACAAAAGGCCTACAGAAGAATGGTGTACATTCAAGGACACCACAAAGGAAGATTCTGCTGTCAAAAAAAACAACAAATACATATACTGTATATATATATATATATATATATATATATATATATATATATATATATGGTACGCCTCAAGTTTGCACAAGACCACCTAGATGTTCCACTATGTCTCTGGAAACCTTTTAACAGTTGACACAAAAGTGGAACACGTTTCCCTTTATTCTTAGGTTAGGTTCATATCTGTAGTGGAGATTGCGGCAAGAGCCTCCGTTGCAGATTCCAAAAAAAAATAAAAAATACGTACCTCTGCATGCAGCAGTATTTTATTCGGTAAAATGCAAGTCTTCACATTGGAAACCCAACGGACCCCATTATATTGAACGGGATGCTTCAGGCATCTGGCAGTGTATGGCATTCTGTTCCTACACTGGAACAGAATACTGGAATCATACCGCTGATGTGCATCTACTTTCAAGCATATAAAACTAAATGATCTACTATGGTGCACTAGTGTTTGGCTTACAGGTATTCTCTGTTGTTTTGTTTTTTTATATTGATGACTTTTCTGCGAGATAGGTCAACAATATAAGTTCGTCAGGGATCTGACTCTAAGCACCCCTGCCATTTAGCTGTTTACCTGCTTGCCGTCGCAATTGCTTTCTGCACCAGTCTTGATATCCCCTGCCCTGCCAGAGGTTGCATCTAATTTATGACGAGGCTCAAGCCTAAAACAGAAATCTAGGGCATCTCTGAGCTGCTATAGATTTCTTGCTTCAAGAAAATTGGCATAAATGCAGATAAATCTGATGCAGCTGCTGGTCACACCCCCTCACTGCCATTGTCACGCCCCCTTTCTGAAAAGTGGCAAGGACTGTGGAAAAACTAGGAGATGTGACAATTTTTTAAAAAGTTGCAAACACATAGGTGAGACCAGCGTTTTAGATGCTGGTCTTAATAAGCTCTATAGCTGGTGTTGGATCGGTCAAGTAATGAGAAGAGGCGTCGGCCTCTACATAACTTCGGCTAAACCACTGTCAATTGTAAATGTAAGACTGCTTCCTTGCTGTCTTACATTTAGACCATTTTCTACACCTAAACCAGGCGTAGAAAATGATTAATGAGACGGGTCTAACGGCCTGTCCACCACAAGTTTTGTCTTTAAAATAATAAAAACTGGACCCTAAGCAGCCTTGGAATTATTATATAGCTCGTCTCATTCATGCTTCTGTATTATTTGTATTTTTTAAAGATGCCTATATATTGCTATGATTTTATTCAAATTTTCATTTATGCATTATGCTCATGGTGTTTCTTTCAATATGTAGCATGTTCTAGAGGACCCATAGTGGTCCTGCTTTTAGCCCATAGTCGTCAAAGCTGAATATTTCAGTCTGTCCATCCTTTTGCATCTTTATTTCAGCAATATTACAAAAACAACAACAAAAAAGAAATTCCTTTAACGTAAAATGGAATGAAACCATCCTGTATTTCATCTGTATTTTGATACAAAAGTTCGAAAGAGCCCTAATTATACAACACTATAATTAAAGAGCCTCTTTCAACATGATCAACGCTATTAAACCAGGCATGCTGCCTGGTAGGGTTGGTAATGCTGATAACTTTTCCTTGTCTGTATGTTACACAGCTGGAGAGATATGCATTTTTATGGCAATTAGAAAGCAACACCCCCTGTGCTCTGCACACTCTCCCCTACTCTTGATTGACAGGGTTAGACATCAACATGCTGAGGGCAGAGCTGTGTCCTAGAGCTGTGTCATAGCATGTACATATCATATTCACTACTTACTATAGGTTTATCATATTGAGAATAGTTCGGTAAATGTTTATTTACAGTAAAAATCAATTTATGAAGTTATTACGTGAAGTCTCGCAAGACTTCGCGAAGTAATAACTTCGGCTCATCGGAGCCAATACATTCTAATACTGTACGGAGCTCCCGCTCCTTACAGTATTAGAGCAAAGTTTTTTGAAAATCGACTTCGGATATTTCATCCGAAGTCGATTCGCTCATCCCTATTTATAATCATATATTTTGCCTGTGAGTAAGCCAGTAATATGTTAGGTTTCTAAGCATTAAAACATTATTCTCAATATGATAAGAATATAGACTTTTGAGTCAAATTATTATGGGTTAAATGAGGGAGAAAAAATAACAGTAGAAAAAAAATCTAAAAGTCCCTCCTAGGACTTAAACCTATGGTCTCTACATGCAAGGCGGACAACTTACCACCAGGCTATAGCCTTACCATATTAAGAATTGTGTTTTTTCTATACTTAGAAAGCTAATACATATTAGTGGTTTCTTTATAATCATACACTGTGCCCATGAATAAAGCAGTAACATGCATTTGTTTTCTGAACATAGAAATCTGCTCTTCTCAAAAAGGTAAGGCTATTGTAAGTAGTGTATATGATATGTACATACAGTCATGGCCAAAAGTTGTGAGAATGATACAAATTTTATATTTTCACATGATCTGCTGCCCTCTGGTTTTTATGTGTGTTTGTCAGATGTTTTTATCACATACAGAAATATAATTGCAATCATATTATGAGTAACAAAAGCTTATATTGACAGTTAGAATGAGTTAATGCAGCAAGTCAATATTTGCAGTGTTGACCCTTCTTCTTCAGGACCTCTGCAATTCTCCCTGGCATGCTCTCAATCAACTTCTGGACTAAATCCTGACTGATAGCAGTCCATTCTTGCACAATCAATGCTTGCATTTTGTCAGAATTTGTAGGTTTTTGTTTGTCCACCCGTCTCTTGATGATTGACCACAAGTTCTCAATGGGATTAAGATCTGGGGAGTTTCCAGGCCATGGACCCAAAATCTCTATGTTTTGTTCCCTGAGCCATTTAGTTATCACCTTTGCTTTATGGCAAGGTGCTCCATCATGCTGGAAAAGGCATTGTTGATCGCCAAACTGCTCTTGGACGGTTGGGAGAAGTTGCTCTCGGAGGACATTCTGGTACCATTCTTTATTCATGGCTGTGTTTTTAGGCAAGACTGTGAGAGAGCCGATTCCCTTGGCTGAGAAGCAACCCCACACATGAATGGTTTCAGGATGCTTTATAGTTGGCATGAGACAAGACTGGTGGTAGCGCTCACCTCGTCTTCTCCGAATAAGCTGTTTTCCAGATGTCCCAAACAATCGAAAAGGGGATTCATCAGAGATAATGACTTTACCCCAGTCCTCAGCAGTCCACTCCCTGTACCTTTTGCAGAATATCAGTCTGTCCCTGATGTTTTTTCTGGAGAGAAGTGGCTTCTTTGCTGCCCTCCTTGAGACCAGGCCTTGCTCCAAGAGTCTCCGCCTCACAGTGTGTGCAGATGCACTCACACCTGCCTGCTGCCATTCCTGAGCAAGCTCTGCACTGCTGGTAGCCCGATCCCGCAGCTGAAACACTTTGAAGAGACGGTCCTGGCGCTTGCTGGTCTTTCTTGGGCGCCCTGGAGCCTTTTTGGCAACAATGGAACCTCTCTCCTTGAAGTTCTTGATGATGCGATAGATTGTTGACTGAGGTGCAATCTTTCTAGCTGCGATACTCTTCCCTGTTAGGCCATTTTTGTGCAGTGCAATGATGACTGCACATGTTTCTTTAGAGATAACCATGGTTAACAGAAGAGAAACAATGATGACAAGCACCCGCCTCCTTTTAAAGTGTCCAGTGGTGTCATTCTTACTTAATCATGAAAGATTGATCTCCAGCCCTGTCCTCATCAACACCCACACCTGTGTTAATGGAGCAATCACTGAAACGATGTTAGCTGGTCCTTTTAAGGCAGGGCTGCAATGATGTTGAAATGTGTTTTGGGGGATAAAGTTCATTTTCTAGGCAAATATTAACTTTGCAAGTAATTGCTGTTAAGCTGATCACTCTTTATAACATTCTGGAGTATATGCAAATTGCCATTATAAAAACTGAAGCAGTAGACTTTGTAAAAATTAATATTTGCATCATTCTCAAAACTTTTGGCCATGACTGTACAATGACACAACTCTAAAACACAGCTCTGCCCTCAGCATGTTTATGTATAGCCCTGTCAATCAAGGGGAGGGTGGAGTTGCAGAGCACAGGGACATTACAAAAGGAAAGCTCCAAGGATTCAGCCCCACCCACTGGTCTTCCAACATGCTAATGTGCATATTAATAAAAACGCAAATATCTCTGCAGCTGTTTAGCATACAGACAAAAGGTATCGATTTAATCAGCATGATCAACCCTACCAGGCAGTTTGCCTGGTTTAATAGTGTTGATCATGCTGACAAAGTCTGTTAAAAAAGGCTCCATAGGGCATAGTTTAGGGCCATGTACAGATTCTTGGTACATGGTTCCCAGTGGGCATCAGAACTGTTGCTGTTACTGTGCCTGCTCGCCCAGACAACCTTTTGTTTACTTTTATTACCCGACAATTTAATTTACTATTACTTGTGTTTTTGTTTAGAATTCTCTTGAATTGTCTTTAGATCTCTGCCGTGCCTGCAGATCCACATGTGGATTAGCCTCATTGTAATTCAATGTAGTTAATTTGTGGCTTTTCCGTTTGGAATCCATGGCAATAATGAACATGCTGTAGATTTTTTTCTGAAGCATGTTAAAATATCCTACTCACATGACAAGCCTGCAGAGCCATCAGTGGATTCTGACAGGATTTAAGCGTGGAATCTATGTTTACATCCTGACAGACTCCTGAAAGAAAGAAATAAAGATGCTCAGTGACTGCTTCTCTTAAAGGTATCCTCCAGAGAAAAGAATTGATGGGGATGGGTAACTGTGTATAATATTACCTGGTGTCCTCCTTCTGCACCACTCTGCGTTGTCACAAATGGCCACCAACTCTTAGTCTGTGATACTGAGCACTGACGACCTCAGAACTGTGTCCTTCCTTCATGTTCTCCTGCAGCGTTTTGTCAGGGATTTACCCAGCAAAGTGCCACTGGATAGTGGCTTTTCTTGGTACTGCAGCCAAGCACCATTCACTTAAAGGGGTTCTCCGGGAATTAAGAAAATGAAAATACTTAAATATTACTTCATTATAAATATATTCCCAAATACCTTTCATTAGTTATAATGGCTCATTTTGTCTAGGGAGCAATCATTAGGAGAAACAAAATGGCCGCTGTCCAAAATCTGTCCTAATCACACAGGACAAGTTACTTTACAACACTGAGCTAAAGAACTGCCTCATCCTCATCCTCTTCTCTGCTTGTCAGGGATTATGATCCTGGATACAGCTGATAAGAACTTCAGCTAAATCTCTGTAGGAGATCATGAGCAGATGTGGCTAATGAGCAGTAGCACTTGTATGCAGTCTCCATTACCAGAGTCTGTCTTGTCCGTCCTATCTGTACTTCATGTTTCCTCCTGAACTCTATTCCTACAGAGATTCAGCTGAAGATCATATTAAACTGTATTCAGGATCATAATCCCTGACAGTCAGAGCAAAGAGGAGGATGAAGCAGCTCTTTATCTCAGTGTTGTGAGGTAACTTGTCCTCCTGTGTGATTAGGACAGGTTTTGTGTGTACTAATAGGATGGAGGCCATTTTGTTTCTCCTAATCATTGCTCCCCAGACAAAACGAGCTATTATAACTAATGAAAGGTATTTAGGAATATATTTATAATAAAGTAATATTTACGTATTTTCATTTTCTTAATTCCTGGAGAACCCCTCTAAATAGGACTGAGCTGCGTCTAGGCCATGTGACTTATGAACATGCAGTCTCTCCTTACAGCAAATCAGCATGGGTGCCGGGATTCAGATTCCCACCGATCTGATATTTATGATCTGAGGATAGGCCATCAAAATTCCGGAGAACCCCTTTAATTTCCAGAGCATCTCCTACCAAAGGTCCATGTAAATCCGTGTTGTGTCAGTGGTTTTCATAGACTCTTAGACTTCAATGGGCATGTTTGATTCACATCACGGACCAACAGAGTACATTTCTCCGTGGTTTTTCCACTGACCCACAGTCATTGGAAAAATCACTGATATGTGATTAAATACATTAAAATGAATGGGTACATGTGCTGTCCGTGGAGAACACAGACAGCATACATCCATGATTCACTGACGTGTGAAAGAGGCCTCATTGTTGATTCCAGGGCTATGCCAGAACTGGAGCAGCATCAGCACAGCGGAGCCTGAAGATCAGTGAGAGTGAGTAATCCTTGTTTTTCATTTGTAACCAATTGTACATTATTTAACCCCCCCAACCCCTGAAAACCTTTTTAAAGGGAATGTGTCATCCGAAAATGACCTGATTATTTCATTTATATTTTTATGTTAAACATATATTTTTTAGAATTTTTTGTGATTTTTTTAAATGTTTCCATATCACTATATTAAAAAATTGCAATTTTCACACTAACCACTAGGCCTAAAACATGTTAAGATTTCCTGTCTTTTGAGAGCAGCTACATGCACCATTGACATGATATAAAAGAGTCGATTTCATAAACTTCTATGAGAGAGTTTTCTAGGCATGCTCTGTGACCTGTGCAGAGGTCCGGAGGGGGTAGATAAGCTGTGATATCACCTATTGTGAATGGTGGATCCTATGTTATCTATGTAATTCCGCCTGTGATGATAACAAGATACAGTAGCTACTGAAAAGTTACCTGTACAAAACAGGAAATCATGACCTGGAATTATGCCTAGTGGCCAATGTGAAAATTGCAGGATTATACACATTTTTTTAAATATAGTGACATGCAAAAATATTTAAACTCACCAAAAATTTGATATGTTCAACATAAAATGTGATTTAAACAATAGGTTATTTTCTAATGACACATCATCGTATTGGATATTTATCATTCACTTAGGACTCCTATCACTTTAAAAATGGTAAAATTGTCTATATCTCTTATGAACCTGTATCCTGGATCAGGTAGTAAGACTTTAACGTTAATAATTCAGGGTGACCTAAATCTTCTGCCCAGGTTTGTCTGGTGTTGAGCTGAATGAGGTTCACTGTATACCGGACATATCATTCATCATAATCTGCTACGTGGCTTTTATAAAACTCCATGATAAGTGACAAGAGTACTTGCTGATAATAATTATCCACAATCACTCATTTTAGCAGCATCACATCGTTTTGATGTTACCATAGATAACCTGAGGTTTACCTAAGTGCTGGAAATGTCAATATGTAACCCTGTATAAAGAATAATGATCTGTTAAGAAGAATAAATGTGTCTGAAACTGACAGCACAATATTATGTGGGGGGAGCATTACAAATGATGATTTTTATTGATGGCAAAGTAAGGCATGAGACAGGATTATGGCAAGGGTTGTCAGATACATGGTTTGTAAAAACTGTTTTTTTGCTGTGTTTTTACATTTTCAACAATGCAGCCATGTTACATGAAAATCTATAACTTGTTATGTATTTTGCTGGCACCCTCATACCATTCATGTTTTCCGCACACAATGCCACTGCCAGAAATTCTCAGCACATCGGCCATGTGGGAAGACAACCTAATGGTTAGGATTTCGTATGTGATTGAAAATGCCCACACTCCTCTTACAAGAAAAATGTATCCTTTACAAATATGTCTGACTGCTAATGGTTACTGTTGGCTGGTATTGAGGCAATACCATCAATGTTCGACTGTTGGACTGTTATGTGACTAGTTACTGAAAAATATGCTGTTTATTTCATTTGTATATGATACGCTCTTAAAGGGGTTGTCTCAGTGGTGGTATGCTAGGGTATGTCACCAAAGTCAGATAGGTGAGGGTCCCACCTCTGGGACTTGACCCTATCTTTAGAATGGAACTCTCAAAGTGAACAAGAGTACACTGTGCATGTGCGACTGCCCTCCACTCATTTCCATGGGAGTGCTGAAAATAGCCGAGCGCTAGCTTGTTTATTCCCAGCAGTTCCATAGAAGTGAATTCAACGGTGGCCGTGCTTGCACATTGAACTATCCATTCATTACTGTGGGGCTTCTGAAAAACCCGAGCGCACCAAGGAATCTGCACCTTTCCTTACTGTAGAAACAGAAAAACTCTTATTGTTGCCTTGATCCATTGTCGTCTTGATTACTGCATCTCGTTACTAATCAGTCTTCCCCTCAATAAACCCTACAGTCTATTCTGAATGCAGCAGCCAGGTTTATCTGTCTGTCCAACAACTGCACCAAAGCCTCCATCCTGTACCGGGATGCACTGGTTACTCATACAGTATAGGATTCAATTTAAACTACTTACTTAAACCCCTGAAGTTGTCCACATTGCTACATCCCCCTACATCTCCTCCCACATATCTATCTGCTTTAGATGCTGCTATCTCCTGAATGGTAGCAGCTGGAAACATGCAACTGGTCTTGTTTGAAAGCTGACATTCCAGTCTTTCATACAAGTCCAAGCAACAGAGGAGAAATCCCTGTTCGAAATCGAGACGGGAATAATCGCAGGTAAAACTGTTTTTACTTTCACTTTCAACTGCATTCACAGCATCCCGATTTCTAACAGTGATTTCTTCTCTGTTGCTTGGACTGTGGCTGTCATTCTAGTATTGTCTGAGATAGCAGCATCTAAAGCAGCCCTCTCCGTCCAGTTAGCTACTTTTCCCACTGCAGGAGCTGGACTAGGGAAAAACAGGTGGTTAAAAGGGTTGTCCACTGCTTTATTATTGATGGCGTATCCTCAGCAGGGGCACCCACCAACGAGCTGTTTAGAGTAGCTCCGATGCTGGAAGTACACAGCTTTGTCCATTGTGCAGAGGACGGAGCTTGTAACTGCAATGCTACTCCCATTCACTTCAATGGGAGCAGAGCTGCAGTAACTAGCTCTGTCCACTACAAAATGGACAGAGCTTGTGTAGTTATAACAACGATGTGAGCTACAGTACTTGGAAAAAACCTTTAAGAAGGGACAATGTGTGGCAAAATTACACCAAAGCTCTGGCACAAAATAAGCCAACCAATAGTTGGTGTAAAGTTAGACAAATACAGTGGGGAAAAAAGTATTTAGTCAGCCACCAATTGTGCAAGTTCTCCCACTTAAAAAGATGAGAAAGGCCTGTAATTGACATCATAGGTAGACCTCAACTATGAGAGACAAAATCCAGAAAATCACATTGTCTGATTTTTAAAGAATTTATTTGCAAATTATGGTGGAAAATAAGTATTTGGTCACCTACAAACAAGCAAGATTTCTGGCTCTCACAGACCTGTAACTTCTTCTTTAAGATGCTCCTCTGTCCTCCACTCATTACCTGTAGTAATGGCACCTGTTTAAACTTGTTATCAGTATAAAAGAGACATGTCCACAACCTCAGTCACACTCCAAACTCCACTATGGTGAAGACCAAAGAGCTGTCGAAGGACACCAGAAACAAAATTGTAGACCTGCACCAGGCTGGGAAGACTGAATCTGCAATAGGCAAGCAGCTTGGTGTGAAGAAATCAACTGTGGGAGCAATAATTAGAAAATGGAAGACATACAAGACCACTGATAATCTCCCTCCATCAGGGGCTCCACGCAAGATCTCACCCCGTGAGGTCAAAATGATCACAAGAACTGTGAGCAAAAATCTCAGAACCACACGGGGGGACCTAGTGAATGACCTGCAGAAAGCTGGGACCAACGTAACAAAGGCTACCGTCAGTAACACACTACGCCAGGGACTCAGATCCTGCAGTGCCAGACGTGTCCCCCTGCTTAAGCCAGTACATATCCGGGCCCGTCTAAAGTTTGCTAGAGAGCATTTGGATGTTCCAGAAGAGTATTGGGAGAATGTCATATGGTCAGATGAAACCAAAGTAGAACTGTTTGGTAGAAACACAACTTGTCGTGTTTGGAGGAGAGTGAATGGTGAGTTGAATCCAAAGAACACCATACCTACTGTGAAGCATGGGGGTGGCAACATCATGCTTTGGGGCTGTTTCTCTGCAAAGGGACCAAGACGACTGATCCGTGTACATGTAAGAATGAATGGGACCATTGCAAGGGCATTGAAGATGAAACGTCTTTCAGCATGACAATGATCTCAAGCACACTGCCAGGGTAACAAAAGAGTGGCTTCGAAGCATTACAAGGTCCTGGAGTGGCCTAGCCAGTCTCCAGATCTCAACACCATAGAAAACCTTTGGAGGGAGTTGAAAGTCCGTGTTGCCCAGCGACAGTCCCAAAACATCACTGCTCTAGAGGAGATCTGCATGGAGGAAGGGGCCAACATACCAGCAACAGTGTGTGCCAGCCTTGTGAAGACTTACAGAAAGTGTTTGACCTCTGTCATTGCCAACAAAGGATATATAACAAAGTATTGAGATGAACTTTTGTTATTAACCAAATACTTATTTTCCACCATAATTTGCAAATAAATTATTCAAAAATCAGACAATGTGATTTTCTGGATTTGTTTTCTCATTTTGTCTCTCATAGTTGAGGTCTACCTATAATGTCAATTACAGGCCTCTCTCATCTTTGTAAGTGGGAGAACTTGCACAATTGGTGGCTAAATACTTTTTTTCCCACTGTATGTCTAGTCATAAACCAATTTATCAAACAGTGTGATCCACAGTGAAAGATTTGGTGCATCTTAAAGAGGACCTTTCACCACTCCTGACATGCCTGTTTTAATAGCTCCATGCATTCCCCACATACTAAGAATTCTGGAACATCTATTCTTATGGCTCTATGTTGTGCCATTCCTTTATTATTTGCACTAGAAGTTATGAATGAATTGCTATTTGCCTTCAGTAAAGGAACAGAGGGGAGGTGACCAGTTGGGGGTGTGTACCTGCACAGACTGACTCTAGCCAATCAGTGCTGTCATGTTCAGACTGTGCAGGTACACACCCCCAACTGGTCACCTCCCCTCTGTTCCTTTACTGAAGACAAATAGCAATTCATTCATAACTTCTAGTGCAAATAATAACATACAGACATAATAATAGATGTTCCAGAATTGTTATTACATGGGGAATGCATGAAGCTATTAAAACAGGCATGTCAGGAGTGGTGAAAGGTCCTCTTTAAAGAGGTTCTCCGGGAATTAAGAAAATACTTAAATATTACTTTATTCTAAATATATTCCCAAATACCTTTCATTAGTTATAATGGCTCATTTTGTCTGGAGAACAATCATTAGGAGAAATAAAATGGCCGCCGTCCTATTAGTACACACAAACTCTGTCCTAATCACACAGGAGGACAAGTTACTTCAGAGCACTGAGCTAAAGAGCTGCCTCATCCTCCTCTCCTACTTTACAGGTATTATGATCCTGATTACCGCTGATCTGTAGGAATGAAGTTAATGAGGAGACATGAAGTACAGAGAGGACAGACAGGACAGACTGTGGTAATGGAGACTGCATACAAGTGCTGCTGCTCATTATCCACATCCCCACCTCCTCTCTGTCCTTCATGTCTCCTCATGAACTCCATTCCCGCAGAGGAGTATGAGGCAGCTCTTTAGCTCAGTTTTGTGAAGTAACTGTCCTCCTGTGTGATTAGGACAGGTTTTGTGGCTACTAATAAGAAGACGGCCATTTTATTTCCCCTGATGATTGCTCCCCAAACAAAACATGCCATTATAACTAATGAAAGGTATTTTGGAATATATTTATAATAAAGTAATATTTACGGTAAGTACTTTTAGTAATTTTCTTAATTCCCAGAGAACCCCTTTAAGACTGCAATCTACCTTTTAAACAGAGTAGTAAATCTGTTGTATTGTTTTCAATTGGCTTTAATTCAGACAAGTCTATGGTTACTACTACAGTGCCCAACCTTCGGGCAGTGCAATGCAGTGCACGCACCGATGAAAGATAACTCATCTATCAACACTTGTTTGCACAGGCCTGATTACACAGGCCAATGTATACTGAATATGGAAGGAACGATTGCTACCACAGTAATTCCTCCCTCGTTCTAGTCATTATCAGTAGGACATCCCTGATTACACAGGAAGATGTGCTGCCGATAATCTGGTATCTTATATCATATATCTTATATCTTCATGAGCTGCTCGATTATATTAGCAGATTATCAGGAGCGAGCGTTTGTATTCCCGACAATTGGCCTGAAATTGTGCCGTGTAATAGGGCCTTTAGATCCCTGTATTTAACATTTCATACTCCAGATGAAACACGTCAGACCCCTTACACCACCATAGGTCATTTGATTCAGTATGTTTGCATACAGGCTTGTGAGTTAAGATGGAAATAAGAGGTAGATCATACCCATACAGTTCAAGTAAAGAAAAATATTACTGCAGGAATGCACTCCCGCTGGTGGTATACTGCTATGGCGCTGTGCATTTTTGAAAAAGCCTAATATAACAGAAGAGAAACTTTATTATTGAACAGTGTGTTCCCCTTTAACAATTTGATTTTATAGGTGTTTTTTTTATAATACTGACTGTGTATAGTCGCACAAACTGTAGAAATTAAAAACAAATGAAGAAGTCTGCAAATGGCTTTCTGAGAAGATCTGGCAAGTAGAGCTAAGGTTAGTTTCACATGTGAGCAAAAGCTATTGGTCAGAGGAACAGCCATCCAGAGTTCACTGTACTCAGCATAGCCAGAAACTGCGGTTCACCTCCAGACCCCATTGATTATACTGGGATCTAGACAGTTTCCACAGAGTTTTGGCTGGACAAAAACTGGTGCACGCACTGGTTTTTGTATGGCCGAAACATGGCACCCATGCCATAAACAGTCCGTATGCCCGCCAGATCCTATTATAGTCAAAGGGCTCCAGCTCTACCTAGCCTTAGGCACCATTCTTTTTTCAGTAGGACCTTCATTACCCATACCCCCACCAATCAACATATTAAGATCCCGGAGCCACAGCTGTATTCAAATGCATAGTTGACTACAAAAAATGTTTAGGGATATGTATTTTTTAAAGGGTTTGTACAGGCAACCTAATCTAAAATTGTATCTGCCCATAGTATACCTTACTGGGCCTTGTTTGAAGCACCATTGGCCTTGGGCAGGTAAACTCTAAGGGCAAAAGTGAATGTATATATGCAAAAGATTTAGGAAAGTGTGGAAAAATGTTGCAGAATAAGAATAACAAAATGCAAAATGAATGAACAAAAGAAGGTTCTAAACCAAATCAATATTTGGCATCACCGCTCTTTGCCATTAAAACAGCATCAATTATTCTAGGTACACTTGCAAGTCAGGGATTTTGTAGGATTATAGTCAGATGTATGATTAACCAGTTATGCCAAACAGATGATAATGATCTTCATTTTGATATGTAAGTTGAAACACAGTCATTAACAGCTTGTAGGAGGCTTAAAACTGGGTAAGGAACGAAGTGCAGCAGATGAAAGACACATCATGCTTACTTCCCTTCAAAATTGGAAAATGTCCAGCAGTGCCATCAGCTTACAGCTGGCAGAAACCAGTGGGACCTAGGTCAAATTGTCATACATTCAATGTGGAATCAAGGCCAAGCAACTCAGTTAGGCAAGGCAGTTAGTTCACCAAAAGGCTGGAGAGCGGTACAGTAATGAGTGTCTTCAGGCAACAGTGAAAGTTGGTGGAGGTTCCTTGCAAGTTTGTGGATGTAGTTGGGGATTTGGTCAGGATTAAAGGGTTTCTGTCACCAGTTTTTTGGGGATGAATCAGGCTGACATTAGAGATGTGCTAATGTCACCAGATTCTAAATATGTATATCTTTTATTAAATAGCGCCCCCGTTTTTTATACAATTTTAACTTTTATTTTATGCTAATAAGCCTCTAGGAGCAGGGAGGCGTTACCCCTGCTCCTAGAGGCTCCGTTTGCCCACCTTTAGAAATGCCCCCTTCGTCTTGAGTGACAGGGCCAGGCTGCTTTCTTCTCCTCCTGCCGGCCCTTTCCTGGGTCTAAGTCCCTTGTCTGCGCCGTTCCGTTCATTATTCGGCGCAGGCGCAGTGAGTGGAGGACGCTGGTAGGCTCCCGGCGCCTGCGCTGAATACTTCACAGTCGAGCAAAGCGCAAACGCCCCTTGCTCCTAGAAGCTTATTAGCATAAAATAAAAGTTAAAATTATGTAAAAATGGGGGCACCAATAAATAACCAGCACAGTTAGAATTAGGTGACATTAGCACATCTCTAATGTCAGCCTGATTCATACCCAAAAAACTGGTGACAGAAACCCTTTAATGGTGTCCTCAATGCTGAGAAATACAGGTAGGGGAGGTGTATGATTGGCTCCAAGTTTATTCTACAGCAGGACAGTGACCCCTAACACACATACCAATGTCATTGAGAACTATCTTCAGTGTAAAGAAGAACAAGGAGTCCTGGAAGTGATGATATGGCCCCTGATTATATCATCACAACATCATGAAATCTGTTTGGGATTACATGAAGAGACAGAAGGACTTGAGCAAGCCTACATCGATAGATCTATGGTTAGTTCTCCAAGACGTTTTGAACAACCTCCCTGCTGGGTTCCTTCAAAAACTGTCTGCAAGTGTGCCTAGAAGAATTGATACTGAAGAGTGAAGAACAAATTTTGATATGATTTAGATTTTTCTTTTGTTCATTTACTTTGCATTTTGTTAACTGATAAAAATAAACTAACACTCCTAATTTTGAAAGCATTCTTACTCTGCCACTTTTTTCCACACCTGCCTATAACCTTTGCAACGTACTGTATATATATAGTGAAGGCTCATGTACCTGTTCAGGATCCACCTGTGGAGCTGCCAACATAATAGATCTTGGCCCCCTGACAGCACAGACCTGTGGTAGTTTCACCAGTGGTTAGGACGACTAGTCACCTACACTCTATAACTCCGTCCTGGGACCCTATGATAGTGTGGTATTTCCCATAGTGATAAAATATTACTCATTTCTGTACCCCTAATCCCGTTCATTTTCATTACCCTTGTCCAAAAACTGTCCTAAAAAAAAAAATACTATAGAGTGGTCCGTTTAGCCCAGCTCTTTCTTATTCATAGTCGTCATGCACCCCCATCTGGGTAAATGTGGAAGCCACCCTCATAGCACCTCACACTTGGCTGTTACTTTGGTGCTCGAGCGCTTTCCCAATTGACCCCAAGCCTAGGGCCCTCCTGACTTTCAATGCTATTCAGCTGTGGAGATCAGTACGCTTGAAGTTTGGACTTCAATCTAAACCATCCCCCTTTATCCCGCTGCTACGTAACCCAGACTTTCCCCCAGGTGTGAATGCCAGGGCCTTCTCCTGGTGGTCTGTCAGAGGCCTAACGCACCTACATGACTTCCTAAGTAGAGGGAAGGTGGTGTCCTCTGAATAAGTGCAAACCAAGTATTCTCCAACACAATCCGAGGAATATCGGTTAATGCAAATCTTGTCAGACCATGACGAGAACCAGGATGCCCAGTCCCCTCCTTCTGAGCGTTTCATCCTATATTCATTTGAAAGGGTAGGGTTGGATTCTAGGCTATACAACTTACTAAATACCCCGATAAGTGAATGTAATTTACCTTTTATGACCAGGTGGGAGGAGGACATCCATTGCATACTGCTGTTATCTAAATGGCATACTTTTTGTGAGACTATAAGTAGAGAAAGTTGGCAGGTCTCTCTGGTTGAAACCTCACTTAAAGTCCTTCATAGAACGTATATGGTTCCCGAACAATTACACCGATTCTACCCCTCGGTCTTACCCCTGTTTTTGAGGATGTGATTCAGTAGGCTCAATGTACCATATCTGGTGGGCATGTCCAGTTGGTAGCACATTCTGGACCAATATATGTTCCATCATAACAGGCTTTCTGGGCATCTCTTTCCACAAATTACCAGCTACTTGCCTCCTTGGGGACAGACCTGTGAGACTGAGACAAGCTCCATTTAAATTGGCGCAACTCTTTTTGTTAGCTGCCCATATTCACATAGCGGCAAAATGGCGTACTAATATGCTTAATGTCTTAGAAGTCATACAAAAAATGGAAAAAATGGAATGGAAAAATTTATGAGAAGATCACCGCAATCCAAACTGAAACGATGGAGGCATATTCGAAACTATGGTGGCCTTGGTTGTCCTCCTCCCATACCATGCATAGGGAAATGGGGAAATGTCTGACCACATACGGGGTGCTGGATACCGATCTTTAGCCAGTCTTTCAAGATACTCCACCATGCTGCTGAGTCTTATGTTTTGTTTTGTTTTTTTTTTATATTGGGACCAATATTGTTATTATTACTGTTTTTGTCTTTGTTTTTGTGTTTATTGCTTTTGTGATATTTTGAATGGACTGCATATTGGCTTACTGCCTTCCTTCACCCACTCCGGGGGGCTCACTTGGTATTGCAGTACTGCATTTTGTATTATTTGTCGGATATACCTTCTAATAAAAATATATGAAACTAGAGCAACATACAAGAGAAATATAAAACAAGATGCTATTACACGGCGCCAATTAACTGCTAATTGATGGCTGTACCTGGACTTGCCAGAATTTTAGCCTCTCCATGGAAACCCAAGCTTATTGTCTTATCATTTTCAAGAAAAACAGTCTAGGGATCGATCAACTAATGTAGCTGTCACTATAGTAAGAATAGTAAGACAGAAAGTTGGGTCTCATAAACTTAGAAAAACAGCTGCACAGGAAAACCAAGCATAAACTGACAAAAGATTATTGGAACCGTTGACTGGAGTCATGTTGCAAATTTACTGCTCGGTAAACATTTATTTCAACCAAATTACTAAAGATGATCACAGAAAGATTACTCAAGATGTTAAAAAATTAAATGTGGGCGAAAGGCATATACTGGAATTCCTTTGTGCCTTATCATTAGACGCAAATCTGTTTTGTGCAAGTACAGCAGTATTTGTTCAGCTAGATCATAGCTAGAGATGAGCGAGCATGCTCGGGTGCCATTTTCGCGTATTTGCATACGCATTTTAAAATTGGTACGCTAATACATACGCATATTTTAATCTGTACACAAATGCGTACGCATAACGTACAAATTGTTAAAGTGCGTACGCATTAGTGTACAGATTAAAATATGCGTATGTATTAGCGTACCAATTTTAAAATGCGTATGCAAATACGCGAAAATGGCACTCGAGCATGCTCGCTCATCTCTAATCGTAGCATATATGGCAGAAAGCAGCCAAATCTCCCCCGGAACCCATTATAGTCAATGTGGCCGGTGGGTTTTCAAGGATCATCCTGCAATGCCTTATCTAGAATAATAGAATAGGTAAAGCCGGCTGAGTGAAACAGGCCTAAGCTGGCCTCCCAAGTAATTGGGCAGCCAAATTTTGGGGTGGATCTGCCTTCCATATAATGTTCAATGAGGGCTGCATACAGAATAAGGCAACAGCAGCGCGGTCACTTGACTGGTCACATCACAGGGATGTTAGTAGTTGGACAATTGTCAATGGAACTGGGCTACTTCCCTGAGGACTCATGCCAACCACTGTAAAAAAAAAAAAATGCGGATTGGATGCAGACCCATTAATTTCAATAGAGCCACAAAAAAAAGTTTTGTGGACAAGAATAGGCATTTTGAAAATGAGGCCTGTATCTGTATTTTGCGGATGCACGGTTTGCGGACTCCAAAATACATACGGTCGTGTAAAGACCGCATGTAAAGAGACTTTTATGAAACTGCATGTGTATTTGCTGTGGTTTTCGATGCAGCTGTGGTTAACAGGTTAAACATATTTATTTAACTTCTCCCCCTTTTATGCATTTTAGGGCTTAGTGACCAAGCATTTTTTTTTTTTATTCAAAGATCTATCTATCTTTTTTTTCTGTCGATGCAGCTGTATGAGTGCTTGTTTTTTGCAGGACAAGATATAGTTTTTATTGGCACCGTTTTGGGGGCCACATAACTTACCAATTAACATTTATTAAATCTTTAGGGGAGATGGGAAAAACAGCAATTAAGCCACAAAGTTTTTATTTTATAAATTTTGTGGCATTCATTTCGTCATTAATAACACAATCACTTTGATCTCTGGGTCTGTGCGGATACTGTGATACCAAATACATATAGGGGGTCATTTATTAAACAGAAATACTACTATGTTAGGCATATCTCTGGCACAGATTGCGGTGCAAAGTTCCTTTGCGCCGCAATCTGCGACTTTTCCCAGCTCACGCCAGGTCTAAAAAAGTTGGTGTGTAATGGGCGGGGGACGGACGGCAGGCCGGTATTTACCATTTTCTACGCCTGTTTTAGGCATAGAAAATGGTCTCAATGTAAGACAACTAGGAATCTGTCTTAGAGCCCTTGCACATGACCTTATGCGCTCCAAGACATACGGTCCGTGAGTGGGCCATATGTCCCGAAGCCGCATAGATCGTGATCATGGGAGCGCACAGCATCATAGATTACAATGATGCTGTGCACGTCGGGCCGCCCGCGGGACTATTGTCCCGCACTCAAAAGATCATATGAGGGCAGCCCGACATACACAGCATCATTGTAATCTATGATGCTGTGCGCACGATCGATGCCGCTCCGGGACATATGGCCTGCTCACGGACCGTATTTCTCGAAGCGCATACGGTCGTGTGCAAGGGCCCTTACATTTAGAAGCAGCGGTGGATCCACTGAAGTTATGTAGAGGCCGATGCATCCATTTTACTGTGCCGGCTCCACCTCCAGTGCAGGGCTTTATTAGGACCGGCGACCGTCGTTCTTAATAAATGTGGCTCATAGTTTTTTTACAACTTTGACACAAAAAAAAGAAAGGCGCCACTTTTGTCATGGTGCGGCAGAATCTGCGACTTCTTCCCCAATTACGCCAGGTCTAAAAAAGTGGGTGGGGAAGAGCCTACGTCTCGCACATCATTTTCTACATGTTTTTAGAGTAGAAAATGGTATAAATGTAAGCAGTCTCACATTTAGAATCAGCAGTGGAAACGCTGAAGTTATGAAGAGGTCGGCGCCTCTACATAACTTTGGCGATCCACCGCTAGCTATACGGTTTATTAAGATCAGTGTCTAAAACGCCGGTCTTAATAAATGTGCCCCATGTTTTTGAATTGCCACATCCCAAGACTATCACTTTTTTATTTTTCTTTCTACAGAACTGTGCGAGGGCTTGGTTTTTACTGGATGACTTGTAGTTTTGATTAGTATCATTGAGGAATACATAAAATAAGCATTTTCTATATAGCGCCAGCACGGTGACCATGTTTTGCGGACCACAAAATACGGCACGGTCGTCTGAATGAGCCCTTAGAATCACTTGGATTCTGTAGCTTGTATTACTTTACCTAGCAGACTGCAGGCGGCTTGATTTCCAGGCCCAACTTTGATTTCATCGTAATTAAACCTACAGGATAAGGCTACATGCACACGACCGTATGTGTTTTGCGGTCCGCAAATTGCAGATCCGCCAAAAAAACGGATGACGTCCGTATGGCATCCGTTTTTTTTTTTGCGGATCCATTGTAACAATGCCTATCCTTGTCCACAAAACGGACAAGAATAGGACATGTTAATTTTTTTTGCGGGGCTATGGAACAGACATACGGATGCGGATAGCACACGGTGTACTGTCCGCAATTTTTGCAGACCCATTGAAAATAATGGGTCCGCATCCTTTCAGCAAAAAAAATGGAACGGACACGGAAGCAAAATACGTTCGTGTGCATGAGGCCTTATTCAGGAGAACACAGGAGGAGCTGGAGACCGATTTCTCAGAAAGCTTGTCCAACAGATTTAGCACAGAATGGCATTCTGCAGCTGCTATGTATGGTAAAACTTATAAGTTGCAGAAGTCAAACAATATAAAACATTTAAAAGAGTTTTCCAAGACTTATACTGATGACCTATCCTCGAGATAAATCATCAGTATCTGATCTCTGGGGGTCTGACACCCCAGACCGCCGTTGATCAGCTGTTTGAGAAGCCGCTGTGCCTTTTCCATGCTCACTAAGCACAGTGCTTGGTATCAAGCTCAGCCCCATTCACTTCAATGGTACTGAGCCGCACCTAGGCCATGAGACCGGTGAACATGTCATCACTAGACGAGAGAAAGCTGTGCGAAGGCAGCTGCGCTACTGCGAGCACCGCTGCCTTCTCAAACAGCTGATGAGCGGGGGTCATTATATGTTTTACATTATATGTTTTACCTTGTGTATATACACATTTCCTACTACAAACAACTAACCATACCTGTACACACAGACTCACTCAGTAAAGTAGGACAGTATGTGTTCTATACTTGCGTAAATAACAACCATCACTAACAGATCTCCCCAGTGGCCATTATTTAGGGTTTAATCAACAGTCTGGCGCTATAAATTGCTGTTGGTGATGGTTACGGAGCGTCGCACGTCCTGTCAGTCATGTACAATTCTCTAGCCGCTTGTTAAAAAATAGGTCACTTATAAACTATAATATCACAGTGTGACAAAGGCGAGATCAGTGTCATACCTTCACTACAGAGGTTACATGGGCTGTGTGCTCAGAACTGCATATAAATGACAGGAGTTTTATCCAAATCCTAAACTGCTTTACATAATGGAAGTACATGTAGTGCTCAAAATCTAGAAGGAACCCGTCCACTGCTTTTTCCAATAAGGATTAAATAGTTAACATTTTTGTGGTAAAATCAACGTACCTAAAAAGGAGCCCCATGCCACTTAAAAAAAAAAAAACCTTCACCATTTCAAACCTTTCTCTCCCACAGCTCTGGTGAAATGCAGCCAATCACTGTCCTGACTGGCTGCAGCAGCCACAGCAGAAGTAGGACCAGAGCTGCAGTACAGAAAACGGCAGAGGAGATGGATGTTATTTACTTTAAGAAATTTGATGCCCTGGGACCCCTTTTTAGGTAACTTGGACAACTTCTTTAAGGTTCTGCTCACATTTACATCGCAGCTTCCGTTTACAGTGGTAGCCAAAACGCTGCACCTGAAGGACTCCCTTCACAATGTACACCTATATAAAATGCTGCATTATTTTTCCCATCAAATCTGAGGAATCGCCAAGGTTGTTACACAAACATAGAAGAGGATTCTTTACGGTAAGAGCAGTTAGACTATGGAACTCTCTGCCTGAGGAGGTGGTGATGGTAAGTTCACTAAGAGAGTTCAAGAGGGGCCTGGATGTATTTCTGGAGGGTAACAGTATTACAGGTTATAGTTACTAGAGATGGGTCATTGATCCAGGGAGTTATTCTGATTGCCTGACTGGAGTCGGGAAGGAATTTTTTCCCCTAAAGTGGGGAAAATTGGCTTCTACCTCACAGGAGTTTTTTGCCTTCCTCTGGATCAACTTGTAGGAAAACAGGCCAAACTGGATGGACAGATGTCTTATAAGCTATGTTACTATGAAATATCCCAACAAGGTTTGTCGAGTGCTGTTGGTATCCATCCATCGTACAACGTATATGGCAGAGCACTGAGGCTTATAAAGTGAAACCAAAGACTTAAAGAGGTTGTCCAGCCTTTAAAGGGTTGTCTCACTTCAGCAAATGGCATTTTTCATGTAGAGAAAGTTAATACAAGGCACTTACTAATGTATTGTTATTGTCCATATTGCCTTCTTTGCTGGCTGGATTCATTTTTCCATCATGTTATACATTACTTGTTTCCATGGTTACGACCACCCTGTAATCCAGCAGTGGTGGTCGTGCTTGCACACTATAGGACAGAAGCGCTAGTCTATGTGAGGCCCCCATGGTCCCGGCCACCTGAGAGGCTGGCGCTTTTTCCTACAGTGTGCAAGCATGGCCAGCACTCCTGGATTGCAGGGTGGTCTGTCACCATGGAAACAAGCAGTGTATAAAGTGAGGCAAAGGAGGCAATATGGACAATCCCAATACAATAGTTAGTGCTTTGTATTAACTTTATCTACAGTTAGCCAACTCCTTTAATATGTGATGACCTATCATCAGGATAGGCCATCACTCCCCAAACCCACGTTGATCAGCCGTTCAGTGTAGCTCCATTACTTTTAATTTTCACTTAATTTTTCTTTATAGGTAAAACCTTTTTTTTCATTAAAGTGTCTTCCAAGAAATTAAAAAAAAAATCCCTGCATTTTGGCTCGAAATGTATAAATAAGAAAAAAAAAAAAAAAATCTTACCAATTCCAAAGTGGTCCCCACCACCCTACCTTGCGTTCCCAGCTGCTTCGGGTGTGTGACATACATAGTGGTAAAACTTCAGGTGACAATCACCGACGCAATGCTGAGCCGCAGCTGCCGTCACCTTACCTCTCACTATGGGTGCACAGCAAAACCAGTCCTGCAGTTATTTTGTTTTTTTATTTTAAGCCTTATGCCCCTTTCACACGAGCGGGAGACTCGCATGTCTCCCGCAACGCATCTACAGGGCTGGACTCCGGCACTGACTGGGATCGGATATAATGTTATGCGATCCCTGTCAGTGCCGAGTCCAGCCCTGTGGATGCGTTGCGGGAGACATGCGAGTCTCCCACTCGTGTGAAAGGGGCATTAGTCAGGGGCATAACTATAATTTAATGGGCCCCATAGCAAAATAAGATGGGGCCCCCACCACCTAGTGTAAGAAACCACAGCATAAGTACCAATAATTATAAGTATGTAAAGTAACACATTTTGTAAGGCTGACAAAAGACATCTGTCCATCCAGTTCAGCCTGTTATCCTGCAAAATAGATCCAGAGAAAGGGAAAAACTCTCAATGAGGTGGAGGCTAACTGTCCTTATTTTAGGGGGGGGGGGGAAATCCTTCCTGACTCCAATCAGGCAGAATAACCCCCTGGATCAGCGACCCCTTCTCCAGAAAGCTAATAACTATCACCAGAAAACTCACATTACAGAGAAAAGCCACCGTATTGTTATTTACCACAAAAAAGTATAATGCTCTTACACCTGACTGGGCCCCCCAAACTCTGGGCCCCTTATGGTTGCTATGGCTACAGTTACACCCCCCCTGGCCTCAATGCAGAGATGTATAGATTTCAGAAAAACATGTACAGACAGATGTACAAATTTTCCCTCTTCCTAAAAATAACCCAGTATAATATGCTCATATATTAAACATACTTTTAGCGCATGAGCACTGTTGTAACATCTATTCTGCTACTCTGATATATGTCAGCAACAATGTATGCAGTTATTAGTTACTTTTTTGTGCACTTTTTGTGTGTTGTACATTGTATATACAGTATATGTACATGTGTAGGTGTATATTGTATATTCAGTGTATGTACGTGTAGTGTAATTGTATATACAGTATAAGTATGTTTTGTATGAGTTGTATGTACAGTGTATGTACGTGTCGTGTAGCTGTATGTGTTGTGTAGGTGTTGTGTACAGTATATACATGTGCAGCTGTACGTGTTGTATATATAGTGTATGTAGGTGTTGTGTAGATGTATACAGTGTATGTACATGCTGCGTAGGTGTTGTATGTAGTATATGTACATTTTGAGTAAGGGTTGTATATACAGTGTATGTACGTGTTGTATAGATGTATACAGTGTATGTACGTGCTGCGTAGGTGTTGTATGTAGTATATGTACGTTTTGAGTAAGTGTTGTATATACAGTATATGTACATGTGTAGCTGTATGTGTTGTATATACAGTGTATGTACGTGCTGTGTAGGTGTTATGTATACAGTTTATGTAGGTGTTGTATATACAGTGTGTACGTGTTGGGTAGCTGTCAGTGTTGTATATACAGTGTATGTGTTGTATGTACAGTGCATGTTGTGTAGCTGTATGCATTGTATATACAGTGTATGTATGTGATGTGTGGCAGTACATGTTGTTTAGGTGTATGTGTTGCATACAGTGTATGTACTTATTGTGTAAGTGTTGTATATACAGTGTGTGTACCTGTTGTGTAGCTGCCCGTGTTGTATATAGAGTGTGTACGTTTTGTTTAGCTGTACATGTTGTGTATATGTATGTATTGTATGTACAGTGCATGTGCGTGTTGTGTAGCTGTGTAAGTGTTGTATATAGTATGTGTACGTGTTGTATATACGGTGAGTGTGTACGTGTTGTATATCATGTGTGTTGTATGTACAGTGCATGTTGTGTAGCTGTATGTATATACAGTATATGTACGTGTTGTGTAGCTGTCCGTGTTGTATATACAGTGTATGTAGGTGTTGTATATACATTGAATGTGTGTTGTGTAGCTGTACATGTTGAGTATACAGTATATGTATGTGTTGTATATAGTGTATGTGTTGTATGTACAGTGCATGTACGTGTTGTGTAGCTGTCCGTGTTGCATAGTGCTTGTCCGTGTTGTATATACAGTATATGTACGTGTTGTGTAGCTGTACGTGTTGTATATACAGTGTATGTACGTGTTGTGTAGCTGTACATGTTGTATATACAGTGTATGTACGTGTTGTATATACAGTATATGCCTGTGTTGTATATAAAGTGTATGTACATGTTGTGTAGTTCTGTTGTATATAGTGTATGTACGTTTTGCTTAACTGTAAGTGTTGTATATACAGTGTATGTATGAGTTGTATATAGTGTATGAGTTGTATGTACGTGTTGTATATACAGTGTATGTACGTGTTGTTCAGCTGTTGTATATAGGTGCTGTGTGTGTGCGCTCTACGAGCCAGCACTGCAGGGCCTGTGAGCTGGGTGCTCCGGTCACACACGTGTGTACATCATGTGGCCACATGTAAGCATGTACACACAGGGCAGCTTTACATGTGGCACTCGTGTGTGAGCCTGAGACACAGCAGCGCCGGCAGCAGCACTTCCGGGATCAGCCGCGCTCCCAGGGGCTGCGGAGGGAGGGGCGCCAGCACAGAACAGCAAATGCTATTCAGCCCGAGCAGTTTCAAGCCGCCCTTGCTGGGGAATTACTGTAGTCTGTAGCTACGGCGCTTACCACCAGTGCTGGAGCTCGGCGTGCAGGAGGGGAGGGGGAGCTACAGGGAAACCAAGCCAAGTGGGAAGCTTGAAAGTTACTGTTCTGCAGACTCCACGCTGAGGAGAAGAGACGTGCCTGCCAGTGAGGCACCTCACACCTCATACCTCCTGTACTGGGGGGCAGTACGTCCTATACCTCCTGTACTGGAGCAGTACGTGGTGTACCTCATACCTCCTTTACTGGGGGTAGTACATAGTATACCTCATACCTCCTTTACTAGGGGCAGTACATCCTATACCTCATACCTCTTGTATTGTGGGCAGTACATAGTATACCTCATACCTCCTGTACTGGGGGCAGTACGTTGTATACCTCATACCTCCTGTACTGGGGGCAGTACATAGTATACCTCATACCTCCTGTACTGGGAGCAGTACGTTGTATACCTCATACCTCCTGTACTGGGGGCAGTACATAGTATACCTCATACCTCCTGTACTGTGGGCAGTACATAGTATACCTCATGCCTCCTGTACTGGGGGCGGTACCTAGTATTTCTCATACCTCCTACACTGAGTGCAAGGGGGCAGTAGGTAGTATACATCATACCTCCTGTACAGGGAGCAGTACGTTGTATACCTCATACCTCCTGTACTGGGGGCAGTACGTTGTATACCTCATACCTCCTGTACTGGGGGCAGTACGTCGCACACCTCACAGTGACTGTGGTATCTCTTGCTCTACCTCATACTGTAGTTTGGTGCCCTGTTATGCCAAAATATATCAGCCATGAAACTTTCCTGCAACTTTTTTATTTTATTTTTTTGCACCCAAAAGACTCGCGGCAGATATTTCTTTGTTCCTTTCATATAAATAGAGTTTGCAGAAAAATATGTTCAGTAATAACCGCATTCAGACTGATTTTCAAAAAGCTGCAAATCTGCCGCATGTGAACATACCCTTATAATGACATAAGAGGCCATCAGGCTGCACAGAAGTTGCAATAAACTTCAATTTCCAGTATGTGATTATGACATGGGTCTCTGTTGCATACTTGTCCTGAAAAAGTGGGAGACCTCCAGGAGAGGTTGGCAGATCTACCAGGTGCCTCCCAAAAACAGCCTTGTATGTATGTTTCTTGTGCGTGGTGCCAGAATGCTGCATCACTAGACTCAGCCCTGGGGGGGGGGCCTGTGAAAAGGGACATGGGGGAGTGGCCTGTGAATAGGGACATGGGGGAGTGGCCTGTGAATAGGGACATGGAGGAGTGGCCTGTGAATAGGGACATGGAGGAGTGGCCTGTGAATAGGGACATGAGGGAGTGGACTGTGAATAGGGACATGGAGGAGTGGCCTGTGAATAGGGACATGGAGGAGTGGCCTGTGAATAGGGACATGGAGGAGTGGCCTGTGAATAGGGACATGGGGGAGTGGCCTGTGAATAGGGACATGGGGGAGTGGCCTGTAAATAGGGACATGGAGGAGTGGCCTGTGAATAGGGACATGGGGGAGTGGCCTGTGAAAAGGGACATGGGGGAGTGGCCTGTGAATAGGGACATGGGGGAGTGGCCTGTGAAAAGGGACATGGTCTGCAAAGAATGTGTACATATCCCTAGGCAAATTACCAAACTTGCCCCAGATATCCAAATGAACATGGCCTTAAAATGAACTTTTATTCATCTATTACTATCTAAAAGGTATAATGCGCTGTGAGCGACCATAGCTGTAAAATTCGCTGGCGCCAGTGCAGAGTCGTGTTATTTGTATCTGGCTAAAGTGCTGGGTGTTGTGCCCAAACCAACCCAATCCTTCTACTTACCAATTACCTGAAATCCTCTAGTAGTTGTATTCACAGACGTATGCTTATGCACTAAGCGCTAGACTTCTAAAACCAGATTAACTGCCCCCCCTCCCCCAACATGTTTCGCCAGTAACCTGGAGTATGGGTAGAATTGGGGTGTGACGCCGAAACCGGACCTCTCAGAGTTGATTGACAGGTAACATGGCGTGTCAGTGACGAACATTTACTGGCTGAGCCTTGCCCATCAGAAGTCATTGTGACATCACTTACTGATTTCACTGGTAGAGCGCCAGCTATTCCCTCATGACACAACTTAGAGACATTTGCCGAGCGCTCAGCAGACAGAGGCTGCGCAACAACCTAGATGAAAAGACCGGTACTACGTGTGTATTGCGCAGGCGTGCAGACTGTGACTACATGCAGATGGCAGAATGGATTAAAGACAACATATAAATGAATTCATACTCAGAAACAGATCACATCAGCATAAAACTTGAAAAAAAGGAAACCAATACAAATATATAATAAGGAAATCATCAATTAATCACGATTATATAAATGGTGCTAAAAAAAAACAATTTTCACATGATTTTAAATACTGCTAGATGATATCACACAGATCACGATATATGAAAAAGTCAAAAGTAGGTCAATCAATGTACTTGATAGTAAATAACCAAAATATTAATACATAAAAAGAGTATTGTTAGTAAAAAAAAATACAATAATGATTAATATAGATAAAAATATGGTAAGTAAAGTGAAGAAAATTGTGATACATTTATGAATTATGAATATTCATAAATGTATTACAATTGTTATTTTTTCTATATTGATCATTCTTCATAGTTTTTTCACTAACAATACTCTTTTCATGTATTAATATTTTCCAAAGGAGAAATGAATGGTGGAATCTGATTGGTTACTATGGGCAACTAAGCTATTTTTTTTTTTATTTGCATTAGTTTTGATAAATGTCCTCCAGAATATCTGGAAGCTTGATACGTATGACTTTCATAGGGCACGCCTTTTTTTCATATAGACCATAAGATCAGCAAGGTGGCGATCAGATGCTACCATGTACTGCGCCACAGCTACCGCCTCTCATCCACTACACAATGCTGGGAGCTGTGTAGTTCCGGCACAGACATCCGACACTCAAGCTACATGGTATCAACTACTCGGCAAGGGTGCAGGGTGACCCGCTCAATCTGATATTGATGTACTATCCTCAGGATATCAGAATCCTGGGCAGCCCTATTAACCATCTAACTGTTTTGCCCGAGTCCAGCTTGGGCAGTGTGAAAAGTAGCTATCTGGAGGGGGGAGGGCAGCTTTAGATGGTGATATCTCCTCAATGGTAGCAGCTAGAAACAGGCAACTGGTCTTGTATGAAAGACAGTCCAGGCTTTCATACAAGACCAAAATGACAAGCAACAGAGGAGTAATCACTGTTAGAAATCAAGTTGGGAATAATCGCGAGTAAAACCTGTTTTTACTTTCATTTTCAGCTGCATTCACAGCATCCCGATTTCTATCCGTGATATCTTTCTCTGTCCTGAACATATTGCTGTCTTTTGTGTTTGGTATTGTCTGAAAGCTCAGAATGTCTGCTTTCAAGCAAGATCGGTTGCATGTTTCTAGCTGCTACTAGGGCCGGACTGGGACTAAAATGCAGCCCTGGCACAAACCCTCTGCCAGCCCACATAAAAATTGCCATTTTCACAACACTGGAGTATGTCAGTAAGGGTGGGTTCACACTAAAAGCATATGCGTTTTCACCAAAACGCATGCGTTTGGTTGATAGAAACATGTGTTTAGCGTTGTTAATCATTATTATTGATATTACAACGCTAAACACGTTTCTATCAACCAAACGCATGCGTTTTTGTGAAAACGCATATGCGTTTAGCGTTGCGTTTTTCCCGATGCATTTCAAAACGCATCACTAAAATGCAGTGTGTGAACCCACCCTGTCACGAGGGGAAGACAAGGGTGGTGAGCCCTGCGCTGAACAAGAGAGAGGTCAAAGTCCAAAATCCAAAAGTCCAAATCCAAGTAACGGTCCAAGCACAAAGGTCGCACGAGCACTGATCAAAGGGGTAACTAATCACAGGCGATTTGAGAGGGCAACTGGACTGCTTTAAATAGCCCTCCAATGGGTCATGTGACGGGGCCAGCGTCACATGACCTCATTTGCATAATGAGCGCTGGCCAAACGTGACCAGCGCTCAAATATGCACAAATTTGGCCATGTGGCGTGGCCAGCGCCACATGACCCAATACAAAAAGGCAACTTATAATATATATATATATCCTCTGAGCGCTGGCTTGCCGGGCCAGCGCTCAGTACCGCCCACTGCTCGTGTCTAGGGGGGCGGGGACGCCGGGCACGCAGCATCCGGAAGCGCGCCCGACGCTCCCCGCCTCTCGTCACCATGGAGACGAGGACGCATGTCGCGTCCTCGCTCCGAGATAGCGGAAGTCCGGCGGCGCTGCAAGCGGGGAGCGCGCCGTCGGTCTTCCGTGACAGTACCCCCCCTTCACGAGGGGCCACCGGACCCTTACCAGCGGGAGCAGGTTTATCAGGATGCTGCAGATGGAATTTCCGGATGAGTGAATCTGCATGCATCCTGGTTAAGGGCACCCAAGACCTGTCCTCCGGCACCGAACCCCTTCCAGTGTACCAGGTACTGAAAGGAATTCCGAACCCTCCTCACATCAATGATTCTAGCAATCTCGTGCTCCACTTGACCCTCCACCTCGACCAGAGGCGAGGACTGTTCCTCTGGACCAACGGGAGCAACATAACGTTTCAGCAAGGACATATGAAAAACATTATGAACGCGAAGGGAGTCGGGTAAACATAATTCAAACGATACCGGATTGATCACCTTGGTGATCCTGTATGGACCAATGAAGCGAGGCGCAAACTTATAAGATGGTACCTTCATGCGTAGATTTCTTGTCGACAACCATACCATGTCCCCCACCTTGAAATTCACACCCTTAGAACGTCTCTTATCAGCCTTTGTTTTTTGGATACCTTGGGCCTTTTCCAGGTTCAACTGAACCTGTGCCCAAACTGTGCACAGTTCTTGAGAAAAACATTGACCTCTGGAACAACCGAAGAGGATGAGGAAAAGGAACCAAAGCGCGGATGAAAGCCCATATTACAGAAGAAAGGTGAAACCCCAGAGGAGGAATTCACTCGGTTATTAATAGCAAATTCGGCCAGAGACAGGTATCTGGCCCACACAAGCTGGTTATCTGTCACATAACATCTGAGATACTGCTCAACAGATTGATTAAGACGCTCAGTCTGACCATTGGTCTCCGGATGAAAGGCCGACGAAAAGGACAAAGATATTTCAATCCTCTTACAGAAAGCTCTCCAGAATTTAGACACAAACTGCACCCCCCTGTCCGATACAATACTCTCTGGAATACCATGCAATTTAATTATGTGGTCCAAAAATACAGACGCCAAGACCTTAGCAGAAGGTAACTTACACAACGGAATAAAATGACACATCTTGCTAAATCTGTCAACCACAACCAAAATCACAGTTTTACCCTCAGAGCAAGGTAAATCCGTGATGAAGTCCATGGACAAATGCGACCATGGTCTGCTAGGTATGGGTAATGGACGTAACTCACCCATAGGCCGTGTCTTGGGATTCTTGGACCTGGCACAAGTGTTGCACGCAGTTACGAAAGCCTGAACATCCCTGGAAATCGATGGCCACCAATACTGCCTAGAGACTAACTCCCTGGTGGCATTGATACCAGGATGTCCACATAATACAGAGTTATGGCACTCACCCAGTAGTCGCAAACGCAAATGAGCCGGCACAAACAATTTGTCATTGGGGGTACCAGTGGGAGCGAGATGCTGTCCTGCTGAAATTTCGGATGCTAGGTCAGACGAGGTAGCGGCCACGATGATGTCAGCCGGCAGGATGGGCTCAGGAGGAACGTCAGGAGGCTGATACGCCTGAAAGCTCCGGGATAAGGCGTCAGCCTTAATGTTCTTGCTTCCTGGTCTAAAAGTGACACAAAAATCAAAACGAGTAAAAAACAGAGCCCACCTCGGGATTGTCTAGGATTCAAACGTTTAGCAGACTCTAAAAACATAAGATTCTTATGATCCGTGAGGACCACAGTGCGATGTAATGCCCCCTCCAGGAAGTGACGCCACTCCTCAAATGCCCATTTAATGGCCAACAACTCCCTATTACCGATATCATAGTTCCTCTCAGCAGACGAGAACTTGCGGGAGAAAAAGGCACATGGCTTAAGATTGGTTAAGGTGGAGGACCCCTGGGACAGTACTGCCCCTACCCCATCCTCAGATGCATCCACCTCAACTATAAAGGGCTCATTCTGATCAGGCTGGATTAACACAGGGGCATTAGTAAAACACTGTTTTAGCTTCTCAAAGGCTTCAATAGCTGCAGGGGGCCAATTAACTAGATCCGCTCCCTTGCGAGTTAAATCTGTAACTGGTTTGATCACCAACGAAAAGTTTTTAATAAATTTGCGATAGAAGTTCGCAAATCCTAAAAGTCGTTGGAGCGCCTT
This sequence comes from Rhinella marina, assembly GCA_900303285.1. Lineage (NCBI taxonomy): Eukaryota > Metazoa > Chordata > Amphibia > Anura > Bufonidae > Rhinella > Rhinella marina. The sequence goes on along the minus strand of ONZH01016098.1, from coordinate 67,996 downwards.
AAGGGAGGAGGGTCGCACCCAATCAAGGATGGCCTGCACCTTAGCTGGGTCCATTTTGCAAGAAAAAGGGGTCAAAATGTATCCTAAAAAGGCCACCTCCTGAACGCCAAAGATACACTTCTCCCCTTTGACAAATAGTTTATTCTCACGTAACACCTCTAACACCTGCCTGGTATGAGAAACGTGAGATTTCCAATCTGCCGAAAAAATAAGGATGTCGTCAATGTAGACAATCATGAACCTCCCAATAAAAGGTCTAAAAATGTCATTAACAAAATTCTGGAACTCCGCGGGTGCATTGCTTAGCCCAAAGGGCATTACTAAATACTCATAGTGCCCCTCAGGGGTATTGAAGGCCGTCTTCCATTCATCCCCCTCCCTGATTCTAATCAGGTTATAAGCTCCCTTCAAATCCAGCTTAGAGAACCAGCAGGCGCCTTGAATCTGGTTCAGTAAGTCAGGGATAAGGGGCAGCGGGTACCTGTTTTTGACCGTGATCTTGTTAAGTTCCCTGTAATCAATACAGGGCCTCAATCCTCCATCCTTCTTACCAACAAAGAAAAATCTGGCCCCCATGGGGGAAACTGAAGGCCGGATGTGACCCTTGGCCAGACTCTCCTTAAGATAATCCCTCATGGATTGACGCTCAGGAGTGGAGAGATTGTAAATATGGCCCTTAGGATACTTAGAACCCTCAATAATATCAATGGCACAATCATATTGCCGGTGAGGAGGAAGGAACTCAGTCTCGGACATGGAGAATACGTCCTGAAAATCTCTGATATATCCGGGCAGGGTAAGAGACTCAGTGGTACCTCCAAACTGCAATACTGATTTGCAACATTTGGAACAATCACCTCCCCATTTCTCTAATTCACCTGCAGGCCAGTTGATCACAGGTTGTGGTCCTGTAACCACGGCAGACCTAAAACGAGGTCAGCGGGTAAATCCCTTAGGACAAGGAAGGAGCAAGTCTCAGTATGGGAAATTCCCACCGTTAAGGAAAGCTCGGGGGTACAAAACTCCACTCTCCCATTATTTAATGGTGTGGAATCTAAAGCAATGATTTGAATTACCTCCCTTAAAGGAACTAGCGGAATACCCACAGATTGAACAAAATCAAAATTAATAAAATTAACGGCAGAACCTGAATCAACAAATGCTTGACCAACCCCCTTAATTTGATCATAGGTAACAGAGATAGGTAGCAAAACTTTCCTTCTTACCACCGCTGGAGTTACCTTACTTCCCGCTGGAGATCTCCTAGAGGGCGGAAGTTTGGGACACTGCTGGAGCCAGTGGTTCGTTTCACCGCAGTAAAAACAGGCTCCCTTCAGGCGTCTCTGGTCCCTTACGGTTCCACCTAACTGCATGGGCTCCTCAGGAACTCTGGTAGGAGATGGACTTGGAAGAGGATTTTCAGGCAAAACGGCAACCTGAGGGATGCTAGAACGTTCCCTCAGTCTCTCTCTCACCCGTCGGTCTAGCTTAATGGCTAAGGTCATGGTCGCCTCTAAGGAATCAGGAGTGGGATAACATACCAGGAGGTCTTTCAGTTGGTCAGACAACCCCACCCGGAATTGACTTCTTAAGGCTGGGTCATTCCATCCAGAAGAGACACACCACTTCCTAAACTCTGCGCAATAATCCTCTACTGGACGGTTACCCTGCCGAATGTCCCTGAGCTGAGACTCAGCAACTGCAGCCAAGTCGGGCTCCTCATATAACAGGCCTAAGGCCAGAAAAAACGCGTCCACAGTCAGCAGACTAGGGGAGTCAGGGGGTAACGAAAAGGCCCACTCCTGCGGATCACCCTGCAGCAAGGAAATTATTATTCCCACCCGCTGCTGCTCGGAACCCGAGGAGTGGGGGCGTAAGCGGAAATATAATTTCACACTTTCCTTAAAGGAACGGAAGGTCTTCCGGTTCCCCGTAAATCGATCCGGCAGCTTAACATGAGGCTCCACGATGGGGCTGGATGTAGAGGGAGCCACTATTGGTACGGATTGGAGCTGCTCCTGATGCTGGAGCCTCTCGGCCAGATCCTGGATCGCTTGGGCCATCCCTTGAACCTGGTCCGTGAGAGCCCGCAACTGCTCCATAAATCTTTTGTGGCCTGTGATTCTGTCACGAGGGGAAGACAAGGGTGGTGAGCCCTGTGCTGAACCCCTCCTTCTTTCCCTGCCTACTTGCCTCAGTCGGCCCTAGGTAGCCGCGGACAACCACGAAGGCGGTCCCTACACTGGATAAGTGCGCAGGAGGGAAAGGGAACACAGGGACGGACACAACACAGACAGGACAAACACAATGGAAGAATAGTCAGCAAGCCGGGTCAAACACAGGAGGTCACGTAAATACCAGGGGTGAAACAAGAGAGAGGTCAAAGTCCAAAATCCAAAAGTCCAAATCCAAGTAACGGTCCAAGCACAAAGGTCGCACGAGCACTGATCAAAGGGGTAACTAATCACAGGCGATTTGAGAGGGCAACTGGACTGCTTTAAATAGCCCTCCAATGGGTCATGTGACGGGGCCAGCGTCACATGACCTCATTTGCATAATGAGCGCTGGCCAAACGTGACCAGCGCTCAAATATGCACAAATTTGGCCATGTGGCGTGGCCAGCGCCACATGACCCAATACAAAAAGGCAACTTATAATATATATATATATCCTCTGAGTGCTGGCTTGCCGGGCCAGCGCTCAGTACCGCCCACTGCTCGTGTCTAGGGGGGCGGGGACGCCGGGCACGCAGCATCCGGAAGCGCGCCCGACGCTCCCCGCCTCTCGTCACCATGGAGACGAGGACGCATGTCGCGTCCTCGCTCCGAGATAGCGGAAGTCCGGCGGCGCTGCAAGCGGGGAGCGCGCCGCCGGTCTTCCGTGACACACCCTTAGGGTAAACTGATTGAGCTACATTTGCAATCAATTAGAAATACCTGGATTGTGTGGTTTCACAAATACAGCAACAAAATCAACAAGACATATAACCATAACAAAACCCATAAGTCAAATACAGCACCAGAACCAAGTTCTCTACATAAATACAGCACCAGAACCAAGTTCTCTACATAAATACATCTCCAGAACCAAGTTCTCTACATAAATACAGCATCAGAACCAAGTTATCTACATAAATACAGCACCAGAACCAAGTTCTCTACATAAATACATCACCAGAACCAAGTTCTCTACATAAATACAGCACCAGAACCAAGTTCTCTACATAAATACATCTCCAGAACCAAGTTCTCTACATAAATACAGCATCAGAACCAAGTTATCTACATAAACACAGCACCAGAACCAAGTTCTCTACATAAATACAGCACCAGAACCAAGTTCTCTACATAAATACATCACCAGAACCAGGTTCTCTACATAAATACAGCACCAGAACCAAGTTATCTACATAAATACAGCACCAGAACCAAGTTCTCTACATAAATACAGCACCAGAACCAAGTTCTCTACATAACTACATCACCAGAACCAAGTTAAATACATAAGTACAGCACTAGAATCAATTTGAATACATAAATACATCACCAGATTTTAAAAGTTTAGTACAGATACCATCTGAGTGGTCAGGTCAGCCCTCGCCATATGACCTTGTGCGGTGTGAAACCACAGCTCCCAGTATGGCCTGAACAAGTGTAAAGGGATACTGAGAGTTGTTGTTGCACAAAACAGCATACTACCACCCATCTTCAGCTGTAGGTCATCCAGGTGACTACAACACTTATAATACACAGTCAGTAGCAGAATAATCATTTCCATTTAGCGATTTACAGGTGACGTCTCCTCCTGAGTTCCTCTCCATCTGGCTCAGGCCACCATGATGACTTCTCCCATCCACAATTCAGCTCTGCAGATTTTGCCGAGAAGATCTCTTTAGCTTCATTCTTTACCAACACATTGGTATCCTGCAGACTGACACAGACTCATCTCAGTGCCACATGCTGTGCTCTGAATATAACAGCAGCATTAGTGCTACACACAGGGCCCCCAATAGTAGTGCCACATACTCTGTGCCCTCTGTATATAGTGCCACATACTCTGAGCCCTATGTATATACTGCCACATACACTGTGCCCTCTGTATACAGTGCCATATGCCCTCTGTGTATAGTGCCACATGCTCTGTGCCCTCTGTGTATAGTGCTACATGCTCCATGCCCTCTGTATATAGTGTCATATGCCCTGTGCCCTCTGTTTATAGTGCCACACACAGTGCCCCTAATGCTAGTACCACATGCTTGGTGCCCCTTATAAAAAGTGCCTCTTATATATGCCCCCTTTATGTACTACGCCTCTTATATGTGCCCATTTGTGTATAGTGCCCCTTCAGTGTGCCCCCTTTATGTATAGTGCCTCTTCTGAGTACTCCCTGAATACAGCGTACACATCTAGCTTTTACCGAGTATTATAATACTCTGTAAAAGCTAGAATGCAGTGGGTGAGACGTCACTGGCTACAAGTTGCTGAGGGTCACATGACAAGTTAGGTGCAGTGGGTATATATAGTATATACAGCAGTGTATATACTAAATATCTATACACACTGCATCTATTATACCTCATATCTCACATATCAGTATACTACTGTATACACTATATATATTTACCCACTGTATCTATTATACCTCAAACCTCACATATCAGTACACTGCTGTATATACTATATATCTGTACACACTGCATGTATTATACCTTGTACCTGACGTATCAGGTGTGAGGTATAAAAGATGTAGTGTGTACAGATACAGTGCCTTGCGAAAGTATTCGGCCCCCTGGAACTTTTCAACCTTTTGCCACATTTTAGGCTTCAAACAAAAAGATATAACATTTTAAATTTTTGGTGAAGAATCAACAACAAGTGGGTCACAATTGTGAAGTGGAACGAAATTTATTGGATGATTTAAACTTTTTTTGTAATAATAAAACTGAAAAGTTGGTCGTGCAAAATTATTCGGCTCATTTACTTTCAGTTCAAAAAACTCACTCCAGAAGTTCATTGAGGATCTCTGAATGATCCAATGTTGTCCTAAATGACTGATGAAGATAAATAGAATCCACCTGCGTGTAATCAAGTCTCCGTATAAATGCATCTGCTCTGTGATAGTCTCAGGGTTCTGCATCATGAAGACCAAGGAACACACCAGGCAGGTCCGTGATACTGTTGTGGAGAAGTTTAAAGCCGGATTTGGATACCAAAAGATTTCCCAAGCTTTAAACATCCCAAGGAGCACTGTGCAAGCGATCATATTGAAATGGAAGGAGTATCAGACCACTGCAAATCTACCAAGACCCGGCCATCCCTCTAAACTTTCATCTCAAACAAGGATAAGACTCATCAGAGATGCAGCCAAGAGGCCCATGATCACTCTGGATGAACTGCAGAGATCTACAGCTGAGGTGGGAGAGTCTGTCCATAGGACAACAATCAGTCGAACACTTCACAAATCTGGCCTTTATAGAAGAGTGGCAAAAAGAAAGCCATTTCTCAAAGATATCCATAAAAAGTCTTGTTTACAGTTTGCCACAAGCCACCTGGGAGACACACCAAACATGTGGAAGAAGGTGCTCTGGTCAGATGAAACCAAAATCCAACTTTTTGGAAACAATGCAAAGCGATATGTTTGGCATAAAAGCAACAAAGCTCATCACCCTGAACACACCATCCCCACTGTCAAACATGGTGGTGGCAGCATCATGGTTTGGGCCTGCTTTTCATCAGCAGGGACAGGGAAGATGGTTCAAATTGCTGGGAAGATGGATGGAGCCAAATACCGGACCATTCTGGATGAAAACCTGTTGGAGTCTGCAAAAGACCTGAGACTAGGACGGAGATTTATCTTCCAACAAGACAATAATCCCAAACATAAAGCAAAATCTACAATGGAATGGTTCAAAAATAAACGTATCCAGGTCTTAGAATGGCCAAGTCAAAGTCCAGACCTGAATCCAATTGAGAATATGTGGAAAGAGCTGAAAACTGCTGTTCACAAACGCTCTCCATCCAACCTCAAAGTGCTTGAGCTGTTTTGCAAGGAAGAATGGGCAAGCATTTCAGTCTCTAGATGTGCAAAACTGATAGAGACATACCCCAAGCTACTTGCAGCTGTAATTGCAGCAAAAGGTGGTGCAACAAAGTATTAATGCAAGGGGGACGAATAATTTTGCACTTGCACCCAATCACAAATTTAGTTGACCATAGCAACCAATCAGATTCCACCTTTTGTTTTTCAGAGCTCCTTTGGAAAATGTAAGGTGGAATCTGATCGGTTGCTATGGTCAACTAAATTTGTGATTGGGCTTTGATAACACCTTGACCTTTCACTTTTCACTCTCCGTTCCACTGGCACTTCTAGTTACTTCTATCTCATCTTATCTTTAGAAAAAACATTTTTCTGGAGATTTGATTAACCCTCCTTTTTTTTTTACTTTTTTTCCCCCTATATATGTTCAAGTAAGCCAGTTTTCCTTTACACCAGTTTTGATAAATCACCCCCTTTGTGCCGATAAAGCTCCATAAGCAGTGTCACTGAGCAGATGAAGTGGTATTGGGGTAGGTGATAAATGTTAGGTCGTTGGGGGTCCGACCACTGGGACCAATCACAAGAAGGGTGAATCCTACTTTTCCCCATTATAAACCACAGTGAGACGTTTTTATGGAGCATGGTTTGGGGCACAATAACATCGAAAGAGACCCCCATAGAGGTTGGAGGTCTAACAATCTAATACTTATGTATCTGGATTCATCTATTGAACATTAGAGGGGTTTTTCAAGACTTTCTAACTGCCAGGCATACGATCTGGCCTTGCACCCTCACCAGTCAGTCTTCACAATGCTTGATGCCATAACCAAGTCGTTTATAGGGGTTGTCTTACTTCAGTAAATGGCATTGATCATGTAGAGAAAGTTAATACAATGTATTTACACACTATAGAAAAGATGCCAGCCTCTCTCCACGGACAGCACACGTCCCCATTCATTTTAATGTGTGTATTCAGACATCAGTATTTTAGCATGGTCCGTGGGTTTGTGTTTTTAGCATCAATATAAAAAAAAAATGGACAGACCCTTTAACTTGCGAAGTATGCTTTTAGCTGTATCTCTAAAAACATTCTGTGTCTTTGCCTTGATAAGTTTATTTATTAATTTTATGCACTTATACTATATTCCACAGCGTTTTACAGACATTATCATCAAGCCGTCCCCAACGGGGCTCACAAACTAAGTTCCCTATCAGTACATCTTTGGAGTATGGGAGGAAACCGGAGAAAATCCACACAAACACGGGGAGAACATACAAACTCCATGCAGATGTTGTCCTTGGTCGGATTCAAACCCAGGACCCCAGCACTGCAAGACACCACTGCTAATCACTGATCCACCATGTCCGACACAATAGCTGATTTGCATATGCATGCATTTATGAGAGGTTCTTTTTGAGGGGAGGGGGTAATAATTCTGAAAACAGCTACAGTAGATAAAGTTAATTCAAGGCACTTACTAATGTATTGATTCATTTTCCCATCACATTATACACTGCTCGTATCCATGGTTACAGACCACCTTGCAATCCAGCAGCGGTGCTCATGCTTGTACTCTATAGGAAAAGACACTAGTCTATGCGTACACCTGCGGTCCCAGTGTACAGAGAGGCCTGAGCTACACTATAGTGTGCAAGCACGGCCAACGCTGCTGGATTAAAGGGGGTAAATTTGCAATGGGGGTTGAATAATTTTGATTGCATCTGTATATATCATACAGCTAATTTGCAACATACAATACATTTCACAATATCCCCCACCACTGTAGTCCAGACATGGAGAGAAGGAAAAAAAACACCCCTATTATTTTATAACCAAAACTCAAATTTTTTAGCGAATTTATCAATTGAATTACTAGTAAGAAAAAAAATTCTTTCATATTCAACATTTTTCTTCACCTAAGGGCTCATGCACACGAGCGGTGCTGGCCCATGCCTGTATTGCGGCCTGCATACGCCAGGTCCGCAATACACGGGCACCGGCCATGTGCAGCCCGCATCACGGATCGCGGACCCATTCACTTCAATTGGTCCGCAATCACAGAAATGCAGAGTGGAGGCATGGATCGGCATGGATCGTTTCTGGCCGTGCCTCCGCACCGCAAAAAAGTAGCGCATGCACTACTTTTTTGCGGTGCGGACCTTCGGATGCGGATTGTGGACCCCATTCAAATGAATGGGTTCGCGATCCGAATGCGGCGGCCCCACTGTCAGTGCCCGTGCGTTGTGGACTGCAAATTAAGGTCCACAGCACAGGCACTGAACGCACACGTTTGTGTGCATGAGCCCTAATTTTACCAGTTTTCCAACACCGAGCATATAATAAAGGTTACCGTTAAATAATTTGTATTATAAAAGAAGTGAACTGGTTCAGAGTCTAATGGGAAAACGACTGTGGCATGAAGAGTTCATGTAAGAGTGCAATGTATACTTTTTATATACAGTACATATAAAGTTGCACATCAGACATTCTGGCCAAATGTCATGGAAATGTAATAAATGTTGCAACCTGTAACTTAGGGCTCAGGCACACGGCCGTTCCATGCATTGGAGACCGCAAATGCATGGGCAACATCCGTGCAGCAGGCGGGACGGATCGTGATCCGTCCGCACCGCAAAAAAATAGAACATGTTCTATTTTTTTGCAGTGCGGAGGCATTGACAGAAGCACCACAGCTTCCAATCCATGCCTCAGTTCCCACCGCATCTCCTGGATTGCAGACCCATTCAAGTGAATGGGTCCGTGATGTGGGGTGCACGCGGCTGGTGCCTGTGTATTGCGGACCCACCGTATGCGGGCCGCAATATGGCCACGGCCGGGCACTTGTTACCAAGATGTGACGTTACACCTCCCTAGGAGCACGTAAGGTCAGCTTGGTACAGTTTACACAGACGCCTCCTGTCCACGCAGGTACAGGGAGGCAGGGGGCTGAGCAGCAGTGGTCCATGCACCTCCGGCGTAACCCTACTTTCGATCACAACCCTGACAAGCTGAGAGAACCTTTTCACTTCCCCAGTGAAACAGAGCTTTCTCAGACCGGTAGACTGCCACCAGTTCCTCGTTTAATAAAAGCCCAGTCCACTAGCGGGATTATATGGGGGCAGGAACCACTCCCAGGTAGCTTATAATTATGCTGAAACACGGACTTGGGGATTCGTGATCGAGATACAAGAATAGCACAAGATTAAATTATATATTTAATTGTCTTAAGTGCACACTAGATATACGCTATATACACAGAGAATAGATACAGTGGTCTGATGTGCAAATACAGGTGGTATGATACAAACAAAGTTAAACAGACCAATAGTCAGTTACCAGGTGGATGAGTAGTCCTTTAAGATGAGTTCTGGGTTGCTGTAAGGTCTGGCTGTAGTCACATAGGGGCAGTGATGTCAGCAGTTGGTCCACTGTCCCTTCAAACTCATTACTCGATGTGACCCCCTTTCAGAAAAAGACCCTGACCTCTGTCCTGGGTGGCTTTTTCACCTGTAGCCGGCCACTCCCCTCCCTCCCTCCGGGAGTTCACCCTACCTTGCCAGTTCTGATAGCCAAAAGACCCATTATGGCCCATAGCTCCAGACCGGAAGGTCACAGGAAAATGTTTCTGGTATGAATCGATCTGCCTGGGTTCTGTCTACAGATGGATACCAAACATGACACATTTATAAGGTTCCTGCTCGGAGATCTCCGTATCTCCGTTTCCTGACGTGTTATCGCTAACCTATGACCATAGGCATATCCGCCTTGGCCTGTGTCTCAAATATATAACTGGTTTATGCCTGTGACGGATGGGCAAGTCATAATTCCTTATGAACTCCTGGTTCCGTGATTTCTGGGATTTTAGTGATCTGGCTATCAAGCTGACACCCCCCTGCTGAGGGGCTCTTCCTGTAGGAGGACTAGGCCTCCATGCTGTCTGATCGAAGTGTGAGATGTATACATGTGGCCTGCTTTGAAGGCAGGGTCCCTACGGTGTTTACTCCATCTGCTAGTTGACAGCAAATGGCTAGGATTAGATCATGGCTAGCATTAGATCATGATTCCACATTCCTCACATGCGGGAATTAAGAAAATAAAAATACTTAAATATTAATTTATTATAAATATATTCCCAAATAACTTTCATTAGCTATAATGGCTCATTTTGTCTGGGGAGCAGTCTTAAGGAGAAATATAATGGCTGCTGTCCTATTTGTACACACAAAACCTGTCCTAATCACACAGGAGGACAAGTTACTTCACAGCACTGAGGTAAAGAGCTGTCTCATCCTCCTCTCTGTATGTCAGGGATTATGGTCCTGAATATAGCTGATATGATCTTCAGCTGAATCTCTGTAGGAATGGAGTTCATGAGGAAACATGAAGTACAGAGGTGTGGGGGATGGGGATAATGAGCAGCAGCACTTGTATGCAGTCTCCATTACTACAGCCCCACATTACCACAGTCTGTCCTGTCCGCCCTCTCTGTACGTCATGTCTTCTCATGAACTCCATTCCTACAGAGATTTATTTGAAGATCTTACCATCTGTATTCAGTATCATAATCCCTGATAATTAGGAGAGGAGGATGAGGCAGCTCTCCTGAGACAGTGTTCTGAAGTAATTCGTCCTCCTGTATGATTAGGACACGTTCTGTATGTACTGATAGGACGGCGGCCATTTTGTTTCTCCTAATGATTGCTCCCTAGACAAAATGAGCCATTATAACTAATAAAATATATTTGGGAATAAATTTATAATAAAGTAATAGTTAAGAATTTTCATTTTCTCAATTCCCGGAGAACCCCTTTAAGTTAAAGGAGTTATCCCATGACTAATGTAAAAAATGAAAATCAGACATCATATAGTACATGACAGTCTCTTTGTAACAAAGCTAGAACCAGCCCTGTACCTCACATGGATCCAGAGATCTCCCCATTCATTGCTCTGCTAGATTTATATCAGGCTGATTGCTCAAGTGGAGAGTCTTTTCTGCTGCAGCTCAGGGGGCGTGTCCATGCTCTCCCTATTACTGCTCAGGAGGCAGTTGAAGGATGAAACAACTGAGCATGTGCGGCCATCTCAGTGAGCAGATCAAAGAAATGAGAAAAAACAAACAGCAGGTGGCGCTATCCAGATACATTTTATTTAATAACTCAGTGACTATACAAAATTTTTAATTACATGCAATTACAAAAGTATTCAGATCCAGATGCTGGATTGAAAACTGTAGAATATTTTTTGTGTTGACAACCCCTTTAACTACTAAAATAAGCTAGCGAACCCAAACTTCACTGGGTCCTGGTTCCAGTACTGAAGGAATTCTGTTATGGATACTGTTATAACGGAATTCGTGACAGAATGCCTTTAAGAGGTATTCCTTTACTAGAAGGAAATGCAGCATAAATGCAAATATGTTATTGCAAAAACCGCACACGTTTTTGATGTGTTTCATTTTTTTTTTACTGCATCCAAAACGCAGCACTACCGCAACATGTGGCACCACCCTGACTGTCCACAAATTCACGCCAAGGGGATAAAAAAGACGGAGGGGTTCATTTATCAAACTGTAAAGTAGAATTGGCTTAGTTGCCCATAGCAACCAATCATATTCCACCTTTCATTTTGGACATCTCCTTTGGAAAGTGAAAGGTGGAATCTGAAACCAGTTCTACTTTACACCAGTTTGATAAATGACCACCTTGGTATGTAGAATGTCAACTGATTCTCGGTATGGCACCATATAAACATGCTCTTTCATCTAATCCTCACACCAAACAGCTTTGTTATAATTTAGTATGACTCCTACAACAGGTTAGTTATGCATTTTGGGCAGAGACACTGTACCTATTAGGCTATGGCTACATGGCAACTTTTAACCTCCCCTGATTTGAAGTAAATCTTCGAAAAAAGACCTCACCTTTTCCCTGGCTGTGACGTGGTCCACTGTGATTGGACAGTTCACAGTCAAGGAGAAAGAAACGCCCCCTGAGAAAAGCTGCCTCCCTATTGATTAGCATAGAGGGAGCCGAAACCGAAAGGGTGACAAGAGCAATGATAGCTAATCTTGGGCTACTGCGTGAGGTAGTGATTTTAGCAAGTAAAAACTGATGAAAAGGACCCCTTTAAAGGGGTTGCCCCACAAAATATATTCTACATTTTTTAAAGCAGAACCTGGATCTGAAAAATTTTGTAATTGCATGTAGTTATTTTTTTTTACTGCAGCCAATAAAATGTAGCACCACCTGATGTTTGTTCTTTTGGTGTGCACACATGCTCAGTACATCTTTCAACTGCCACCAACTGTATCTTCTGTTAGAAGCTGTGACAATTACAAGAAGAGAGCTACAGCTGTAAGGTCACCCTGTGTGAAAGGACACACCCAGCAATCGGAGCCTTGAATGGAGAGATCCATGTGCAGTACAGGGCTTGGTTCTAGCTGTCAGCACAGTAGGCAGAAAACACGCATGCAGTGAAACCTGACTGGAACCCAACCCATTTTCCCTGCCTACTTGCAGCGTAAGCCCTAAGCGGCAAGTCCGCAACTGGACGACTTTCTCTGATCTGCTAAGTGCAAGACAGAGACACAACCACACAGAGAAGGATCGTACGGAAATAGGTCAATACTCAGTGGACAAGTACCAATTCAGGGAACAGAGGGTAGTCAGAGGCAAGCCAAGGTCAATACACTGTAACAATCCAAACACGCACAGAATGGAACCGGGAGTACAGTAAGGGAGTACAACCTATAACTGGCAAGGGAGAGTTGCCAGCAGAGGATTTAAATAGAGCACCGAGTCCAAACCAGATAGGTCCAGGGACTCGGCGCACCATTGGACTAGAACATGAGTATCTCAGACATAGGCAGGCTGAGCAGTCACTCAGCCTGCATAACAAAACACTCCACGTAATACAAATAATCACTCATTCTCCCAGCGTGCATGGGCTGCAGGGAGGACACAGCGATCGCTCCATTTCACCAGGGGCGTGGTCTAGACAGCACGGCACGGGGGGCACTGCCCTGCAGCACATAGCCCTAGAGCATATCGCTGGAGCCCTGACAGGTAAGTAAGACACTAGCCTTGTTAGAAAAAGATTTTTGCATATAAATGTCTGATTTTCAGTTTTTTAGACCCACGGGCCCTTAGGCTGGGCCGATGCTTTTCTATGCTTCCGAAAAAAGGTAATAACAAGCGATCAAAAAGCGTCATTTACTCAAAAATGATAGCAATGAAAAATACAAGTCGTCCCACAAAAATGAAGCCCTCATACAACTCCATAGAAAGAAAAATAAAAAAGTTATGGGTCTTGGGAATCGACAATGCAAAAACATTTCTGTGTTTTAAAAAAGTTTTTTTCAAAAAAGTAGTAAAACGCAAAAAAACTATATGTATTTGGTATCACTGTAATCGTATTGACCCAGAGAATAGAGATATAACGCCGTAAAATTTATAATGTAAAAACCCCGTGGCAGTATTGCAGTTTTTCCCATCTCCCTCCCAGAAAGAGTTAATAAAAGTTAATCAGAAATTTATGTGTACCCCAAAATGGCGCCATTAAAAACTACAGCTTGTCCCACAAAAATCAAGCCCTCATACAGCTATAGACAGAAAAATGAAAAAGTTATAGCTCTTGGAATGCGAAAATGAAAAAAGAAAAAAAAAACGCTTGGTCAGTGAGATCCAAAATAGGTTGGTCACTAAGGGGTTAATCATGGGATAAGCCGTTTTAGGCCTCTTTCACACGAGCGTGACGGATTAGGTCCGGATGTGTTCAGGGTGCATTCAGGAAAACTCGCACCATTTTACAAGCAAGTTCAGTCAGTTTTGTCTGCGATTGTGTTCAGTTGTTCAGTTTTTTCCACACGGGTGCAATGCGTTTTGATGCATTTTTCACATGCGTGATAAAAAACTGAAGGTTTACAAACAAAATCTCTTAGCAACCATCAGTGACAAACGCATTGTATCCGCACTTGCTTCAGAATGCAATGCGTTTTTCACTGAAGCCCCATTCACTTCTATGGGACCAGGGCTGCGTGAAAACGCAGAACTGATGCGTGAAAAAAAAACGCTCATGTACAAAGACCCATAGAAATGAATGGGTCAGGATTCAGTGCGGGTGCTATGCGTTCACGTCATGCATCGCACCCGTGCGGAAAACTCGCTTGTGTGAAAGGGGCCTAAAAGCATCTATTTATCTGTATTTGAATTTCATTAGCATTACTGCTGTGTCTGAGAATTTTCTTAGGCCTCATGCACACGTTCCGTCTGCACCCGTTCCGTTTTTACGGTCCGTTTTTTTCAATCCATTTTTCATCCGTTAAAACGGACTGCCATCCGTTTAAACGGATCCGTTTTTCATCCGTTTTCCATCCGTTTAAACGGATCTGTTTTTAAAAAAAAAAAATGGGAATGTCCTAAATGATATCAGGATCATGTCCCATCCCCTTGGATGGGTCACATGATCAGCCTGACGCCATTTTGGTTGCATTTTGTGTAGTAAGGAGTTCGTGCTGATTCTTCTGCTAATATAGCTTGAGTTTCGTGCGTTCCCATCACTATTCAAGATGCTTTTTGAGGAAGATCGTATGGATGATGTTCTCCTGGACTGGCTTGTTTCTCGGCGCTTTGCACAGCCACCGCTGGATGAGGTACCGAGGAAGCGGCGCAGATACTGGGTTCATCCCATTGTCTCTGACCGTCCTACCAAGGGACATTTCCATACACTGTATGAGGATCTGTGTGGGCACCCGGAAAAGTTCCACAACTTCTGCCGGATGTCCATCCCCACATTTGATCGTCTCCTGGCAGCTGTTCGTCCCAGACTCACTCATCAGAACACTGTCATGAGGCGATGCATCTCCCCAGAGGAAAGACTCCTTGTCACTCTCAGGTAGGTTTTTTTTTTTTTTTTTTGTGGATTTTGAATTTGGAATACTAAAATCATGTTTTTTATTTTGTGTTTTTCAGATTTTTAGCAAGTGGGAACTCATATGCCTCCCTTCATTATGAGTTCTTGCTGGGTCACTCAACCATCAGCAAAATAGTGAAGCTGACGTGTCGGGTGATTTGGCAGCAGCTGAGAGAGACAGTGATGCCCCAGCCCACAGCATCAGATTGGCTCCAGATTGCTGAGGGCTTTTGGCAGACCGCACAGTTTCCCAACTGTGTGGGCGCACTGGATGGCAAACACATCCGTGTGCGTAAGCCGCTGCACTCAGGGTCCCTATATTACAACTATAAACAATATTTTTCGGTAGTTCTGATGGCCTTGGCTGACAGTAACTACCGTTTTAGAATTGTAGATATAGGGGCCTATGGAGGTTCCTCGGATGCTGGTGTGTTCAGGGCCTCCAGGATGAGTGCACGGCTTGCTGCCAACAGACTTTCCCTCCCAAAACCTCAAAGACTTCCTGGATCGGATGGACCTCCAGCACCCTTTGTTATGGTTGACGATGAAGGATTTGGACTTGCCCCCCATCTGCTGTGGCCATACCCACGGCGTGGTTTGGATCCCCGGAGGCGTGTCTTCAATTATCGTCTTACACGTGCGAGGCGGTACGTGGAGTGTGCTTTCGGGATTCTGAGCAGCAAGTGGAGGGTCTTCCTATCACCCCTTCAGCTGGATCCGGAGACTGTGAAGGACGTCATACAAGCCTGTGTGGTTCTCCACAACTTCCTTCGGATTCATGAGGCTGGCCATGACACGGACCTGGAAACCATCCCCCCGTCTACTATCCCTGAGGATACCATCGTGCATCCAAGACCTGGTATAGCTGCACTGGCTACACCGGACTTTTTTGCAGACTATTTTGTTTCTCCTGCTGGGTCCGTTACTTGGCAGTGGGAAGCAAGTCGTCGCGGGATCTAGATGGTTCATGAAGATTTGCTGGTTCTGGACTATATTAGTTTAGTTAGTTGTTCCTGTTTTGTTAGTTAGTTAGGGACTCGCAAGACAATGAGGACCCTTGACGTGGGTTGCGAGCTTAGGCATTCTGGCATGTTTTTTTTTTTGGTTATTTTTTAGCTTTTTATTCCCCCCTTAAAAAATCTCAAACGTGCCAGAATGCCAACTAATACCTCATTCATTATATGTTTGAAATAAAATTTTAAAATGGACTCTGTGTTTTTATTTCACACTTTTTGAAAACTTTGTATTCCTTAGGGTGCCTGGGGGGGGATATTAATACTGTTCTATCATTACCAATATTCCCCCATTTTTAAGTTACCTCTCCAGGGGGTGCTACCGCAGCCCCCACTGACCTCCACTGTCCCCGCTGCCTGTGCCCGCTTTATCCACTGTTGTTGATGGATCGCCGGCGCCTCTGGGGGTTGTGCGTTGTCGGCACGGATGTCACCAGCCCAGGCCCATAGACAATAGCGGCCAGGGTTGGTGAGGTCGGCACCGGGAGCCCACACCCCCTAGAGGCAGGTGGAGCAGGCATGGGCAGCGTAGGACAGGGGGGGGGCTGCAGAAGCAGCCCACGGAGAGGTAACTTAAAAAGGGTTGGAAATTTGTAATGATGCATAATAGTAAAGTGCAAAAATTTGTAAAGTGCATAGCAGCTCTGGCCTGCGAATAGTATTCACTGGCCAGATCAGCTATTGATGCTTCTGTCGCTGAGCAGATGATTGCGCAGATCTGGTTGAATCAGGGCTTTTGGGATCCCCAACACAGGAGTATATTTGAAGATTTTAAAAATAATCAAATATACTATGTGAAAAGTAGTAGAGGATCCAAAAGTCCAAACTTTACTCCTAAAAATAAAGAACAGAAACAACTAATTTTTGGAAAAGGAAAACAAACTTTTTATTAAACATGAACTAAAAAAAAAATAAATTAATCCTCAAACAGTTCCTGAGTGAAATAACGCTCCTGTTCACTCTCCTGGTCTTCCTGACCTTCTGGATCCACTTCCTCAGTGATCTGCTCCGTGGCCAAGGCAGCCTGTGTTGTGCTTTGCAGAACATGGTATGTTCTGCTGGCCGTACCACGTTGGGGGCCAGCCTGACGGGAAGGCACATAACCACGGGAGGGTGCCGGACTTCGGAGTGGGGCAGGAGGACGGGGGGCAGGAGGATGGAATGGGCCAGGAGCATGGTATCGGGATGGAGGGTAAGGGTAGGAGGAATAAGGGTCATAGGAGGGAGTGGGATAGTAGGTGGCTTCAGGAGATTCCCCAGCACCACCTTCTCTCTGGTCCTCCATCTGGCGTCGGTGGTCTTCAATCTTTCTTGAAAGACCTCTGTAATTTAGATCCTTTTGATATATTTCAATGACCCCCAAAATGTTCTGCTGACATTGCAATCTTTTGGAGGGGTCCATATTAGCCAGCTCCACTGAAATACTGGTCCCAAAAAGCTCCTCAGCAGTTTGGTTGACTCTCCTATCAAGATGCTCCAGCACCCGTTGGTCAATGAGTGCCCGGGACTCGTCAGTTTGCCTTTTCTTGGCCTTACGCACAGTGGGTGTTGAGGTCAAAGGCGCCGTATGTTCCTCCAAGGTGCTAGATTCTTCCTTGGAGGCTGGTGTCTCAATGGAAGATGCTTGAGGCTCATGCATACTTTCTCCATCAGAGACAGTGTCCTCAAGTCCATCTCGAGTTCTTTAAAAAAAATATATATTATATATTATATGTTAAACATAACCACAAACATCACACCTTGCATTCTCATGTAAAAGCACATACTTTCACTTTTGGTACAGGGAAACAAGTAAAAAAGATGTGACAATGAGCAGCCATGTGCTCAGTGTTGCATAGGAACAAATAGACTTTGGGAAAAAACTACAGCTTTTAAAGAGTACCTTATGCATTACAAATAGCCCCCGTTTTACATATTGGGGCCATAGGCAAAACTTTTTTATCATGGGAGGTACTCTTTAACCCGTTGTCAACCTAGGGCATATATGTACGCCCTGGCCGCCTGGGACTTTGCGACCAAGGGCGTACCCATATGCCCTGGAGCGCTAAGGGGCTGTGAAGCATGCTCACAAGCTGAGCGTGCTTCACAGAGGGTGGGGGGCAGCTTCTGCCGTGAGCTGACTCCCAAACGCAATGGCTGCTGGGAGCGATCAAACATATGGTATCGTTGGAATCGTACCGACCCACAGAATACTGATAACATGTAAATTTTACCATAATATGCACTGTGTAAAAACAAAAGCCCCCCAAAGTTGCTAAATCAATATTTTTTATTTCAACTATACTCTACAAAAAGTATTATTTTGTTTTTTCAGTACATTTTATGGTAAAATGAAAGGTGTCATATTAAAGTACATTTGGTCCCAAAAAAAACAA
This sequence comes from Rhinella marina, assembly GCA_900303285.1. Taxonomy (NCBI): domain Eukaryota; kingdom Metazoa; phylum Chordata; class Amphibia; order Anura; family Bufonidae; genus Rhinella; species Rhinella marina. Next base: position 49,661 of record ONZH01016098.1, on the reverse strand, counting down.
GCCCTCATATGGCCCTGTAGACAGAAAAATGTGGATTTTAGAATGCGAGGAGGAAAAACCGAAATCTCAAAAATCTAAATTGCCCGGGTCCTTTAGGCCAAAATAGACAAATACTTACAACCCCACAGACATGACATCTCGCAGAAATCTCAGCTGCTGGGCAAAGATGTATGGCTTTTTGGTCGACTGACCCGATCCACTGGCACTTGCTGTCACCTCACGACGTATCGCATCGCGGCACCGGTCCCAGCGTAGCTTCAGGTCATGGACTGATGGAAAACAAAGAGAAAATTAATATGACATGCCAATTTTTAAATTACTACAAAAACTACTTTGCAATTACTTACTGAACTTGGATTTTGTTTTGGATGATGCAGACGCCCAGTCCTCACGGTACATTTGCTCCGCAATTGATGTCCACGCATGGTCGCGGAGCAAGTTGTCCCGGTAGCTTTCCAGGCGCTTGTCCCATATCATGGGCTTGCCCTCGACCAGCCCTATCAATTTCTCTACCTCCAAGCGAGTGAAAGACATCCTTTAGCTCTCCAACTCCTGTCTGGCCTCTGTCCTACACTGTCTCCTGTTTACAAAGTAGTTTAGGTTGGTTCTGACTGGTTCTATGTCTCCAAGCAACCTATCCGTGAAAACGGATGGAAAACGGATACATACTCGTTTCCATCCGTTTTCACGGACGCTCCTATAGAGTTCAATGGAGCCATCCGTCACGTTTAAACGGATAAAAATGGGACATGCACCAGTGAAAAAGGATCTGAAAAACGGAACGGACAGGCATCCGTGAAAAACGGATGCCTGTCCGTCGCCCATTCAAGTGGATGGGTCCGTTTTTTCTATCCTTTTTTCAGGATCCTGAAAAAAGGATAGAAAGCGGAACGTGTGCATGAGGCCTTAGACTTCTGAGGACAGGAAGGATCTGGTCTTTGGTGGTACAGGTCCCCAATTTGTGTCTGCAAAGTAGTCGCTGACTTGTAGAGAGCCTAACCAAACAAAGCTGAGATCAAGTACCAACTGAGAGAAAGTGTAAGCCAGACCCAACTACAGAGTCAGAAGCAGAGAAAAATTAAACCAAGACATATGGGAAGTCAGACAATCCAAGGTCAATACCAATTCAGATAAAGAGGGGATTATTCAAAAGACTAGTCAAGTGAGGGTTGGGTCAGAAAAATAGAGATACACAATCGCAAACTAATTTCACCAGGATGTAGGACACATTACCTGACACATATAGAAGCATAAGCCAAATTCCAATACAGCATCACTATTAGCCACTGTACTAGTGAAATGTCGGTCAGACATCCGTTATCTCTGCTGAAAAACCTTTAGACATCCCCACCAAGATATGATATATTGGTGTGAAAATGCACATCCCTATTGTCAGAATTTTCGACTTTAAAGGAGTATCCTAATCTCAGATCTTGATGGCTATGCTACAAATATCCGATAGATGCGGGTTCTACCTCAGGGTCCCGCACCTGTCTCTAGGATGGGGTCTTTCACCTGTCTCGTCTCACCCCATCCTGCTGACTGCTCTATCCAGATTCCAAGTGGTGGCTGAGTATATGGAAGCAGTCAAGTTCACTGGCCTACATTTATTGTTGTGTTTGAGTCTCGAATTTGGCACAAAAAGTATCACCATTTGGAGTAAAAGGTTGCATCCCGTGTCGCCAAAATGTCCCAAAATTTCTTTGTAAAATCTGAAAACAAACTTTTAGACAGACAATCTATCGATGCAACAGATTTATGCTATTTTTGTAACTACAACGTTATACAGTGAGTTTGGCTAGTTTGGTTAGGCCTCATCCACACGAACGTATTTTGTTTCCACGTCCGTTCGTTTTTTTTTTTTGCGGATAGAATGCGGACCCATTCATTTCAATCGTTCAGCAAAAATGCGGACAGCACACCGTGTGCTATCCGCATCAGTATGTCTGTTCCGTTGCCCCGCAAAAAAAATAGAACATGTCCTATTCTTGTCCGTTTTGCGGACAATGATATGTATTGTTACAATAGATCCGCAAAAAAAACGGAAACACGGATGCCATACAGACGTCATCCGTTTTTTTTTGCGGATCCACAATTTGCGAACTGCAAAACACATACGGTCGTGTGCATGTAGCCTTAGTCTCATTCAACTTTGAGTGGTGGTCGAGAGCCACTTTAAATGAAACAAAAAGAAATAAATTGTGAAATTTCAAACATTTGCAAATAATAATGGCTGGTATTATACTATTTTATACCATCCAAATTACATTGATATTTTTTTCTCCCATAAATTACAGTAATAATAACCTAATGAAATAGATGGTAATTGCAGGGTTTGTTATGTTTTGTGGTGTATTTTTGCAATTGATTTTCATTCATTGCACTTTAAGGCCCCTTTGACACGAGCGAGTTTTCCGCGCAGGTTTGATGCATGACGTGAACACATAGCACCCGAACTGAATCCTAACCCATTCATTTCAATGGGTCTGTGTACATGAGCGTCTTTTTCACTTATCAGTTCTGCGTTGTGTGAAAAATGCAGCATGCTCTATATTCTGCATTTTTCACGCAGCCGTGGTCCAAAAGAAATGAATGGGGCTTCAGTGAAAAATGCATTGTATCCTGAAGCAAGTCCGGATGCAGTGGGTTTTTCACTGATGGTTGCTAAGAGATGTTGTTTGTAAACCTTCAGTTTTTTATCACGTGCGTGAAAAACGCATCAAAACGCATTGCATCCGAGCGGAAAAATCTGAACAACTGAACGCAATCGCAGACAAAACTGACTGAACTTGCTTGCAAAATGGTGCGAGTTTTCCTGAATGCACCCTGAACACATCCGGACCTAATCCGTGACACCCATGTGAAAGGGGCCTAAAAATGCAATACAAAGCCTTGTATGAACAAGACAACTGCCATTACAACTGCCATAAATACATTGATAAATCTTCTTCATACAACTTTACATTACTGCTTTGCTTCACTTAATACATTACAAAACAGTCTGCCTGCAGCCACCACTAGGGGGAGCTCAGTGCATAGTAACATAGTTTATAAGGCCGAAAAAAGACATCTGTCCATCCAGTTCGGCCTGTTATCCTACAAGTTGATCCAGAAAAAGGCAAAAAAAAAAAAAAACCTGTGAGGTTGAAGCCAATTTTCCCCACTTTAGGGGGAAAAATTCCTTCCTGACTCCAATCAGGCAATCAGAATAACTCCCTGGATCAACAACCCCTCTCTAGTAGCTATAACCTATAATACTGTTACCCTCCAGAAATACATCCAGGCCCCTCTTGAACTCTTTTAGTGAACTTACCATCACCACCTCCTCAGGCAGAAAGTTCCATAGTCTCACTGCTCTTACCATAAAGAATCCTCTTCTATGTTTGTGTACAAACCTTCTTTCCTCCAGACGCAGAGGATGTCCCCTCGTCACAGTCACAGTCCTGGGGATAAATAGATCATGGGAGAGATCTTTGTACTGACCTCTGATATATTTATACATAGTTATTAGATCTCCCCTCAGTCGTCTTTTTTCTAAAGTGAATAACCCTAATTTTGATAATCTTTCTGGGTACTGTAGTCCACCCATTCCAGTTATTACTTTAGTTGCCCTCCTCTGAACCCTCTCCAGCTCTGCTATGTCTGCCTTGTTCACAGGAGCCCAGAACTGTACACAGTACTCCATGTGTGGTCTGACTAGTGATTTGTAAAGTGGCAGGACTATGTTCTCATCAGGGGCATCTATGCCTCTTTTGATGCAACCCATTATCTTATTGGCCTTGGCAGCAGCTGCCTGACACTGGTTTCTGCAGCTTAGTTTACTGTTCACTAAAATTCCTAGGTTCTTTTCCATGTCAGAGTTACCCAGTGTTTTACCATTTAGTATGTACTGGTGACTTGCATTATTCCTTCCCATATGCATAACCTTACATTTGTCAGTGTTAAACCTCATCTGCCACTTCTCTGCCCAAGCCTCCAGTCTATCCAGATCCATCTGTAGCAGTGTACTGTCCTCTTCTGTGTTAATTACTTTACACAGTTTAGTATCATCTGCAAAAATTGATATTTTACTTCGCAAGCCTTCTACAAGATCATTAACCTGTTCCCGCACCATGACGTGCCTGCATGTCATGGGCTGCCCTGCCTTAAGGCACTGAGACATCAGGCACGTCATGGCTTCTAACTGTCACACTGCCAAAGTGCCGGGTGACAGGATCGCAGGGCTGACTGTTTCTGACAGCTTAGGCTCTCAGCAACACTCTGGGGGACCAATCAAAGCCCTCCCCTGCCCACGATCGCTGTGATTGGTCAGTCTGCAGACTGACCAATCGCAGAGTGCAGCAGCGCAGCTCAGATGTCCTTGAGGACATCGGGGCTGCGCTGCTATGTTTTAATTTTACAGGATGGCCGAGCGGACCCTCCGACCCACCCACCCACAGCAGCGTCACCCCCCCTTCAATCACCCCCCCCCCCCATTTTCAGGATGGCTGAGCGGTATTAGATTGTCAGCTGTAACATACAGCTGACAATCTAATGTAACAGCCGACATCGCTGCTGGCAGCGATGTCGGCCGTTTAACCCCTTCCGTGCCACGGTCCGTAGGGACCACGGCATGGAAGGGGTTAACAGGGAGGAAGCTCCCTCCCCCATCGGGCGCTGCGGTGCGCTGGTGTGGCCAGAAGAGAGGGAGGGAGCTTCCTCCCCCTTCCCATTGGGACGCTGCTTTATCATGTAAAACTGAAACAAAGAAAGTAGACATATTTGATATAATCGCGTCCGTATAAAAATACCACATGATCTAACCTGTCAGATGATAAAAACATGATAAAAACCAAAAAATAAAAACAGTGCCAAAACATCCATTCTTCAGTTACCTTGCCTCCCAAAAAAAAATAATATAGAGCAATTAAAAATCATATGTACCCCAAAATAGTACCAATAAAACTGTCATCTTATCCCGTAGTTTCCAAAATGGGGTCACTTTTTGATTGTTTGTACTATAGGGTGCATCTGGGGGGCTTCAAATGGGACATGGTGTCTAAAAACCAGTCCAGCAAAATCTGCCTTCCAAAAACCATACGGCGCTCCTTTCCTTCTGCGCCCTGCCGTGTGCCCATACAGCAGTTTACCACCACATGTGGGGTGTTTCTGTAAACCGCAGAATCAGGGTAATAAATATTTGAGTTTTGTTTGGCAGTTAACCTTAGATGTGTTAAAGAAAAAATGGACTAAAATGGAAAATCTGCCAAAAAAGTGAAATTTTGAAATTTCATCTCCATTTTCCTTTAATTCTTGTGGAATACCTAAAGGGTTAACAAAGTTTATAAAATCCGTATTAAGTAACTTGAGGGGTGCAGTTTCCAAAATGGGATCATTTATGGGGGGGGGGTTCTACTATCTAAGCCCCACAAAGTGACTTCAGACCTGAACTGGTCCTTAAAAGCCGGCTGTACTCTGACGTCATCAGCGCAGGCGCAGTGAGGTAGCCGGGAGCCCGGCGGCCAGCGCCACTCACTGCGCCTGCGTCGATTTTATTCCGCACGGCGCAGGCGCGGGATTTGAATTGAGGACAGGGCCGGCAGAGGATCGAACAAGCTGCCTGGCCCTGTCAATCAAGACAAGGTAGGCGTGACAGCAGGTGGGCAAACGGAGCTTACTAGGTGCAGGGTAACCGCCCCTTGCACCTAGTAAGCCTAATTAGCATAAAATAAAACTGCTTTTTTTTTAATCAAAAACGGGGGCACCAATATAAAAATTAATACCAGATTGGGCATCAGGTGACATTTGCACATTGCAAATGTCATCCTGTTTAATATGCCCAGATCTGGTGACAGAAACCCTTTAAAGGTATTCACATGTAGCAGAATTGTTTACAGAAATTCGAGCACATGCTGCAGAACAACCCCATTCCGGTGCATAGAATGAACTTTCAGGTGCAGAAATTTCTGCATCAAATCTGCCAAGTGTGAATACACCCTTCTCTTGTCACAGAACTATGAGTGGATACAAAAACTGAACTTTTATTCTAGTGGCTAAAATTCTGACACCCAAGGTAATTCCCCATGTATATAACCATATTTTCGATCTGCATCCAATCGGCATTTTTTGCGGATCTGATGCGGACCTATTTATTTCACTGGTGTGCTGTCTGCATCCGTGTGTCCATTCCACAGCCTCACATTGACTCATTGGCGACCGCCCACTGTCTTTAGACGGCGGGCGGCACGAGTCCTTAGTTTATAGCGCCGTCTAAAGACGGCGCTGCAGAAAGGAGGTGTCAGGGAGCCTCCGGACCGGACCAGCGGTGGGGGTCCGGCTGTGCCCAGGTGCCGGACCCCTGCTGAATGCACCAACATCGGTGAAAACACCGATGCCGGCGCATTGACCCTTCATGTGCCGACAGCGCTGACCGCCGCACATGAGGCATGGTGTGCCGCTTTCAGGATGGTGAGCGGGGGCCATCGGGTCCCCGTGCTGCTGTGACGGGGACCCGATGGCTTAGATAGCAGCCCGATGCCTTCCTTAGGCATCGTGGCTGCTATCCCCCTGGATCGCACAGGAAGCAGGCTGTAAGTGTATTACACTGAGTAATACACTTACAGCCAATGCATTACAATACAAAAGTATTGTAATGCATTGTAAATGGGATCAGACCCCCAAAAGTTAATTTGGGAAAAAAAGTTAAAAAATAAAGTTTAAAAAAAAAGTAATAAAAGATTCAAGTTACAAAAAACGCCATTTTCCCAAAAAAAAGTAAATAAAAAATTGTAAAAAAAAAAGGTAAAAAAAGAAAGGCATACATATTAGGTATCGCCGCTTCCGTATCGACCGGCTCTATAAAAATATCATGTCATCCACCCCGCCAGGTGAATGCAGTAAAAAAAAAAAAAACTGTGCCAAAACAGACATTTTTTGGTCAACTTCCCTTACAAAAAGTGTAATAGCAGGCGATCAAAAAGGCGTATTTAACCCAAAATGGTACCAATCAAACCGTCATCTTGTCCTGCAAAAATGATACCCTACCTGAGACAATCGCCCAAAAAATAAAAAAATATGGCTCTCTGAAAATAGCAACACAAAAAAAAGATTTTATTCTGTTCAAAAATGCATCTAATGTGTAAAACTTTCCAAAAATAAAAATGTTAGACATATTGGGTATCTCCGCGTCCGTAACAACCTGCTCTATAAAAGTATTACATGAGATGGCCCCCCAGGTGAATGCTGCAAAAAAAAAAACTATGCCAAAATAGCCATTTTTTTCCCTCTTGCCTCACAAAAAGTGTAATAGCAGGCGATCAAAAAGGCATATTTAACCCAAAATGGTACCAATCAAACCGTCATCTTGTCCTGTGAAAATGATACCCTACCTAAGACAATCGCCCAAAAAATTTAAAAAAATATGGCTCTCTGAAAATGGCAGCCCATAAACAAGATTTAATTCTGTTCTAAAATGCATCTAATGTGTAAAACTTAACAATAATAAAAATGGTAGACATATTGGGTATCGCCGCGTTCGTAACAACCTGCTCTATAAAAATATCACATCACTTGCCCCCTCAGGTGAATGCTGTAAAAAAAATGCTAAAAAAAACTATGCCAAAACAGCTATTTTTTTCACCTAGACTCACAAAAAGAGTAATACCAAGCGATCAAAAAGTCTTATGTACCCCAAAATGGTACCAATGAAAACCTCACCTCATCCTGCAAAAAATGAACCCCCACATAAGGCAATAGCTCAAAAAAATAAAAAACAATGGCTCCTGCAAACCACTCCATCAAAATCTGTGTTGTAAAATCCATATGGCGCTCCTTCTGTTCTGAGTCCTGCCATGTGCCCCCACATCAGTTTACCACAACATATGGGGTGTTGCCGTATTCAGGAGAAAATGAGTAACAAATTATGTGGTGCTTTTCTCCTGTTACCCCTTATGCAAATAAAAAAATTGGGGCTAAAGCAACATTTTATTGGAAGAAATGAAACTTTTCATTTTCACAGCCAAGTCATTCCAAATTCCTTAAAACGCTTAGGGGGTCAAAGTGGCCAGTACCCCCCTTAATATATTCGTTGAAGGGTGTAGTTTCCAAAATGGAGTCACTCTTTGAGCGTTTCCACTGTAGGGGTACGTCAGGGTCTCTCAATTACAAAATTGTGCCTAAAAACTATTCTAGCAAAATCTGCCTCCAAAATCCGTATGGCGCTCCTTTCCTTCTGACCACTGCCACAAAACCATAGAAATGTTTACCACCACCTATGGGGTATTTCTGTAAACTGCAGAATCAGAGCAATGTATATTGAGGTTTAGTTTGCTGTTAACCCTTGCTGTGTTGCAAGAAAAAAATTATTAACATGAATAATCTACCAAAAAAGTGAAATTTTGAAATTTCACCTCCATTTTCCTTTAATTCTTGTGGAACACCTCATGGGTTAACACAGTTTGTAACAGCAGTTTTTTATAATTTGAGGGGTGTAGTTTCTAAAATGGGGTCATTTTCATTATGTAAGCCCCTCAAAATCACTTTATATCTGAATTGCTGCTTTAAAAAAATGGTTTTGGAAAATTTGGTGAAAATTTGAAAAATGGCTTCTAAACTTCTAAGCGTCTAATGTCCGAAAAAAGTAAAATGACATTTATGAAACGATGCCAACATAAAGTAGACATATGGGGAATGTAAAATAATAACTATTTTTGGAGGTATTACTATTTATTTTGAAACTAGAGAAATTGAAATTTGGAAATTTGCAAATTTTTCCAAATTTTTTGTAAATTTATTTTTTTTATAAATAAAAATGAAATATTTTGCCACAAATTTACTACTGTCGTGAAGCACAATATGTGACGAGAAAACAATCTCAGAATGGCCTGGATAAGTAAAAGAGTTCCAAAGTTATTACCACATAAACTGACACATATCAGATTAGCAAAAATCAGTCTCGTCACGAAGGTGCAAAATGGCCCGGTCATTAAGGAGTTAAAATAAAAATAGAACATGTTCTATTCTTGTCCGTTTTGCAGATTAGACGTGTAACATAGTGGGGGACCTGCAGAAGGGGAAATGCAGGATGCACACGCTCAGTATACGTGTTTTGCAGATCCAAGTTTCCTGCAGCATGGATTCATCAAGGGATTTACTAATTCATTTAACAGGTAAAGAAGAGCAATAGAATATCATGGGCATGCCTGCTTACGGCCCAGCTCTCTGACCTATGGTGTGGTCAAGTGCCACTTATTCTCCTTTTTATCCACCTTCTCCTAAACTCCTAAACTGTGGATAGCAAGATACAGTCATCTGCTGCCACATCATGCAGGTTGGTACCAGCTGCCACCAATCACAGAGTGTCTGGGTGAATATCTCCTACCTAGTTAGAATACAAGTATAGGCCCCAGAAGGTAGAGTGGTCGGGTAAATGGCTAATTCCTCCCCCATCAGGCAGAGCAGCTAAAATATACTGCTTGATTGAAGTGACTATTGTCCATACCAAGACAGAGGTGAGCAGTAGAGGCACTTCTCCAGACTGACCATTACACTTTACAGTTCTCTAAAAAAAATATGTTGAATATACCCATACAAATGTGCAAATAGGAGTAACACCGGACTCAGTCATTTAACCCCTTAGATGCTTCTGTCAATAGAGACTGGGGGAGGAGGCTCCCTCTGTAGCTTCATCACCCCCCACAATTACCAATAGTTGCTGTGACAGTTTGGGGTTTAAGAGTTCCCCCCAGGTCTTCTATGTACGCATGCCAGAAGCAGTGTCTAACAGGATGCTCGTCAGTATAACATGGTACGATATAATAAACTGTAACATAGAAGTATTACCGTGTATTGTATAAGCAATGAAACTAATAGACATTCAATTACTTAAGTGGAATTTAAAAGAAAAATGTAAAAATAAAGATTTAAAAAATTCCTGAAAAATATCTTATTATGGGAAAAAGAATGTACACACAATTGGTATAATGATACCTGCAATGACACAAACTCTAAAATGATCACATTATTTAACCCACACAGTGAACACCATAAAAAAAATTAAGAATTGCAGCTCCTACAAAAACAGAAATTAAAAGCAATCAAGTTATATATGCCCCAAAATAGTACCAACGAAAATGTTAACTCATCCTGCAAAAAGCAAGCGTTCTAACATAGTAAAACATAAAATTCATATTATTCTGTACATATACCAATTTGGTGTCACCATATTCATAGTGAACAAAAAAAGAACTGCTGAATTACTGTTTTTACCATTCCCACTGAAAGTTAGTAAATATTAATAATTATCTCATATATACCCCAAAATGGTGCCACTGAAAAAGACATCTCATCCTACAAGAAAAAAGCCCTCAACAGAAAAATAGAAAAGTTATATCTCTTCTAATATGATGATGAAAAAAAAAAAGTTTTCTGGGCTAAATAGTGTTACGGAAACACTGTGTCAACCAACAGATTTGGCTTTGAGCTATTCTTAAGGGCGTTATCCTGGTAATCCCCTGGTTTTCACTCTTTAAGTCCTGTACAGGGACCTGGACGTTACTGCAGAGAACCACCAGGCCGCCACCTCCTGGAGCAGTCTCTGTGTGATAGACAGCTGACTCATGGGGGTACCAAGGGTTCAGACAAAATCATAGTCGGGAGGCAGAGTACAGTATGAGGTCAGGGTCTAAGGTCAGGCCAGGCAGAGAAGGATCAATACGGAGGTCAGGTCAGGAAGTGGAGGATCAGTTTCCAGGAAACAGGCAGAAGTTGGTACATGGTGGAAAAAGGATTACAGCACATCTTTGCAGGAACTAGAAGGCAAGGATCCTATTGGAGCAAAACAGTTAGGTTAAGAAATTGGCATGGGGGGCATCATTTCAGTTTTAGCCTCAGGCAGCAGAAAGGCTAGGTTCACCCCTGGTTATTAGTATCCAATAAGTGAAGGTCTGATACCCCACACCCCCACTGAGCATCTGATCCCTGTAGCATGGAACTAGCGTTGTGAATGGAACAGGAAGCACAGCTCCGTTCAAAGTGTAGTGGCCGTGCCTTCATTGGAAGCTGAGGTGCAGGAACCCAACACAGCCACCAGGGTTGCCAACCGTCCAGAAATTTCTGGACAGTCCGTAAAAATAGGCAACTTTGTTCCTGTGTACATGAAAAAAAAAATGTATCCATGATTTTTATGAGGCTGGTGGTTCTTAACTAGATTATGTTATATATTTTTACAGTAAATGCTGGTAATAAGGTCTTAAAGGTATAGCTATAGATATGCATGACTTATAATTTTTATCATTTATTAAGGTTTTTCTATTTGTCTATAAAAAATATTGTCTGTCCGTGATTTTAGGATAAGTTGTCCAGAAAATGAAAAATTCTGGTTGGCAACTCTGACTGCCACTACACTATGAATGGAGCCGAACTTCCTGTTCCATTCACAGTGTGAGTTCCAGCTCTGGAAACTGCAGGGAACAGCTGATCAATGGGGGGTCCAGAATGTCGGACACCCACCGATTGGATATTAAAGAACTATCCTGAGGATTCAATTTCCCAATTTTTTTTTTAAAATGAATTCCACATAGTTTTCAAGATCTCTGGTTATAGTCCTTTTTTCCATCCAGAAAATTAAAATCTGTCTTGGACATGTGATGGCCACATGGGTATATAGCTTTTTAAAGTACCTTATGTCTACATTATGTCCAGGAGATGTGCTCTAATGTAGATCTTTTTGAATCAAAAGGAGGATCTGATCTGGAGACAAAGGAGAGGGAAACATTCCACAATATTTCTTGTGGCAGAATTGTCTTCTTATCTTCTGTCTATAGCCAAACCATCATTCAACCAAAAAAGAGTTTGATGAGTGGCTCTCCCCAGTGTGATGTACTGTGCGCTCTGTGAAGCCCAATGATGCTCCTCGCAGCCCCATACCTAACAAAACACTCAGGTCTGAGCTCAAAGCAAAAGAAATCATTATGTAGATCTGTACATTATCCTGTTTGGCTGGTTGATATGCTAAGATAATTGAAAAGCTACATAAAACACCAAATGTACAGTATTGTAGACAATAAATGCATTAAATATAATTGATGAAAGCATTCAGAGTGAGTAAAATATAGCAAATAAAGAATTAATACAAAGGGAATTGGATATTAACCGGCTTCAGTTATAACATCAATATGTTTTGACATTGAAAAACAAGCGTGGCATTTTTTTCAGGTGATTGCATTAAAGAGGATTCAATAGAAAAAATTATTCAATTTCATGTTTCATGCTTCACAAGCTTAAAAATGACAGAAGAGCATACAGTGATGTACGCACACACTGGAACTAAGTGTTCCTATTTTAGGATTTTTCTCACCCCTTGACTCTTTGCAAATTACTTCTGTGCTTATTTGTTTCACTTAGTTTCAGACTGTTCTCAAAAGCTTCACATTTAAAAAAAAAAAAAAAAAATAGTATTGTGTCCAGACCATGTAACGATCCTCTATCTATCTATCTATCTATCTATCTATCTGTCTCTGTCCATCTATCTATAAATTATCTATCATGTATATATATCTGTCTGTCTATCTGTCCATCAATCTTCTATCTAATCTATCTATCAATCATTCATCTATCTATTTATGTATCTATCTATCTATCTATCTATCTATCTATCTATCTATCTATCTACCAATCTATCAGCTATCTGTCTCTGTCCATCTATCTATCTGTCTATAAATTATCTATCTATCTATCTGAATCTATCTGTCTATCTCTATCTATCTATCTATCTATCTATCTATCTATCTATCTATCTATCGGAATCTATCTATCTATCTATCTATCTATCTATCTATCTAGATATCTATCTGTTTTTGTTTTGTTTTTAAATTAGGGTTGTGTCCAGACTATGTAATGATCCACTATCTACCTATCTGTTATCTATCTGTCACATATGGGGAGTAGTGAGCCCTGTCTAGAGCCCCAACCAATGTCCCTGCCTACTTACACGGCCCGTCCTATGTAACGGCGCGTAACTGGGCGACAATCCCTAGCCTGAGTAAGTGCTGGTGCGTAAAGGAAAGGGGAACAATAGGATAATAAAACAAACAAAGACAGAACACAAAACACAATATCGGAGGGTCAGCAAGCCAAGAGTCGTACCAGGAAGTCACGTCAAAACCAGGGGAGGCAACAGAAAGCGAAGTCAAAAACACATAAGCCGAAGTCCAATACACACTGAAGTCACCAAATATAAGAACACAAGCACTGCAGGTAAAGACCAATCACACCAACCTGTGACCGCCTGCTCGTTGGCTAAGGGGGTTGAGGAGGACGACGGCTGCGCATAGACTGACAGTGCGCCGGGTCCTCTCTGCTCTCGTTACCATGGAGATCCGCTCCTTCCCTGCAGCGGAAGTCCGGCGGCGCAGCACAGGGGAAGCGTGCTGTCGGCATCCCATGACACTATCATTCTATCTTCCATCTATCTATCTATCTAATCTATCTGTCCAGCTAACAGATAACGCTAGTTTATGGCCACAAAAAAACTCTGTATGAAAAATGAAAGAAAAGGTCTGTTTCATGGTCTCATTCAAGATCTGTTTCATTATCTCATTTGTGATCTCCCATTCTTTTCCAAATGGGAAGACGTCTTTATAGGTTTCTTTCTGTGGAGGTTCATTCAAAGATATTGCTTCTTACTGAAAGAAACATACGGCCAATGGCTGAAAACACAAAGAATTTTACATAAGAGAAGAATAAAGTGGAAGAGTTGGGGGTGGGGAGAGGTAATGAGAAGGGGGGTCAGAAAAAACAGGGAGACAAGAGGAAGAAAAAAATAGTTGGGGGGGGGGGGGGAGTGCCATCTGGAACTCTCTAATGGACTTTCTATTTCCATTCTTCAGGGTTCTGAAGATTTATATTTTTGTCAGTGAATAAAAACATTCTTGAAAAGCAGGACTTTATGAGTTGGGACAGCATTGTACATCTCCCATTCTAGTTTGTTAGCACTTGAGTAGCACTGCTGTATACTATGTTCAAACAATTGGCATTTCCAGCAGAAGAAATACTCCCAAAATGTACTGTACACCAAACATAACCACAGGCTGCTGTGGAATAAACCTTTACTAAAAGGTTTGTTATATATATGGGAGATTTGCATTGGTATATCATTTTTCAACAGTATTTACACAGCAGGCACTGTGCTATGCTGTTTCTGCAGCTCCCATTCTTTTTGATGGGAGACCTCTTGCCATCATATAGGATGGGTATTCCAATCTCAGCCATGAGGGCCCCCCCTGCCGGACCGCCCGCCACTGTCCAGCAAAATGAAGGATCAGCCGCATGTGACTGTGCCTGGTGCTCAGCGCCTTCAAATGAACTGGGCGTTGTTAAGCTGCAGTACCAGACACAGCTACATTCATGTGGACACAGCTGTATCGAGTGCTACAATGAAGAGGTCCTGGCCCTCTAGTGAATCCAGTCATTTCATGACTGCTGGAGTTTATATCCCCTGGAACCAGTAGAGGCCATCACTTTTAGTCACAGCACTCCAGTGAATTCAGTCCCAATTTGTCCTGCTGATCTCAGGGGTCGAGGGGGTGGAACCCCCCCACCAGTCATGAAACAATGGGAGGTTATAGCACTGATATCGTCAAAAAAGAAAGCACATTTCCAAAATACATCTGGATACATGTTGAACTTTCATATAACACATGCATATTATTACTGATTCCAGTACACATTGTATAGCAGAAAAATAGGGAAAATCTAATATATAAATGCCAACCGGATTCAGACAAGCAAGACAGGCAGAAAATGGCCCCCTCTGTAGTGTACTCTTCCCCCGCCGCCTGCAACTCCTCAATGCTGTCAGTATACATGCATAAAAAAAATAAAAATGGTCACTTGTGTCTCCGCCTGTAATATGATCTGGCCTGAGTTTCCTCATCCCGGTGCAGGCAGATGAGGTGACCTCACCATGCCCTCCTCGTTCGGCCTCACACGATGATGTGTGATGACATCACGTAATCCTACGAGGCCACAGTGAAGTTATTGCGATCTCCATACGCTGTTCTACTTCCTCATAGGCTTCAGGCCCCATGGTCTGAGGCCTATGAGGCTGAATGGCAGGGACAGAAACCATAGGCTCCCATGCCCCACTGTAAACTGCCACCTCCTTCAGAGGCAGCCAGGCAGTTCGCCTGAGCCCCCCAACCTCATAGGCCCCTAGTGACTGAATGGTCTGCCTGTATTGGCGGTACGCCACTGGCGACAGGGTTGTATAAATTACTATCCATTTATTTGTATATTTAACAGTCATCACAACATTTTATTATGAATGAGATCTAGTTTTAGCAGAGCTCCAGTCCTTTAAGTTCATGTGAGCGCCACGTGCCTGTACTCCAAATTTACCTCTGACGTGACCTACAATTTTAGAATGCATTGACTCATAAAAAACGTCAGATTGCATAATACCCAGTTCCATTCTTCTTCATAGATTCCTGTAATACGCATCTTGCTGGCTGCAAACTCTAGTTGAGGGGACATGAACCCCAACCTTAATTGTTCATGAAATATTCAGCGCTTCCTCCCATTTACAGGACAGTCACCAGAACAACATCCCTTGGCTCACAAGTCAGGATGCAGCCACGCTATTGTTTTTCTTGTGAAAGGTTTGACCCTGTATTTTAGGCAAAGGCTGCTTAGACTGTTACAGGAATTATACGCTAAAAAGAAGGTTTTTGAGTGCATTTTTATAAGTCTTACATTACTGGGAAAAAGCAGTTCTAGCATTGCTATGTATTTTACATATATGAAATCTTTCATTCCATTGATTGTAATATAAAATGCTTCCTTATTTGGCGCATTAACAATCATCTTCCTATGGTATGGATTGGACCTGATGGCAAAGTGAGCATCAAATGGTCAAGAAACTGGTTATGATTTACCCAGAGAAAGTACATCCACACTGGTCTGCCTATTTAGCCTCAGCATTTTACAGCTTTTCCCGGTAGGGTCTCGGTTCCCTGTTAGCCCCATTATTTTTCAGTGTGTTGGTTGTCATAGTTCATTTTTTGGCTGATGGTTGCTGTTAGTATCAAGGGCTTTAGTATATCCTTTAGTATAGGTCATCAGGTCATCAGCATAAGGCCCCTTTCACACGAGCGGGAGACTCGCATGTCTCCCGCAACGGATCTACAGGGCTGGACTCCGCACTGACAGGGATCGCATAGCATTATATGCGATCCCTGTCCGTGCCGAGTCCAGCCCTGTAGATGCGTTGCGGGAGACATGCGAGTCTCCCGCTCGTGTGAAAGGGGCCTTAGATATGTCAGGATCCAACTTTCAGCATCCCCACTTATCAGCTACGTATTTGAAAGGGCTGCAGCATCCTAGCAATCGTCATGTCCCCTTCATTGTTCACATCAACAGTTTCACACGTCATTCACTTCATTTGGATGAATCTTTAGCAAACCATTTATAAATTCCCTATGAAATACAAGTGCTGGAATATTTTTCCCAGATATCTATTAATAAATTGACATGTGGGTACTACCAGTTGTCAGTGTATCCCTACATACGGTGTCGGATTTGGGTGCCTAGGGTCCACCAGTAAATTGTATTTTGTGGGGCCTATTGTACAAATAAATTCAAATATTACCTGCTCACACAGCAGTGAGATGCTACCAGATGATTGAATATGGGGGTCCCTGCAGTGACCTTGAGAAGGTAGGTCCTGGGGAGAAGAGGACACTGGTAGCTTTCCTCCACACCTAGAAGTCATCTCAGCTCTGATCGTGTCTATAATAATATATAATAATAAACTGGGGAGTTTCTTTAATAATCTATCAAGTTTTTTATATGAACATAGGCTGGTGGAGGTGCTGTACATTGAATATATGTATGTAGTGCAGTAAGTCTACTGTGTTATGTGCCGTTTGTGCAGTGGCTGGGAGACTAGGCGCCCACCTTGTTCAGGGGCCCACCGGGGGATTCACTTGTACCCTTGAGGGCCAGTCCGAGCCTGCCTACATACTGTAACAATGTCTGATCACTGCTGCCATAGTCAGATTTATTATAATTTTACAACCCCGATTCCAAAAAATTAGGACTCTGTGTAAAATGTAAAGACATGTAAGTAAAAGCAGAAGGCAATGATTTGCAAATCATATAGACCCACATTTTCTTCACAGTAGATCATACTGTAGAACACATATCAGATGTTGAAAGTGAGACATTTTACCAATTCATGGAAAAACTAAATCATTTAGAAATTGATGGCAGCAATCTCAAAAAAGTCAGTACAGGGCATGCCTACCACTGTGTAGTATCCCCTCTTCTTTTCACAACAGTCTGTGACATGGTAGAAGTGATGAGACCAATTGCTGGAGTTTTGGGAGAGGAATGTTGTCCCATTCTTGTCTGATGTAGGATTCTAGCTGCTCAACAGTCCTGGGTCGTCTTTGCTGGATTTTTTATTTCATGATTCGCCAAATGTTTTCTGTTGGTGAAAGGTGTGAACTGCAGGCAGCCCAGTTCAGCACCCAGACTCTGCTGCTGTGATGGATGCAGTATGTGGTTAATCATTGTCTTGCTGAAATTTGCATAGGTACTACTGCAACCCCATACCATCAAAGATGCAGCCTTTTGAACTGTGTGCTGATTACAAGTTGGATGGTCCCTCTCCTTTTGAGTCTGCAGAACACAGTGTCTGTGGTTTCCAAAAACAAATTCATATTTTGATTCATCTGACCACAGAACAGTTTCCCATTTTGCCTCAGTCCATTTTAAATTACCTTTGGCCCAGAGAAGACAGCGGCATTTCTGGATCGTGTTGACATATGGCTCCTTCTTTGCATGATACAACTTTGTCTTGAATTTATGGATTGCATAGTTAACTGTGTTCACAGGCAAATCATTTCTAGAAGTGAGTGCATACAGTGATTTCCATTACAGAATCATGCCTGTTTTTAATGCAGTGCCGCCTCCTTGTCCCTTGTGCACATTAATTTTTCCAGATTCTCATAATCTTTTGATGATATTATGTACTGTGAATGGTTAGATATTCAAAGTCTTCATAATTTTACATTGAGGAACATTTTTCTGGAATTGTTCCACAATTTTTAGACACGGTTTTTATTTGATTAGCAAACCTCTGCCCATCTTTGCTTCTGAGAGACTCTTCCTCTCTAACATGCTCTTTTTAGACTCAGTCATGTGACCTAGTTGCAAATTGCTCCTCCAGCTGTTTCTTATTATTACTACTTAGTCTTCCAGCCTTTTGTTGCCTCTGTCCCAATTTTTATTTGAGATGTGTTGCTGTCATTACGGTATTTTAAAAATGTATTTTTTTCATGAAATGGTAAAATGTCTCACTTTCAACATCTGATATGTGTTCCATGATCTATTGTAGAAATTAGCGAATCTATTTGCCGCTTCGTAGATTCGATACGAATCTTTGTTTTTTTTTTTTACACTGAATCGAATCCGAATCTTTTCAGATTTGCTTCAGAAGCTTCTTCCTAAATCTTTGTATGCTAACGCTACATACGCATAATATAATTTGTATGCTAATTCTACGCATCTAATAATTTGTACGCTAATGCGTAGGTATTCACTTAAGTAGGGTACTTTTACTGTATGTTCGTTATTTTTGTGGGCCTAGACAATAATACGCTAAAGCTTCGTATGCACTTTGTACACTCATGCGTACGTTTTCGCAGGAATATTTGCAGAACACAAATATTTTTTTTTACGCAACTTTAACCGAATCGAATCCGAGGCAAATCTTTTTAAAAATTCGGCGAATATTTGCCGAAGCGAATCTTGGAAGATTCGCTCATCTCTAATCTATTGTGAATAAAATATGGATCTATGAAATTTGCATATAATTGTATTCTGTTTTATTTACATTTCTTTATATTAGGAAGGTTAAAAACCGCTCCCAGTAATTATACTGACCCAGAGAAAAAAGGGAACAGGTTAGTTTTACCACATACGGAACGCAGTGAAAACAAAACCCATAAAAATGTGGCAGAATTTAGTTTTTTTAGAATTCCACCCAATTTGGAAATTTTTGCCTGCTTCCCACTACATTGTATGCAACCATATACAGTGGGGAAAAAAGTATTTAGTCAGCCACCAATTGTGCAAGTTCTCCTACTTAAAAAGATGAGAGAGGCCTGTAATTGACATCATAGGTAGACCTCAACTATGAGAGACAAAATGAAAAAAAAAAATCCAGAAAATCACATTGTCTGATTTTTAAAGAATTTATTTGCAAATTATGGTGGAAAATAAGTATTTGGTCAATAACAAAAGTTCATCTCAATATTTTGTTATATACACTTTGTTGGCAATGACAGAGGTCAAATGTCAAAGTCTTTACAAGGTTGGCACACACTGTTGCTGGTATGTGATCATTTTGACCCCACGGGGTGAGATCTTGCATGGAGCCCCTGATGGAGGGAGATTATCAGTGGTCTTGTATGTCTTCCAATTTCTAATTATTGCTCCCACAGTTGATTTCTTCACACCAAGCTGCTTGCCTATTGCAGATTCAGTCTTCCCAGCCTGGTGCAGGTCTACAATTTTGTTTCTGGTGTCCTTCGACAGCTCTTTGGTTTTCACCATAGTGGAGTTTGGAGTGTGACTGAGGTTGTGGACATGTCTCTTTTATACTGATAAGTTCAAACAGGTGCCATTACTACAGGTAATGAGTGGAGGACAGAGGAGACTCTTAAAGAAGAAGTTATAGGTCTGTGAGAGCCAAAAATCTTGCTTGTTTGTAGGTGACCAAATACTTATTTTCTCCATAATTTGCAAATAAATTCTTAAAAAATCAGACAATGTGATTTTCTGTATTTGTTTTCTTATTTTGTCTCTCATAGTTGAGGTCTACCTATGATGTCAATTACAGGCCTCTCTCATCTTTTTAAGTGGGAGAACTTGGCTGACTAAATACTTTTTTCCCCACTGTATGGTGCCATTAGAAAGTACAACTTGCCCTGCAAAAAAAAGCAAATCCTTATACAGCTATGTGAATGGAAATATAAAAAAGTTATGGCTTTGGGAAGGCTGGGAGAAAGAAAACAAACAAACAAAAAAAAAAACGGAAAATCTCACAGTCTTGGTTAATAATACTGGAATTTCATACGCCAATCATCATTAAAAATTGTGCTGAGTATGATGTAAAACATTGGTGATGCAGGCGTCTTAATAAATCGGCTGCATCTTCTGGCAGTCTGCGCACCAGAAAATCAAATTACGCAAGCTATGGTATAGATTTTAGCAAATTACAAGAGTTTCTGGGTGAATTTTTGTAAATGTGCCAGGCTGCTGAAGGCCATGCCTCACCCTCTAAACCATATTCATGCCACACTGACTTTTCTGGAAAGTGCCAGTATATGGCAAACGTCAGACAGTTTTACAGCTTTTTTAGGCTAGTTTTCTGGCATAGAGACAGTGATAAATTCCTCCCTGTGAGTTTTGAAATCTCACCGGTTTTAAAATCTCTGCTTGCTGTTTCTACATCGAAAGATGCTTAGAGGCTGATTATGATACCGACCTACCAGTCCTCATAAGTGACAGTTTGCAGCAATATTGGTCAGTCAGGAACAATTTTTTGTGATAAACACATCAAGAGCTTAACCCCTTCCCGACCAGCGCCGTACATGTACGGCGCTGCGGGAAGTGACTTTCCGACCAGCACCGTAGTACTACTGCGCGCTGATGGGGCAGGTACAGGAGCTGCGCCTGCCCGATCAGCTGCGGGGGACCGGCTGTGCCCAGTAGCCGGACCCCTGCTGTATGTACCAGCATTGGTGAAAACACTGGTGCCAGTGCATTAACCTTCGATGTTGCGATGCGGGTGGCAGGAAGGGGAGTCCATCGGGTCCCCGTGCTGCTGTGACGGGGACCTGATGGCAGGGAAGGCAGCCCGATGCATTCCTTAGACATCGTGGCTGCCTTCTACCGAAGCCTGTGAGAGCCAGCCCCCTGGATCTCACAGGCAGGAAGCTGTAAGTGTATTACACTGTGTAATACACTTACAGCCAATGCATTACAATATAGAAGTATTGTAGTGCATTGTAAAGGGGCTCAAACCCCCAAAAGTAAAAAAAAAAAGTGTGAAAAAAAAGTGTAATAGCAGGCAATGAAAAAGGCGTATTTGCCCCAAAATGGTACCAATCAAATCGTCATCTCGCCCTGCAAAAAATGAGACCCTACCTAAGACAATCGCCTGAAAAATAAAAAATTATGGCTCTCAGAAAATGGCAACACAAAATTTTTTTTTATTCTGTTCAAAAATGCATCTAATGTGGTAAACTTAACAAAAATAAAAATGTTAGACATATTAGGTATCGCCACGTCCGTAACAACCTGCTCTATAAAAATATCACATGATTTTCCCCTTCAGGTGAATGCTGTCAAAAAAAATTTAAAAAAAAAACTATGCCAAAACAGACATTTTTTGTCACCTTGCCTCACAAAAAGTGTAACACCAAGCGATCAAAAAGTCTTGTGTACCCCAAAATGGTACCAATGAAACGGTCACCTCATCCAAAATGAGCCCCCACAAAAGACAATAACAAAAAATAAAAACCAATGGCACCCGCAAACCAATCCATCAAAATCTGTGCTGCAAAATCCATATCGTGCTCCTTCCATTCTGAGTCCTGCCATGTGCCCCCACAGCAGTTTATCACCACATATGGGGTGTTGCCGTATTCAGGAGAAAATGGGGAACAAATTATGGGGTGCTTTTTCTCCTGTTACCCCTTGTGCAAATGAAAAATTTGGGGCTAAAGCAACATTTTATTGGAAGAAATGAAACTTTCCATTTTCACAGCCAAGTGTTTCCAAATTCCATAAAACGCTTAGGGGGTCAAAGTGGTCAGTACACCCCTTAATATATTCTTTGAAGGGTGTAGTTTCCAAAATGGGGTCACTTTTTGAGGGTTTCCACTCTAGGGGTACATCAGGGTCTCTCAATTACAAAATGATGCCTAAAAACCATTCTAGCAAAATCTGCCTCAAAAATCTGTATGGCACTCCTTTCCTTCTGACCACTGCCACATGCCCATAGAGCAGTTTACCACCACATATGGGGTATTTCCGTAAACTGCAGAATCAGAGTAATGTATATTTAGGTTTAGTTTGCTGTTAACCCTTGCTGTGTTGCAAGAAAAAATTGATTAACATGAAAAATCTGAATAAAAATGAAATTTCGCCTACACATAAAGGGTTAACAAAGTTTGTAACATCAGTTTTAAATAATTTGAGGGGTGTAGTTTCTAAAATGGGGCCATTTATGGGTGGTTTCCATTACGTAAGCCCCTTAAAATCACTTTATATCTGAATTGGTGCTTAAAAAAATGGTTTTCGAAATTTTGTTGAAAATTTGAAAAATGGTTTCTAAACTTCTAAGCTTTCTCACGTCCTAAAAAAGTAAAATGACATTTATAAAATGATGCCAACATAAAGTAGACATATGGGGAATGTAAAATAATAACTATTTTTGGAGGTATTACTATGTATTTTGAAAGTAGAGAAATTGAAATTTGGAAATTTGCTACATTTTCAAAATTTTTGCTAAATTTGGTATTTTTTTTTATAAATAAAAATTTTGCCACAAATTTACTACTGTCATGAAGCACAATATGTGACGAGAAAACTGGCCTGGATAAGTAAAAGCATTCCAAAGTTATTACCACATAAAGTGACACATGTCAGATTAGCAAAAAATGGCCTGGGCAGGAAGGTGTTAAATCTCTCTGCTGTCCTGACAATGTTTCCATAAAGGTAAAAAATATTATCACAGAATCCAAGCTGTTTAGTTCATAGAGCCTGGTTTTGGCTCACAATAACTGACGTGTGAACAAGGCCTTACCTGCTCCACGATGCTCAGTTCTAGTTCTGTGGGTCCACCGCTATCCTCACTGCGCTTCAGTCCCTACATGTAAACTTCTGGCTCAGATGGGTCACATGCGCTGCTGCAGCCAATGACTGGCTGCAGTGGCGACATGTTCCACAAGATGCAATCATGCATGTGACCCCAGTCCATGCTGGAGGTTTACATGTAGGGACCAAAGCTCAGCAAAGTCAGTGTTGGAACCAGAACCAAATTTCAGGGAGTAAGTATGCTCAATCTGGATTCCCTATCAATATGTCTTTGCAGTGTGGGAGGAAACCCACACAAACACAGGGAGAATATATAAACTCCATGAAGATATTCTTCTTGGCCAGATTCGAACCTAGGACCCCAGCGCTGCAAGGCATCCAGTGCTAACCACTGAGCCATCATTTATGATCTTAAGTTGGACAGCCCCTTTTAAGTTTGATCCATTGTCGAAAACTCTTAGCTGTCTTCTAGATAGTTCCTTCAAATCTCTCTGGTAGTAAAATGTTAAAGAGGCTGTCTAGGTTCAATTAAAACTCATCCAGCAACAGTAAATGTTCTAAACTAAAAAAAAGTTATACCTCCCATTTTCTCCCTGCTGACTCCATTATCATGCTCCGTTTTGCAGTGCTGACTGCAGCGATCACTGACCTCCGCAATAGCAGCAGAAAAGTGGTGACTATGAATTATTTTATGTTAGCGCATTTAAGTTACATGCACACAATGCAAATTATGTATGGTTTTTTCCATGCAGACTTTGGTGCAGAAGAACTGCATTACACCACCAGCAAAGTGAATGAGATTTACCAAATATAATGTACGCTTTGCATATTTTGATCAGAAACTGACCTGCCATGCAAACGTTTAAATCCGCAGCATGTGATTTGTTTCTGCGGATTATTAGGCTCCTGCCACATGGCCAAAACTCACACCAGCAGTCCAGATATAAGTCTCTGTGCATGAGATGTGTTCCAGCACGTGGATAATCCTATTTAGAGAAAGTGTCCGGCACGAGAGGAAAATCTTCAAGCTTTATTGTGTACTCAGGTAAACTACATCTTCACAAATACCATTGTGTGCGCATCCAACACGTTTCGATCAGAAAGTAGATCTTAATCATGGCAAAAGCATATATTCAGACTAAGCAGTGTCAAAGTCCAATCAGATCTGGGTGTTCATTAGGAAACAGGTGATATACATCATCATGGATGGGTTGATTTTTACCCTTGACCACTGATAAAACGTCATGTGTGATAAAATAAATGAAGGTCAAGGAATATGTATAGTTCTGTAACCAGATTCACATTTCAATTCCACGAACACTCGGAAACAATAAAAAGATAACAGTACATTGTATTCCTAAGGCTACTTTCACACTTGCGCTTTCCATTTCCACTATTGAGATCCATCATAGGATCTCAATAGGAGAGGAAAACGCTTCCGTTTTGTCCCCATTCATTGTCAATGGGGACAAAACTGAACTGAACTAAACGGAGTGGTCCAAAATGCATTCTGTTCTGTTTGGTTGCGTCCCCATTGCGGTGTGTTTTTCTGTCCGAGATGTGGTGCGGAGAAAGATGGATCTGTAATGTAAGTCAATGGTGATGGATCCGTTTTCTCTGACACAAAAGAAAACTGATGTCACCCGTTGACTTACAGTGGTTTTAGAGACAGATCAGCCTTGGCTATGTTAAAGATAATACAACCGGATCCGTTTATAACAGACGCAGACGATTGTATTACCAGAACGGAAATTTTTGCTGATCCATGATGGATCCAGCGAAAACGCAGAAGTGAAAGTAGCCTAACATAGATGTGGTACCGGTGTGGCACCGCAGTGCATAAATTAAAATGCAATAGCCTATTAAAATATTATATATTGACCAGATGTCCCTGGAAGATATGACCAGTTCTTCACATATCCCAAGGCAATATTATCGATCCCAAGTGGGGAAACTCAGTCTGTGATTTGAACCTCTAATAATGCAATATAACCTCCCGCTTCATATTTAAGCCAAAGGGAACAGTCGTGTTACACTGAATGCATCTCTCCCAAATACACCCCCCCCCCGCAAAGGTTTTTTTAAACTTTTTTAATGCCCAAATGCCCATCACCACAACATTTGCCCAGTGAACCCCTGTGCAATTGCAAGAAGTGCCGTGACGCATTGGATATACAAATGGTCCTTCAAGAGAAAATATTAATTGGTTCCAAGACGACCATTGTATGTTGAAACCATTGTAATTTGAGTAATCGGTTCCAAAGCTCCAAAATGACATCCAAGATAAGAGAAAATGAAGATTTAAGAAAAATAAGCAGATAACTAAGACAGATAAAACAAGTCCTTACATATAATAGTCAGGATTAGCTGCTAAATAACAACTACTACAGCTATTTTACCACATAAGTGGCCTTGATTGGTTGGATCTGAGTCGGAGACATTGTATGTTGAGTCTGGTTTCAACTTACGATGAGTCAGAAAAGACCACTGTATGGTGAAAATATTGTATCCTGAGGCCATTGTATCTTGAGGGAATCACTGTATTCCTATTGGTTTTAGGGTTAGTTATATCTGTAACGCCATCCGGGGGTCCCGGGCTGCGCATGCGTACTTACCGTTGTGGCCAGTGTCCTCGCTCTTTGCTGCCATGAGGTTTGGCCGCTTGGTGTGGCATGGAGTCCTGTCCTCTTTATCTGCTTCTGTTGCACTGGTCTCCAGGTGCTGCATTTTATTAGGCTAGCTCCTTAATTGGTTCCTCCCCTTCCTCCTGTCTAAAACTATATAAGCCTTCTTGGACATTCACTCCTTGCCTGAGCATCTATAAGTCATTCCTGACTTGCAAAGGTTCCTGTATAGCTTCCTGCAGTTTCCTGTCCGTGTTTCCAGTTCCTGCGGTTTCCCAGATCCGCACAAGTGTGAACTCTGCCTTAGCCCTGCTGTAGTGTGCATACTACTTATCCAGCACCTGTCTCCTGTTCCTGGTACCTGGCTGACCTGCCCCTGTGTGCTCATAGTGTGTTCCCGCCTGCAGTCTTCTACTCAGCGTCTCTATCTCTGGTGTGTGTTGGTCCTGCATATCAGTCTCTCTGGTGTCTTGCACCTTAGTACCTGGTCCGTCTGGGCCGGCTGTCACGAGTACTGTCTCACCTCGAGAGGTAGCGACCTGGTGTACCTCCCCGGGAAAGTACATCCCCACCATCAGGGGTACTGTTGAGAACGGTGAGGTACACTTAGACAACGCCCTCCGAGGAAGTCATTCTCGTGACACAGTGGATCCACATCCGCTGAACTTGACAATATCATTCAGATGTTCTAAAATACGGATTTTTAGTCGGCAGGAGGTGCATCCTCTGTAATTTGTTTTACAATCCGTACAAGAAATCATGCAAACAATATTTTCAGAAGTACAATCTATATAATTGGTGATAGAAAAAGTACAAGTATAATCTGTATTAGAAAATCATTTTGCAGGACCAGCATAAGTATAGACTTTACATGGATGCGATCTGTAGAATCCAGAAAACTGTAACCATGTACTATTTTTATGGAATATAAATCGCGAATTAAAAGATACCATCGTATCATCCTGAAGTATGGGTAAATATTTAAGAATTATGCTTTACATTTTTTGAAATTGATTACCATACTGTAGGACTAATACCTGTTTTTTGATAAAGTGTTTATTGTTCTTTGGTTATTTTTTATATTTTTTTTTTTTTATTATTGACAAGTAGCTTTGAATATGCTTTGATCTTTTAATGTGATACTTGTGCCATGATTAAGATCAACTTTCTGATCGAAACGCATTGGCCATGAACACAATGGTATTTGTGGAGACGTGTTTTAACTGAATACATAATAAAGCTTGAAGATTTTACACGTTCTCTAAATCAGGTTTCCCAATGCAGTTTTGGAAGCCTAAATCAGGAGTGGATCAGAAAAGGAGAGAAAGTATAAAGGACAGATATAACTTCTTGTTTTTAATTCACTCTTCTTGAGATCAGGGCAAATCTGCATCAAAATCCACACCAAAGTCTGCAAATAATGTATACGGATACTGATGTGACTTTGGTGCAGAAACGCAGAAAAATCAATGCGGGAAATCTTTTTGTAAACCCTCACCCGTGTCCCGGTAGCCTTGCTGTGGCTGAGACCATTTTAATTGAACTTTGACAACCTCTTTAAATTAAAAATAGCAGAGAAGTCACACAAGGAATTAAAAAATCGAGTATTTTGTGTGTAGTTTACTTTTCGTATTTTGTGAAGCCTTTCTGTCAGGGCTGGGATACACAGATAGGGGTAAGTGATCCCTAAGCTTAAACCCAACCCCTTTCCCTGCCTATTGCCCACTCAGGCTAACCCCTGAGTCGACAACCAGAAGACTTGAAATACACTAGAAAAAGTGCAAGGGAAGGGAAGACAAACAAGACAGACAAACAAACAAGAATCAAATGGAAGGTCAGGTAGCCGCGTCAAAACCAGGAGAGTACGTCAGGAACAAAATCAGCAAGCAAAGAGAAGTCAAAAACATGCCAAGGGTCAAGGAACAACAAGAGTCTAAAC
Source organism: Rhinella marina (assembly GCA_900303285.1). Lineage (NCBI taxonomy): Eukaryota > Metazoa > Chordata > Amphibia > Anura > Bufonidae > Rhinella > Rhinella marina. The sequence goes on along the minus strand of ONZH01016098.1, from coordinate 22,232 downwards.
TGCAGAGCAAAAATAACAACCAGGTAGTAGCAAGGAAACTCCAAACACTGGAAGCTAGGTAAACATTAGAGGGCCTTAAATACCTAGCAGACCCCACCCAACCAGCTGACTGGGAGGAGAAAGCAAGGAACCAAAACTTAACTCATGAGATACCAAATGAACAGAAAATAAACAGACACTATATTGCTCGCGTTTTCCGGCGACCAGTAACAGGCCGCAAACGAGAGTGCGCACCAGCCACGTCCCTGGCACTTATGACCGTCGCGTGCGTCCCCTGCCTGGGACGCGCATCCACAGCCAGAGACCGCCGGCTGGAGGAGGAGCCTGCCGAAATAGCGGACGAAGCCTGACCACGGGCAACCACCTCGCCACCAGAGTCAGAGACAGGACCAGCAGAACGGGTGCAATGACTGCCGGTCCTGACAGTACCCCCCACTCCAGGAGGGGCCTCTGGACCCTTAGAACTCAGAGATGGTTTAGAAGGATGACTCTGGTGAAACAATCTCACTAAGCGGGGTGCATGCACATCCCTAGCAGGGACCCAAGATCTATCTTCTGGACCAAATCCCTTCCAATGGATGAGGTACTGAAGGGAATTCCTCACCAACCTAGAGTCCAGAACCCTCTCCACCTCATACTCAAGATCTCCATCCACAACAGACGGAGAGGGAGGGTCAGGGAGGGGTACAACAGGGTCAACATAGCGCTTTAGCAGATTTTTATGAAAAGTATTGTGGACCCGCCATTCAGGGGGCAACGCAACCTTGAAAGATACCGGATTAAACACATGAGTTATGACAAAAGGACCGATGAACCTAGGAGAAAATTTCAGAGACGGAACTTTCAATTTGAGGTTTTTAGTAGACAACAAGACTTTATCTCCCACAACAAAAGTTTCAGAGACAGTATGTTTATTACTGGAATGGTGGACCATTTGGCTTTGTGATTTTTTCAAGTTCTGCTGAACTCGTGACCACACTGTGCACAGTTGGTTAGTTATGGATTCTGCCCGAGGAGTATCAGAAACAGAACACGATGAGAAAGAAAACCTGGGGTGAAAACCATAATTACAGTAAAAGGGTGATGTGAGTGTGGATGAACTAGTGTGATTGTTGATAGCAAATTCAGCTAGCGGGAGATATGAGGCCCACTGATGCTGACAGTCAGAGATAAAAAGACGAAGGTACTGGATCAGCTCCTGATTCATCCTCTCCGTCTGCCCATTGGTTTCAGGGTGAAAGGCAGAAGAAAAGGACAATTTAACTTCTAATTTCGAACAGAAAGCTTGCCAAAACTTAGCCACAAATTGTACCCCCCTTTAGGATACCACCTCATCAGGAATACCATGGAGACGAACCACATGCTGGATAAACAGATCAGCCAATTCTTTCAGTTTTTTCAACAGAATGAAATGACCCATTTTAGAGAACCGATCCACCACCACCCAAATGACAGTGCACCCCTGGGATGGTGGCAAATCGGTAACAAAGTCCATGGAAATGTTATACCAGGGTTTGTCTGGCACTGGGAGCGGGAGAAGAGGTCCCTCAGGACGTCTCCTGGGGATCTTTCCCCGCGCACAGACTTGACAAGCCTGAACAAAAGCATAAACGTCAGTATGCATACGTGGCCACCAATAATTTCTTTTCAGTAAATCTAATGTTCCCCGAACACCTGGGTGACCTGCTAGCACTGAACAATGTGTCTCCTCTAACACTCTCAAACGGCAAGACATGGGAACAAACAATTTGCCTTCCGGAAGGTCTTTAGGAGCAGAATTTTGTTCAGCAAGAATTTGAGAAGAGAGGTGAGAGGAGACAGCTGCCAGTACAATACCTGGAGGTAAAATGTTACCAGACTCAGACTCCGAACCCTCAGGAATACCGAAACTCCAGGATAAAGCATCAGGTTTAACATTTTTCGTACCCAGTCGGTAGGTAACAACAAAATTAAAACGTGAGAAAAACAAGGCCCATCTGGCCTGACGAGCATTGAGCATTGATACACCAGGTTTTTATGGTCTGTGATCACTGTCACTGGGTGAAGAGCTCCCTCCAAAAAATGGCGCCACACTTCAAAAGCCCATTTGATGGCAAGGAGCTCGCGATTCCCAATATCATAATTTCTTTCACATGAAGAGAATTTTTTAGAGAAAAATGCACATGGCCTGAGGTTTGTGAGAGCAGAAGACCCTTGAGATAAAACTGCCCCTACACCGACCTCAGAAGCATCTACCTCTACAATGAAGGGTTGAGAGAGATCAGGCTGAATCAACACAGGGGCTGTAGAAAAAGCTTTCTTGAGCTCCTGAAACGCAGAGTATGCTGCAGGAGACCAGTTACTAGGATCAGCCCCCTTGCGGGTAAGATCCGTGAGTGGTTTGGCGATTACGGAAAAGTTTTTTATAAAGTTTCTGTAGTAATTGGCAAAACCTAGAAACCGTTGAAGGGATTTTAAGTCAGTGGGGCGGACCCACTCTGCTATCGCCTGAACCTTACACGGATCCATCTGTACATCGGAAGGAGTGACCACATAACCCAGAAATGAAACCTTTTGCACACAAAAAATACATTTTTCCAACTTAGCGAACAAAGAGTTTTTTCGCAACCGGGACAACACAAGGCGAAGATGTTCATGATGGGTGGGCAGATCTGGAGAAAAAAATCAGGATGTCATCCAGATAGACCACCATAAAGACCCCAATAACATCATGAAAAATGGTATTCATAAAACCTTGGAAGACTGCCGGGGCATTACTCAGACCGAAAGGCATAACAAGATATTCAAAGTGCCCCAGTGGTGTGTTAAAAGCAGTCTTCCACTCATCTCCTTCCCGAATCCGAATCAGATTATACGCTCCCCTTAGATCTAATTTTGAGAACCAATTAGCCCCAGAAACCTGATTCAGAAGGTCCGGAATAAGAGGAAGAGGTCCAGAGTTCTTGACCGTGATTTTATTTAATTCGCGGTAATCAATACATGGCCTTAACCCACCATCTTTTTTCTCCACAAAAAAGAACCCAGCCCCCGTTGGGGACTCAGAAGGTCTAATATGCCCAATAGCCAAGCTTTCATCAATATACTGCTTAAGTGACTCTCTTTCAGGTACAGACAGATTAAAAATACGACCCTTAGGCAGCTTGACTTTGGGCAAGAGATCTATCTTACAGTCAAAATCCCTATGAGGAGGAAGGACTTGAGACAGGGGTTTGGAGAATACATCTGCGAAATCAGAGATAAACTCCGGGATCCCAGCATCACATGCAATCGTGGTACAGAGTGAGACCTGAGACATATGGGCCTTACACTGAGGACCCCAGCGAACAAGATCCAGTGTACCCCAGTCAATAACTGGATTATGTTCCTGGAGCCAAGGCATTCCCAGAATAACGTTCACCGACAAATTTTTCATAACCAGAAAAGAACAATATTCTCTGTGTAGTGCACCCACCACCAATATTATCTCGGGGGGCGGAATTTGACCAAACCAGCACGCAATGGGGTCATATCCACACTTGATACTAGGATAGGAGGGGACAACGGAATCATGGAAGACAAAACCTGGGACACAAAATCCAAGTCGATGAAATTAGCGGCTGCACTCGAGTCCAGAAAAGCCAGACCTGTACATGAGGCTGACTGGACCTCAATAGTGCAGGGCAAAAACATTTTAGAAATTTTAGGGAGTACCTGAGCTCCTAGGCAGTCCTCCCGACAACTGCCTAGGAGCGGAAGTTTTTCCTGCTGTGACTTCTTGGGACAGGCATTTAGCTGATGTTCGGGACTCCCACAGTAGAAACATAGTCGATTCTTCCGGCGATGTTCCCTCCTCTGCTCTGGGGTGATACTGCCGAGCTCCATTGGTTCAGGCCCAGGTAGAGATGAGACCGTACTGAGGGTCGGCCGAGGAGTGGGGGACACCCGAGGTGGTAGTCTGGACCTTAGGCGTCGATCTGCCCGGATGGCGAGGGTCATAGCTTCGTTAAGAGTTTTAGGTTCTGCATGAGCTAATAATACGTCTTTTACCTGGTCTGAGAGGCCGGTCATGAATAGGTCTTTCAAGGCCTGATCGTTCCACCCCGAATCTGTCACGTACTGTCTGAACGTAGCACAATATTCTTCCGCCATTTGTCTACCCTGACGGAGGGATAACAAGTGGGAAACCGCTAACGTAGGTCGGTCTGGTTCATCATAAATCTGACCCAGTGCAGACAAAAAACTGTCCAGAGAAGAGCGCAGAGGTGAATCAGGAGGTAAGGAAAGCGCCCAATTTTGCGGGTCACCCCGCAGGAGAGACATAACCAGCCCCACCTTTTGCGCTTCTGTCCCAGAGGACCGAGGTCGTAAAGAAAAATAAAGTTTACACCCTTCTCGAAATGAAAAAAATTTCTTACGGTCGCCGGAAAAAAGGTCGGGAAGGGGAACCTTAGGTTCAGGTGCAGGTGACTGAACGGCCGGAGGTGGCACCGGGACCATAGCATACATGTCTTCCTGAACCTGCAGGCGGATAGCCAGATCTTGAACCAACTTGGTCAAGGCCTGGACCTGCGCGACGACAGCTGACATAGGCTCCATAGGTGGAGTGAACGCCGCTGGACGTATGCAGGTTGCAGGCCTCTTTTGGCCAGTGTTTCTGTCAGGGCTGGGATACACAGATAGGGGTAAGTGATCCCTAAGCTTAAACCCAACCCCTTTCCCTGCCTATTGCCCACTCAGGCTAACCCCTGAGTCGACAACCAGAAGACTTGAAATACACTAGAAAAAGTGCAGGGGAAGGGAAGACAAACAAGACAGACAAACAATAATCAAATGGGAAGTCAGGTAGCCGCGTCAAAACCAGGAGAGTACGTCAGGAACAAAATCAGCAAGCAAAGAGAAGTCAAAAACACGCCAAGGGTCAAGGAACAACAAGAGTCTAAACTGCAGAGCAAAAATAACAACCAGGTAGTAGCAAGAAAACTCCAAACACTGGCAGCTAGGTAAACATTAGAGGGCCTTAAATACCTAGCAGACCCCACCCAACCAGCTGACTGGGAGGAGAAAGCAAGGAACCAAAACTTAACTCATGAGATACCAAATGAACAGAAAATAAACAGACACTATATTGCTCGCGTTTTCCGGCGACCAGTAACAGGCCGCGAGCGAGAGTGCGCACCAGCCACGTCCCTGGCACTTATGACCGTCGCGTGCGTCCCCTGCCTGGGACGCGCATCCACAGCCAGAGACCGCCGGCTGGAGGAGGAGCCTGCCGAAATAGCGGACGAAGCCTGACCACGGGCAACCACCTCGCCACCAGAGTCAAAGACAGGACCAGCAGAACGGGTGCAATGACTGCCGGTCCTGACACTTACATTCTATGAGGTTAACGTAGGAGGAGTAAAACCCAGGCAGATGCTATATTAGTAATGAGAAATGAGTAATTGTGGCTTCTCATACTAAACTCTCAGATAGCTTTCCAGTTACTAGCATGACACAGTAAAGATAGTATGACACAGTAAAGATAGCTCTTTGTAAATATTCTATAAGAAACTAATATGATGAGGAATATTCCTGGCAAATGTTATTCAGAGCTTAGAAAAGTTTTGTCACAATAGTGAAAGTCAATTTCAAAGTAAATGTTAAGGTTCCACAACTGCTTCGTGGGTGCACAACAGTCGAGGAAATGTGAAGCAGCAACTACGAGAAAAAAGTTGGCTGCAATCACAAAAATTTGCTATTTTATTCAAAATATCAAAAAGGCAGCACTCCAAAATCAATTAAAAATAAAAAAAAAGATGGTTTTATTCACCCATGTGGATATGCGACGTTTGGACTTAGCACTAGAGCATTTCTTAAACAATTATACAGTACAAGTGAACAGATCAGATATAAATACAAAGTACATGTGCAATAAATCATGAATCAATATACATAAATAAACATAAAAAAACAAAAATAAAGTGCTAAAAGTGCCATTCATACAATTGTGCACAAAATTATCACATCCCTATATATAATACAGTGAGCACACCAAATCACATAATACCATGATTAATATGCATTATAAAACATGACTGCACCTGTATACTTAATATGCACATGATTATTCAATGAATAAATCAAATAATTCGGCTCACCAGGGGGACAAACATGGCATCAGAGCGCCTGTCCATCAAGGGTAGAGGAGGTGGAGAAAATCCAAAAAGTGTATTGAGCATGTCTGACATGCACACTGCCACTCTGGATTGTGTGGAAGCCATCTTGGAAAGGGGAAGACAAGAGAGCAAAATGCTCTATAGAGGGGTTCTTCAACTCCAGTCCCCAGGGCCCACCTGTCGATCATGTCCCCAGGATCTCACTAGTATTGAGCAGATGACACAATCAGTGTCAATGCATCAGGACCCACCACAGGCATTCATTCAACTATCACATGACCAAAATAGTCACCGATTGTTAGCCTATCTTGGGTTTTCAGTTTACAGTCTGTGCCACTTATACGTCTGTTTTTCAGCACCGCATTGAAGTTCCATGGGCCTACCAGAGGAATTGATTTTTAAGACCCACCTTCTCTGCATGAGTAGTGGCCAAGTAGGTGCAGGAGCGTAGGATGGGAATGGTAGTGGCTCTGACTGTTAAACAGTCAATTACAGTGGCTTTCCTCACACCATTGCTCCCTAGGGCCATTCAGTAATAGGAGGACAAACCCTTTCCTCCCCTGGGACACACCATGATGTTGGGGCTTCTGGCTAATGGTAATCAGGTGCTCGTGATGTTAAGTGTATGGGTGCAAAGCAGGGCGTGTAGCATGGCCAGCATATGGTGAAGGAGTCAGTAACCAGGCCAGATGTAGTAGAAAAATCATATATATCTATACTGAAGTGGAAAATAGGAGTTATGGTACAGCCATCAATAGCAAAACACAGTTCCAACTGTACACAGTGCGATTCTTCCCAGATAACGATGTATGGATTTAGGCCTAGTATAGGCATATTTCAGTACAGTAAATGACCTCCTTTGTTCTCTAGGTATCTCCTTGTTTCTCCTCATCTACTGTAGATCATGCAGAGATCAGTAAGTCTCTGTAGCTTTTTGGGCATTAGAAGTGTCACGCTCTGGTGTGGAGGGGAAAACCACACCAAGTGTAGGAGGGAAGGGGATGAGGTCAAGAAACAAATAAAGGGAAAAGGTCACCTCCTGCAGGAAATCCTGACACCAATCCTGACTGACTGAGTTCATACACAGGAACCTAAACCAAACTAACCCTATAGGACCCTGCAACTACCGACAGGGCTGAGTCTACCCATTCCTCCAAAAGGAAGGACAAACAGGAGTCTCCCAAAGGCCAAATAACACAACAGGGAAAAGCAGGGTAAACACAAAAGGGAAATTGGACACTTATCTTAAAGAAGAAATGGAAGCAACCGGATCTCAGGAGAGAACCAAACCAATCCACCAGAATGTCCACAGAAACTATAAACCACAAGTAACTGTGGTAGAAGCAGAAACAAATAGGGGAAGGACAATTACCACGCCCACGACAGCTGAGGGGAAGGGGTGTGGTAAACAGCAACACAAAAAGGAAAACAAGTCAGATTATGTCACACCAACTTTCTGCAACCTGTTACAGGAATGACCGTGACATTACCCCCCCCCTTTTACGGGTGATCTCCGGGCACTCAGGCCCAACTTTATCAGGATGAGACCTGTGAAAAGCTTTCACCAAATGACTTTCATTCACGTCAGATGCCTGTACCCATGTCCTCTCCTCTGGTCCATAACCCTTCCAGTGAACAAGATATTGAAGAGTCCTATGGAGAACTCGAGAGTCATAATCTTGGCGATCTGGAATTCTTGGACCTAACTTCCACGAAGGAACTTTCAACTTAATGTTTCTTGTGGACAGCCACACAGAATCACCCACACCTAGGTCCGGACCATTCATACGTTTCCTGTCAACCACACATTTGTACTTGTTACCCATATTTATCAAGTTATTTTGAATTTTCCGCCATATAGAGGACAATGATGACGAAAAACGTTCTTCCTCAGGAATACCAGATGTATCAGAACCAGAAAATGTGCTGCGGGTGAAACCCATATGCCCCAAAAAACGGCTACTTGCCAGTGGACTCCTGTCTACGATTGTTTATGGCAACTCCGCCAAGGACAAAAACGAGGACCACTCCTCCTGATTCTCAGAAACAAAACATCCCAAGTAAGTCTCCAGACTCTGATTAGTACACTCTGTCTGTCCGTTCGACTGAGGATGAAAAGCCAAAGAGAAGGACAGTTGTAGCCCCAGACGAGTACAGAACGCCCTCCAGAATCTGGAAACTAACTGAGTCCCACGATCCGAAACCACGTCAGTGGGAATGCCATGGAGTTTCACAATATCGTCAACAAATACTTGTGCAAGTGTTTTAGCATTAGGTAGGCCAGGTAAAGCAATGAAGTGCGCCATTTTACTAAAACAATCAACTATCACCAGGATAACTGTCTTTCCAGACGAATCAGGCAGGTCAGTGATAAAGTCCATAGAAAAGTGAGTCCATGGTCTGGACGGGATGGGCAACGGAATTAGGGGTCCAGAAGGTCGAGTATGTGTCACCTTAGCGCGTGCACAGACACTACAGGCCGACACATAGTCTTCCACACACTCCACACACGCAGACCTGGCCACCAGAATCTACGAGAGATGAGTTCGACAGTGGATTTACTCCCAGGGTGTCCCACATGTTCCGTACAGTGATGTTCTTCAAACACCTTATGACGCAATTCAGATGGAACAAACAATTTCCCAGGGGTGCAAGACTCCCGTGCGTCTCCCTGCCTCTAACACCTTAGCCTCAAGATCAGGGTAAAGAGAGGATATCACCACCCCTTCTGACAAAATAGGACTCGGATCTTCAAAATCACCACCTCCGGGAAATGTGACAAGGCATCACCTATGTGACAAGGCATCCGCCTTGACATTCTTAATCCCAGGGCGATACGTGACAATGAAATTGAATCTGGTAAAGAACAAAGACCATCTGGCCTGCCTTGGGTTAAGTCGTTTAACTGACTCCAGGTAAGGCAGATTCTTGTTATCAGTGAATACCGTGATAGGGTGAATCGCCCCTTCCAACCAATGACGCCATTCCTCAAAAGCCAACTTAATGCCCAGAGGCATCGGGACTCCCATCTACGGAAGCCCAGGAGACCCAGCCACAGCGCTGGGTCTCCTAGGCAACGGTCAGCGTCTCACAGTGTGAGACGCTGACAGTTGAATGCAGCACAATACAGATGTATTGTGCTGCATTCAATCAGGGATCAGACCCTGAAATGTTAAAGTCCCTTACTGGGACATAAGTGGAATGTAAAAAAAAAAGTTAAATAAAAGTGTTTTAACAAAAAAAAAAAAAAATAATAAAGTTTCAAAAAAAAAAAAAAAGCCCATTCCCCATAAAGAAACACATAAAAATAGAAAAAAAAAAAATATATACATATTAGGTATCGCCACGTCCGTAAAAACCTGCTTTATTAAAATATCACATGATCCAGCCCGCCCGGTCAACACCGTAAAAAATAAAAAATAAAAACTGTCTAAAAAAAGTAATTTTTGGTCACATTTCATCACAAAAAATGTAATACCATGCGATCAAAAAAGTGTATGCCCCCAAAAATAGTACCAATCTAACCGTCATCTCATCCCGCAAAAAATGAGCCCCTACCCGAGACAATCGCCCAAAAAATAAAAAAACTACAGCTCTCTGACTATGGTGACCCTAAAACATGATTTTTCTTTGTTTCAAAAATGGTATTATTGTATAAAACTTAAAAAATAAAAATAAGTATACATGTTAGGTATCGCCACGTCCGTAAAAACCTGCTCTACAAAAATATAGCACGATCTCTCCCCTCAGGTGAACACTATAAAAAATAAAAACTGTCTAAAAAAAGCCATTTTTTGTCACATTTCATCATAAAAAATGTAATACCAAGCGATCAAAAAAGCGTATGCCCCCAAAAATAGTACCAATCTAATCGTCATCTCATCCCACAAAAAATTAGCCCCTACCTGAGACAATCTCCCAAAAAATAAAAAAAACTACAGCTCTATGACTATGGAGACACTAAAATGTGATTTTTTTTTTGTGCTTCAAAAATATTGTGTAAAACTTAAATAAATAAAAAAAAGTATACATATTAGATATTGCCGCGTCCGTAACGACCTGCTCTATAAAAATATCACACGATCTAACCTGTCAGATGAATGTTGTAAATAACAAAAAATAAAAACAATGCCAAAACTGCTAGTTTTTGTTACCTTGCCTCACAAAAAGTGTAATATAGAGCTACCAAAAATCATATGTACCCTAAAATAACAAAACTGCCAACTTATCTCATAGTTTCCAAAATGAGGTCAGTTTTTTGGAGTTTCCTACTCTAGGGGTACATCAAATGTGACATGGCAACTTAAACTTTTTCCAGTGAAATCTGCCCTGGCGTTCCTTTCCTTCTGCACCCTGCCGTGTGCCTGTACAGCAGTTTACGATGACAAATGGGGCATTTCTGTAAACTACAGAATCAGGGTAATAATTACTGAGTTTTGTTTGGCAGTTAACCCTTGCTTTATTCTCAGAATAAAATGATTCATATGGAAAATCTGTCAAAAAAAGTGAAATTCGGAAATTTTGGCTACATTTTCCTTTAATTCTTGTGGAACACCTAAAGGGTTAAAAATGTTTGTAAAATCAGTTTTGAATACCTTGAGGGGTGTAGTTTCTAAAATGGGGTCATTTTTGGGTGGTTTCTATGATGGAAGCCTCACAAAGTGACTTCAAACCTAAACTGGTCCTTAAAAAGTGGGTTTTGGAAATTTTGTGAAAAATTTCAAGATTTGCTTCTAAATTTCTAAGCCTTCTAACGTCCCAAAAAAATAAAATGTAATTTTCAAAGTGATCCAAACCTGAAGTAGACACATGGGGAATGTAAAGTCATAACTATTTTTGGAGGCATTACTATGTATTTTAAAAGTAGAGAAATTGACATTTGGAAATTTGGAAATTTTTCTAAATTTTTGGTAAATTTGGTATTTTTTTATAAATAAGAATGAAATATTTTGACTCAAATTTACCACTGTCATGAAGTACAATATGTGACGAGAAAACAATCTCAGAATGGCCTGGATAAGTAAAAGCGTTCTAAAGTTATCACCACATAAAGTGAGACATGTCAGATTTGCTAAAAATGGCCTGGTCCTTAAGGTGAAAAATGGCTGGGTCCTTAAGGGGTTAAAGAAGAAATGGAAGCAACCGGATCTCAGGAGAGAACCACACCAATCCACCAGAATGTCCACAGAAACTATAAACCGCAAGTAACTGTGGTAGAAACAGGAATAAATAGGGGAAGGACAATTACCACACCCACAACAGCTGAGAGGAAGGGATGTGGTAAACAGCAACAACACAAAAAGAAAAACAAGTCAGATTATGTCACATGTGCAAGCCTAGCCAACTTTCTGCAACCTGTTACAGGAATGACCGTGACAATAAGAAGGAGTCACAGTTTCCTCTCCCTTCCAAACTCTCCATATGGCTAGAGCTAGGGGTGGAGCCAGTCCACACCTGCTCTCCTACAAGGGCTAAGCCAGGATTATTAACCCTGGTTGTGCCTTCCATAAATGGTTATAGTGGGTGCAGTACATAGCATGATATAATTTTACATTACATAATATAAAGAGATGAACACTTTTCAGATACTCCTCGCTCTGGGGTACTGCACATACAGGACCTACTGCACAGGGTAGTATTCCTACTGAATCCCTTTGCAGCTGCACATATGGTATATCCAGTCAGCTGAAGTTGTCCTTTTGGGGGTTTATTATTGGTTCATTATTGTGTCCAAGTCCAGTCCGACCCTGCTATTATGACCCCTAGTTATTGCTTGGGACCCTCACGAACAGGGGTGTAACTACCATAGCGGCGGACCATGCGATTGCTATGGGGCCCAGGGCAAGAGGGGGCCCAGTCTTAGTTGAGATTATCTCCTCTTCTACTGGGAATGAAAACTTGGTCAGGACTCTACCCTCTAAAGGAACAACTTTTAGCAAATGAAGCAGTGGGAAAATGGCCCAAGGGTCATTGAAAGGGGTTTAGGCAGAAACCCTTCTGTCCTGTGTGGGTGCCCTGGTTTGATCCTTGCTATGGGGCCCTTACTTCTCTATGTACGCCACTGCTAACAAATCACAAGAATTGAGTCCCCTCTCAAAATGGATTAATAGTATGCATTGCTCCGGGCCTTTCTGTAGGAGTCTTGGAGATAGCGGAGCATTGTACTTGGCAGTCCCATAGACAGTGAATGGAGTGGTGGCAAAACGTTGTTTTTACTAAAGGTACTTTTACACGAGTAGATGATTGGTAGAATTGAGCGATGTACAAGTCATTTCTTGGTGTAGCAAACGTTTTAACAATCACCCTTTAGATGCGCCGATTGCATATTCCATCGTTTGTAAAGCATTTACACAAAGTGATGTGCAACTTAAGTGGCGTGCTTTAACACACATACGGTGTAATGGTCTGTAATTGTGCATGCAGCGAATGATTCCATGAAATTGTTAACGTCCAACGTTCATTTTTGTGCTCACACAAACGATCGAACCAACAAGAAATCGATCATTCATTGCTTTTACACTGTTTGATAATCATGCAGTTTGGCTCGATTTAACGATAATTTACACAATAATCAGCTTGTGTAAAGGTACCTTAACTATATAGGTGATTACAATGATTTGGAAAAAATAGTAGTGAAAATGCAATAAAATCATGATAAAAACAGCACTTGTGAATGGGGCCTTGAACACTGAAGAATTCACATTCAGTTGTTCCATAATTATCAATGTAAGATGATAGTATAGATAGTAGTATAGTCATCCTACAAAGAAGCTTGCGTCCACTGTTAAAACAAATTTTATTTATCCACGTTAACACCACATATGCAACACATGCAGAAAAAATGCTGCCTGCTCACGCGTTTCAGACTGTGCCCTAAATGATAGTTTTGGCTAAGAAAAAAAATTTCTGATTCTTTCAGTTAGAGAGAAAAAAACATGACTGCTATAGAATATGCCACACGTTATTTCATTGCTCATTTGCTGCCTCAGATAACAGCAATACTGTATAATATCTTGATGAATCATATGAATCTTACATACAGTATGACCACCTGGGTTCTGTAACTGACCGTGATTAAGTAACATACAGTGTGATATAAGTTCTGCTGACTGGAGACTACTCTCTTCTTAGATGTGCTGTGCTACAGGGGTGACGTATTCCAGTGAAATCCTCTGGACAGAAACCAATTTGTTGCGGCTGCATTTGGCTATTTCAGCCTTATAGACCACAAGGTTGGCTCTGAACAGATTGGCAGATTGATTGGTAAAAGAGAGTTTTGCCCAGGACATGTAAGGAAAGAAATTACTTCAAGTTCTCCGCATGTGTAAGTGAATAAGAATGGAGATTGCCAAGCGTTGATGTACGGAAAGAGCTAAAGACCTAGATGTTCCTAACTGCTGGCAGCCACCAATAAGTCATGATTTAGATATAATTTTGGACAGGCACTGTATATCCTGGCCTGCTCTTGTGTCACTGACAAAAAACTATTCATTGTATTTCACATTTTCAAAGTCTTCGGGGATCATTTATTAAGACCGACATTTTAGACACCTCTCTTAATAAAGCCCCATAGCTGGTGGTGGATCCGGCGAAGTTATGACCAGGCGCAGGCTGGCTTACAGTTAGACCATTTTGTATGCTTAAACCAGGCGTAGAAAAGGAATGATACGGGCCTACCGGCCCATCCCCTTCCCCGCCCACAGCATGCCACAATTTTAGACCTGGCGTGAGCAGGCAATAACCTAACCGTTACACCGCAATCTGCACTTGAAATACGCCTAATATAGTTGTGCCTAGTATGTGTAAGACGGAGATTCAGATTTTCTTATCGACTGCTGATTGAATCTTAGATTTGTCATTTTAACCACGTCCTCAATTGTGAAATTTTTAGAATGGTTTTTAAAAGTAATTTAAAACGTATTATTGTCCTGCCTTTAATTTTTCCCATAGACTGCATGGAGTTTTTATGTTCTTCCTGTGTTTTCTTGGGTTGGGACCTTAGATGGTGAGCCCCATTGAGGTCAAAGTGATGCTAATGTCTGTAAAGCGCTGAAGAATATGTCAGCGCTATGTAAGTGAGTTGAATAAATGAATAAAAATACATTATAAACACTACAAAAATGCTGCAAAAACATCCCAAAGAACCTATGTTCAGTCGTCAGTCCAGGTCTACGCATTTCGAACCTAACTGGCTTTTGTTCTGGACATACTATAGGACTGATTATGGATCTATCACCTGTGACATTTGCAACTTCAAGATCGAATACAAAACTCATACAAAGTAAACAAATAGTAAACAAATTTCAACAGTTTAAAGTTGTGCCACCATTAAATCTTATTTCAATATAATTCAGCATGAAAAACTTTTGGAATCTGCATAGTAATGTGCATGTCCACATACTGATGTGGTCGCACATGCTCAGTTCAGCCCTTCAACTGTCAGTATCCCCACCTACTTTTAGAAGCCAGTTGACAGTTACAGGGGTAGAGCTGCAGTAGAAAGGACACACTCCTTAAGAAAGGACATCCCTCCCAAGAAAGAACGCATCCCCTGCCTGCCTGAAGAGAATATAGCAGAGTAATAGGTACAGGGATTGTTCTAGCTTTGTTAGAAAGAGATTGTCATGTACAATATAAGGTCCTTTTTTTCAACATGAAGAGTGGAAATAAAAATAAAAATTCCCCTTGATGATTATTTTATTGTGTATACCTACAGTTAGGAGAATTCCTATAGACCAGAATCACTCATATCTTTCTTTGTATGAACAAATCTCACAGCCAAAGTTTACAGGCACACTTTATTCTCGGGTTCAGTACAATATGGGTTCAGTACAATTATAGCAATACCAAATACATATAGTTTTTCTTTACATTTTACTACTTTTGCACAATAAAAACTTTTAAAAAATGTTTTTGCATCGCCACATCCCAAGACCCATAACTTTTTAAAAAAAATTCTTTCTATGAAGGGCTTGATTTTTGTGGGATGACTTAGATGCCTTAAGTCTAAATGGTTTAATGGCCAGGATCAGCACTTCTGCCAGTCCAGGCCATTAGAGCAGCTGCCCGACTGTCATCTGAGAACCGCGCTCTTAGCTGAGCTGCTCAGAAGACCCATGCAGTTCTTAGACTAGGCCACCATAAAAAAGTGGCATCCTAGCCTAAGGCCCATTAGTGACCACTGTAAAAAGGCATATTGGCCATCACTAACAGGCTAATAATATGTAATATTCATATTTGTTTTTTCTGATCTTCGTTCACTACTTTGGCCTCTAAAGATGCAACTAAATATTCAGTTCTGTAACTACTGTGACTGGCTTACCAAGAGTTAGAACGTCATGTGCTACATATGTACAGAGATTCTGAGGCTCATACACCGTAAGCTGGGGATTCTCTGCAGAAGGCAACAAAGCCTTTGCATTAGGAACAGCCTGTCACTAACACACTGTTGATTTGTAGTGACTTATCCATTCATTTGGGACGCAAAAATGTTGCAAATCTCCTAGCATCTGTCTTAATGTTCTGCTAGTTTGATGGCCTCTGGGAATATACTAAATTATGTCCCAGGGATATTGTTACTTGAAATATATATGTTTTTTTTAAATCTAAATTAGTTCTGTTTCTGAGGTGTACAGACATCTGTCTCTATTGTCTGCCGTGTCTGTTTACAGATTTCCTCTGCATTCCAGGCTACTCTAGGAAATGCTTATTCACTGGGTTTATTTAGTAAAATATGTTACTATTGTTATTTTTTGTAAAATCCAGTAACTTACCTGTGTATGGGGAAACACTGATTATAAGCATTGCTTATTTTGATAACTTTTATAAATGACAAAATTATTAAACCTCAAAAATTTAGCTTTGGTTTAATTTAAAAGCTGATCCACCCCCTTCCCTTAGATTTGCATTTATAGGCTTTCAGGAAACTGACACCTTTGCTGCCAAGTGCAGTGAGTCCTCACATATCTCTTGTCCATAGGCTGTGTCTAGTATTACAGCAATGCATAATAATAATAAAATGTATTAATATAGCGCAACCATATTCCGCAGCATTTTACAATTCAGAGGGTTCATGCACAAACCAAAAGACATCACAATGTAACTGGCTAATATACAGCTGAAACACTAGGAGTGAGGGCCCTGCTTGCAAGAGCTTACAATCCATGAGGAAATAGGGGTGACAGTAGTTGATTTTGATATGTAGTAATTGAGACATTTTTCTACTGAAAGCAGTGGTGTAGGCCGATCTACTTCGGGTCTAAGGTTAAGGTCTAAGGAGTTGGTGGGTGAGGGAGGAGTACTCAGGGAACAGTCAGTTAAGCTTGCATGATAAACCTGCCTGAAAAGATGTGTTTTTAAGGCATGTTTGAAAGGAGAGAACGTGGGAATTAACCTGATATTCCAGGGCAGAGCATTTCAGAGAGTAGGTGTAGCTTGAGAAAAGTCTTGAAGACGGGAGTGAGAGGTACAAATTATGGAGGATTTTAATCTCAGAACACTAACAAAACGGAGAGCGTGAGTCGGGTAGTGGATGGAAATGAGGGAGGAGATGTATGGAGGTGCAGCACTGTGGAGAGCTTTGTGGGTGAGAAGTAACCTGTATTCTGTGGTGCATTGGCAACCAGTGAAGTGACTGGCACAGACTAGAGGCATCAGTGTAGCGGGTGGATAGATAGATGAGCCTGGCTGTTACATTTAGGAAAGACTGTAGGGGGGATAGCTTAGTGAGAGGGAGACCAATTAGTAATGAATTACAGTAGTCATGACAAAAATGAATCAAAGCAAAATCAAGAGTTTTGGCCATTTCCACCATAAGAAAAGGGCGGAATCTGGAGATATTCTTGAGTTGCAGACAACAAAAGCGAGCAAGTGATTGTATATGGGGAACAAAGGAAAGATCGGAGTCAAACATGACCCCAAGTCAGTGGGTGTGCTGCCCAGGAGTTATGATAGTGTCACAGACAGAAATTGAAATATCAAGTTTAGGTGGGTTAGTAGATGGGGGAAAGACAAGAAGTTCAGTTTTTGAAAGATTCAATTTTAGATGCAGAGAGGACGTGATATTAGAGACAGCTGTCAGACAATTACTGGTGTTTTGTAGTAAATGTAGGATGAAATGTATAGTTGGATATTGTCAGCATAGAGATGGTACTGAAAGACAAATCTACTGATAGTCTGTCTGATGGGGGCTATGTAGAGAAAGAAGAGTAGAGGACCTGGGGCAGAACCATGAGGAACCCTAACATCAAGAGGAAGAGGAGAAGACATAGAGCTAGCGAATGATAAACTAAAGGAGCAGTCAGACAGATAGAACAAGCAGAGAGAAGTGTCCATAAGGCCAATAGAGTGAAGCATGGTGAGGATGAGTTTGTGGTCTACCATATCAAACGCTTCAGAGAGATCCAGAAGACTGAGTAGAGAGTAGTTGCCATTCTGTTTTGCTGTCAGGAGATCGTTAGACACTTTAGTAAGGACAGTTTCTGTAGAATGGAGAGGGCGAATGGCAGATTGTAAGGGTTCAAGAAGAGAGTAAGCAGAAAGATAGCTTATTAAACCAGAGTAGACGAGATGTTCCAGGCGTTTAGAGATGAAGGGGAGGTTAGAAACAGGCCAGTACTTAGCAACACAGGTCAGGCCAAGAGATGTTTTTTTAGTAGTGGGACTATAATAGAATGTTTGAAGGAGGATGAGAAGATACCAGAAGAGAGAGAGAGGTTAAATATTGTAGTAAGGCGAGCAATGATAGCTGGGGAAAGGGACTGAAGAAGGTGTACTTGAAGCTGAACTTTAACACCAAATGCTGCCTATAGATGCTAGAGTTTGTGTCTGGCATTCTCACACTGATAAACATTAAATTTATCTGTCGAATTGCACAAAATATAACAATTTTTCAAATAAAATAAATAGAAAGTTCTTATGGTGCCCCCTGCTGTTTTTTCAATCCATTTTGGAAAATGAACTGTTTCTGATTGGCTAGCCTGCACAATCATGGGAATCATTCTGCCACCTGTGTACAAGTGGATCCAGGTCAGCTATCGAGCAGTTGTAAACTTCAGCTCTGATATATGGGTTCACATCACATTTCTATCATCTGCTTGGCAGATCCATTTAATAGATAACAAAAAAATTGATGCAAATGGATGCCAACTGAAAGGTAACCATTTGCATCCATTTTACATGACTTTCGTGTTAAAGAAACAAACATATCCATCGATGTTCAAATTTTTTTTTAACAGGCACAGAAACAGTCTACCATGCTTTCTTGCCTAGCAAAAATGGGCAGTGCCAAATTAACTCATGCGTTTTTTGTATACATTAAACCTATAGGAAAAAGATTTTTATAAAACACAATTAAATATGGCATAATTCACGATCAGACATATAATATAAACTAGTGTAAGGCTTCATACACATATTATGGATCTGTGATGCACAACTAATTTTGCTTTCCATATCATGCGCCTATGCATTTGCATTGCAGCTTTTTATATAATAATCCACTGGCATAGAATTTAAACTAGTTTAAATTTAAAATCATTCTGCAACAGGACAACAACCCCAAACTTACAACCAGTGTCATTAAAGGGGTTCTCCAGGAATTAAGAAAATGAAAATACTTAAATGTTACTTCATTATAAATATATATCCAAGTACCTTACATTAGTTATAATGTATAAAGAGCTGCCTCATCCTCCTGGCTGCTCTGCTTGTCAGGGATTATGATCCTAAATACAGATGATAAGATCTTTAGCTGAATCTCTGTGGGAATGGAGTTCATGAGCAGATGTGGCTAATAAGCAGGAGGGAGGATGAGGCAGCTCTTTAGCTCAGTGTTGTGAAGTAACCTATCCTGCTGTGTGTTTAGGACAGGTTTTGTGTGCACTAATAGGGCGGCGGCCATTTTGTTTCTCCTAATCATTGCTCCCTAGACAAAATGAGCTATTATAACTAATGAAAGGTATTTGGGAAGATATTTATAATAAAGTAATGTTTACATATTTTCATTTTCTTTCAATTCCCAGAGAACGCCTTTAAGAACTATCTTCAGTGTAAAGAAGTACAAGGAGTCTTGGAAATGATGATATGGCTTTGATCTCAACATGATCTAGTCTGTGCAGGATTACATGAAGAGACAGAAGGATCTGAGTAAGCCTACATTCATAGAAGATCTGTGGTTAATTCTCCAAGATGTTTGGAACAACCTCCCTGCCAAATCCATTCAAAAACTGCCTGCAAGTGTGCCTAGAACTGATGCTGTTTTGAAGACAAGCAGTGGTAACACCAAATATTGATTTGATTTACCTTATTTTTTGGATTATAAGACACACTTTTTTCCTCCAAAAGTGAAAGGAAAATAGCATTGTGTCTTATAGGCCAGAGCTAATGACCATTTCCATTATGGAAGCAGTCATCAGCACGCAGGAGGCACAGGGAGCGGTAAGATAAGTGATGCATTGGCTCTACTCACCCTCCCTGGTCTTCTTCTGGGCCCCGCGCTGCATGGTGTCCTGACTGAATACAGCATCAGGATGTAGTGCACATAGGCTCACACTATGACCTGACTCTGTGCGACATCAGGTAACAGAGCAGTGCAGGCCAGAGGAACATCAGGAAGTGGTGATTGAGTGGCAGCGCCATCCAGAGCAAGCTCCATCTGAAGGTCTGATGGCGGTCTGATCCAAGGCTGATGGGGGTCTGATCTGAGGCTAATGGGGGTCTGATCTGAGGCTGATGGGAGTCTGATCTGAGTCTGATAGAGGTTGGGGGAGGGTCTGATGGGGGGCTAAACTGAGGCTGATGGATATTGGAAGTTGTGATCTGAGGCTGATGGAGCTTGGTGGTCTGAGAGTCTGATCTAAGGCTGATGTTGGGTTTGATGAAGAATGGGGTCTGATTTGGAGGTCTGGTGAGAATTGAGGGTTTGATCTGAGGTCTGATTTTTTTTTTCTTATTTTCCTTCTGCAAATCCTAGTTGCGTCTTATAGTCTGGTGCGTCTTATCGTCCGAAAAATACTGTAGATTTCTCTGGCGTTCGTTGACTTTTTGCATTTTGTCTATTAATAAAAAAACTACTAACTAATAACACTTCTATTTTTGAAAGCATTCTTACTTTGCAGCATTTTTTCCACACCTATCTAAAACTTTTGCACGGTACTGTACGCAAACTCTAAAAGAAATGGAAAAGAAGGAAATGCTTTAAGAATACATAACACCAGGTATATCCACTTGCCAGATTGTTGGTGAGGTAGCCTGGGCTGTGTTTTCAGAGAAGCGCCCGTCACAGGGCAACTATTTTATTGATCACTGCCAAAACAGCTGTAAAAGACAAGAAATATGTTAAGAAAGTGAAATCCAGGAAATCACAAACTTCAAGACAAGTGTAGCAAATCTAGACACAAAGGAAATAAAAGCAAACATTATTCAGTATGGCCTACCTCCCTTCACAGCAGGTGAAAGATCATGTAATACTCTTAAACAAGCACAATATGCTTAGTCCTATGTACGACCCACATACAGTACTATGCAGACAGCTGATTACCATGTCATTAGGACTGGTAATACTAGGCTGATCTCATGAATACAATCACACATAGCACTTGGTGTACCCACTGATAAATATATTGCAAGGTAAGGGGAGAATAATGAAAAGTACAATATTTACAGTCTTTTATTATCATGCGGTATTATATATCATTTGTCAAAAACATAAGAACAAAAAAGTGTTTAGGAATGTTGGTCAGCTAAAGCAGTACTTTTAGGCTCTGTTCAGATTGATGTTTTTTTTACCAGCCTATCATATTTAGACCTTATGCACACAACTATATGTGTTTTGTGGTCAGCAAACTGTGGATAACGACTGTGTGCATGCCGACATTTTTTTCACTTCTTTAGAAATGTCCCATCATTGTCTGCAAAACGGACAAGTACAGGGTGGGCCATTTATATGGATACACCTAAATAAAATGGGAATGGTAGGTGATATTAACTTCCTGTTTGTGGCACATTAGTATATGGGAGGGGGAAACTTTTCAAGATGGGTGGTGACCATGGCTGCCATTTTGGATCCAACTTTAGTTTTTTCAATTGGAAGAGGGTCGTGTGACACATCAAACTTGTTGAGAATTTCACAAGAAAAACAATGGTGTGCTTGGTTTTAACGTAACTTTATTCTTTCAGGAGTTATTTACAAGTTTCTGACACTCTTCACACACTGATAGCAACACCGCAGAAGAAATGCTAGCACAGGCTTCCAGTATCCATAGTTTCAGGTGCTGCACATTTTGTATCTTCACAGCATAGACAATTGCCTTCAGATGACCCCAAAGATAAAAGTCTACGGGGGTCAGATCGGGAGACCTTGGGGCCCATTCAACTGCTACATGATTATGTGTTTCCCTCTTTATGCACTGAAGCTGGCACATTCCCTGAGTTTGTCCAGCAAGATGGTGCACCATCACATTATGGGTGTCAGGTCCAAGCATTTCTAGATGAACAGTTTCCTGGAAAGTGGATTGGTCATCGTGGGCCAGTTCAATAGCCTCCAAGGTCTCCCGATCTGACCCCCTTAGACTTTTATCTTTGGGGGTCATCGGAAGGCAATTGTCTATGCTGTGAAGATACGAGATGTGCAGCACCTGAAACTACAGATACCTGTGCTAGCATTTCTTCTGCGGTGTTGCTATCAGTGTGTGAAGAGTGAGAGAAGAGCAGGGGCTGGCTGGCAAATTTTGGCCTGGGGGCAAGCACACAGCACTGGTCCAAGTGTAGAGGCTCACCCTTAACCTGTTTAACTCCGCCTACCATAAAGGCGGTATAGGTAAAAGGGCTTAAAATCGTTAAAAGGCGGCAGCTGGTTGTGTTTTCATGTTGGATCCCAGATACAGAACATGGCTGAGTCCGTAGCAACAGCTTGATCATTAGAGGGACCAGATTTACCAACTCCTGAGCTGAAGAGACTCCATTAACTATAATGGGGTCTGCTCATGAAGCTGCTCCTTTACCGGACAAAAAGGTCTTGCATGCAGAACTTTTCTGTCAAGTCTTTTGAACAGAATCTGTGACCCAAACGCAAATGTGAATGGATAGTATTAGACGTAT
>ONZH01016097.1:0-31351 GCA_900303285.1 Rhinella marina | reverse complement strand
AGAGAGGGCCTGTAGGGGCCCTCCTGAAAAATTGTGAAAAGAGGCCAGTTGGACCTCTAAAAAATGGCAGTTTTTTGGGGTCAGCGTTAGGCAAAGACGATATGGAGGAGGAGGAGGAGTAGAGAAGCAGGAGTAGAGAAGAGGAATCGGATACATAAGTTATTTAAATCTTTAGCTGCTTTTCCCCCGGAGGATTTGAATTCCGGTGAAATCCAGGCTTTGTTCATTTTAATAAGCGTCAGCCTGTCAGCGCTGTCAGTTGACAGGCGTGTACGCTTATCGGTGATGCGCACCAGCTGCACTGAATACCCGCTCTGACAGCACGCTAGCGGCAGGGCAGGCCAGCACCTCCAAGGCGTACAGCCCCAGTTCAGGCCACGTGTCCAGCTTTGAAAACCCAGTAGTTGTATGGAGCAGAGTGATCGCTATGGACGTTGGTATGGTCAGCTAGGTACTCCCTCACCATCTTTCTGTACAGCTCCCCCTACTCTGCCTAGACTGGGGACAGGTGACAGTGTCTTGCTGGGGTGACATAAAACTGGCAAAGGCCTTGGAGAGCGTTCCCCTGCCAGTGCTGGACAAGCTGCCTGCTCGCCTCCTCTCCCCCGCTACTTGGCCCACAGAACCATGCCCTCTGCCGCTAGCGGCGTCAGATGGGAAGAATTGTTTCAGCTTGTGTACCAGGGCCTGTTGATACCTATTCACTCTCATACTCCTTTCCTCTGCAGGGATGAGAGTGGAAAGGTTCTGCTTGTACCGTGGGTCCAGGAGAGTGAACACCCAGTAATCGGTGTTTGAAAAAAATTCTTCTAACGCGAGGGTCACGGGATAGGCAGCCTAACATGAAGTCTGCCATGTGCGCCAGAGTCCCAACACGCAAGAATTCCCTCTCCTCACTGACCTGACTCTCCATTTCCTCCTCCTCCTCCTCCTCCAAGTCCTCCTCTTCAGCCCATACACGCTCAAGAGTTAAGGACTGAGCACTGGTACCCTCTACTGTCTCGCCGACATTCTCCTCCTCTTCCTCCTCATCCTCATCCCCCTCCTCCGATAGGCGCTGAGAAACAGACCGGAGGGTGCTCTGGCTATCAAGCGACGTATCTTCCTCCACCGTCTCTTGTGACAAGCGCAAAGCATCCGACTTGATGCTGAGCAGTGATTTTTTCAACAGGCAAAGCAGCGGGATGGTGAGGCTGATAATGGCGGCATTGCCGCTAACCATCTGTGTTGACTCCTCAAAGTTGCTCAACACCTGGCAGATATCAGACATCCACGTCCACTCCTCATTGTAGACTTGAGGAATCTGAGAGACCTGACTACCAGTTCTGGTCGAAGATGACATCTGGCAGTCTACAATCGCTCTGCGCTGCTGGTAAACTCTGGATAACATGTTTAATGTGGAATTCCATCTCGTGGGCATGTCGCACAACAGTCGGTGAGCGGGCAGTTGTAGGCAGCGCTGCGCTGCCCTGAGAGTGGCAGCATCTGTGCTCGACTTGCGCAAATGCGCACAGATGCGGTGCACCTTGGTGAGCAAATCAGACAGATTGGGGTATGTCTTGAGGAACCGCTGAACTATTAGATTGAACTCGTGGGCCAGGCATGGCACATGTGTCAGTCTGCCGAGTTGCAGAGCCGCCACCAGGTTACGCCCGTTGTCACACACAACCATGCCTGGCTTGAGATTCAGCGGTGCCAGCCACACATCGGTCTGCGCCGTAATGCCCTGTAACAGCTCTTGGGCGGTGTGCCTTTTGTCACCTAAACTTAGCAGTTTGAGCACCGCCTGCTGGCGCTTACCCATGGCACTGCTGCTGCGCCTAGAGCTACCGACTGAAGGCGCCGTGCCCACGGATGGTAATTCGGTGGAGGAGATGGGGTCGGAGGAGGAGGAGGAGGCATAGTACGTCTGAGAGACCGTGACCGAGGTAGGCCCCGCAATCCTCGGTGTGGGCAGTACATGAGCGGCCCCAGGGTCAGTCTCGGTCCCAGCCTCCACCAAGTTAACCCAATGTGCCGTCAGTGAGATATAGTGTCCCTGCCCAGCAGCACTTGTCCACGTGTCCGTGGTTAGGTGGACCTTCTCAGAAACAGCGTTGGTCAGGGCACGGATGATGTTCTGTGACACGTGCTGGTGTAGGGCTGGGACGGCACATCGGGAAAAATAGTGGCGGCTGGGGACGGAATACCGAGGGGCAGCCACCGCCATGAGATTTCGAAAGGCCTCGGTCTCTACCAGCCTATAGGGCAGCATCTCCAGGCTAAGCAATTTGGAGATGTGGACGTTGAGGGCTTGGGCATGTGGGTGGGTGGAACTGTATTTCCTCTTGCGCTCCAGCGTCTGCTGTAAAGACAGCTGAACGCTGCGCTGGGACACTGCGTGGAGGATCGTGGAGGCGAAGGTGTGGTTTTCCGGCGGGGGGCGCTCGTGCCGGGGTCCTGGGCAGGGGGTTGAGTAGCAGAGGCAGTGAGTGACGCGGGGGGTTGACTAGCAGAGGCAGCGAGTGACACAGGGGAAGGAGCAGTGGTGTGACCCGCAGGAGGTGGTGAACGGCCTTGGTTCCATTGAGTGGGGTGTTTAGCACTCATATGCCTGCGCATGCTGGTGGTGGTTAGGCTAGTAGTGGTGGCACCCCTGATGATCCTGGTGTAGCACAGGTTGCACACCACAGTCCGTCGGTCATCCTCACTTTCTTTAAAGAACCTCCAGACTTGCGAACATCTAGGCCTCGCCACAGGAGCTTCACTACATGAAACAGTTGCTGATGATGCACCAGCTCTGGCCCTGCTTCTCCCTCTGGCCACACCACTGCCTCTTACAGCCTGTTCTGGTGCAGCACTCGCCTCCGCCTCAGAAGCACTGTCTTCACTCGGCATATCAACCCAGCTTGGGTCAGTCACCTCGTCATCCTCCGATTCCTCAGTCTGCTCCCTCCTCGGAATTCCTCCCCTAACAACAACTTCACCACTGTCTGACAACCGTGTCTCCTCATCGTCCGACACCTCTTTACAAACTTCTTCCACTAACTCAACATTGTCATCATCATCACCCACAGACTGCGACAGTTGGAAAACTTGAGCATCGGGAACGAGGTCAGCAGCAACCTGAGAAGTGGTTTGTGACTCTGGGAAGGGTCCAGAAAACAGTTCCTGAGAGTATGCCGGATCGCATTCCAAAAAGACAAATGTCGCACAGAGAGTTTTCTGGAACAAGCGGTAGATGATATTGGTAGCAAATGACTTGGTTGTATTCTGTGACGTACAGAAAGTGTCACCTGGTCAGTATATACGGATCGGAGCGAATGTGCTGAACTGTGACACACAGAAAGGTTACACAAAGCTGAGTAAAATGGATTTGTATCACTGAGCTAAAACAACTGAAAAAATAATTTTTTTTTTTATATTTGTTTTTTTAATTTTTTTTTACAATTTTGTTTTTTTGGGAACGTAACGTGCAGGAACTATGGTAGGACTGACTGACACCCTGTTAACGGTGGCTATTTAGTCTGCGACCCAGACAAATGTCGCACAGAGAGTTTTCTGGATCAAGCGGTAGATGATATTGGTAGCAAATGACTTGGTTGTATTGTGTGACGTACAGAAAGTGTCACCTGGACAGTATATACGGATGGGAGCGAATGTGCTGAACTGTGACACACAGAAAGGTTACACAAAGCTGAGTAAAATGGATTTGTATCAATGAGCTAAAAGAACTGAAAAAATAATTTTTTTTTTTATATTTGTTTTTTTATATTTTTTTTTACAATTTTGTTTTTTTGGGAACGTAACATTCAGGAACTATGGTAGGACTGACTGACACCCTGTTAACGGTGGCTATTTAGTCTGCGACCCAGACAAATGTCACACAGAGAATTTTCTGGATCAAGCGGTAGATGATATTGGTAGCAAATGACTTGGTTGTATTCTGTGACGTACAGAAAGTGTCACCTGGACAGTATATACAGATGGGAGCGAATGTGCTGAACTGTGACACACAGAAAGGTTACACACAGCTGAGTAAAATGGATTTGTATCACTGAGCTAAAACAACTGAAAAAATAATTTTTTTTTTTTATTTTTGTTTTTTTGGGAACGTGACATGCAAGAACTATGGTAGAACTCACTGACACCCTGTTAACGGTGGCTATTTAGTCTGCGACCCAGACAAATGTCGCACAGAGAATTTTCTGGATCAAGCGGTAGATGATATTGGTAGCAAATGACTTGGTTGTATTCTGTGACGTACAGAAAGTGTCACCTGGACAGTATATACGGATGGGAGCTAGTGTACTGAACTGTGACACACAGAAAGGTTACACGCAGCTGAGTAAAATGGATTTGTATCACTGAGCTAAAACAACTGAAAAAAAATTTTTTTTTTTTATATTTTGTTTTTTTGGGAACGTGACGTGCAGGAACTATGGTAGAACTCACTGACACCCTGTTAACGGTGACTATTTAGTCTGCGACCCAGACAAATGTCGCACAGAGAGTTTTCTGGATCAAGCTGTAGATGATATTGGTAGCAAATGACTTGGTTGTATTCTGTGACGTACAGAAAGTGTCACCTGGACAGTATATATGGATTGGAGTGAGTCAGTGCTGAACTGTGACACACAGAATGGTTCCACAGTGCTGTGTGCAATGGATTTGTATCACTGAGATAGAACAATAAAAAAAAAACAGGGTTAGATATGGCGATAGCTGCACTACTAGTGCCAGCCAGCCAAGTGACAAAAATAAATAAATAAAATGTCTTCTAGACCTTAGAAGGGCTGTTGGGTTCTTTGTGGGTGATCCCTGCCTAACAGACAACTAAATGCAGGCCCTAACACTGTCCCTGAAAGGCAGCAGCTCTATCCCTAACGACATCCAGACGGCATCTGAGCCGAGCACCGCGGCCAGTCGGTAGTATATTCCAGGGTCACCTGATCAGGCCAGCCAACCCCTGCTATCGACATGTAAGGGCCCCACGTGATGCTGGGTGGTACGCAGAGTCTCCTGGCTTGTGATTGGCTGTGTTTTTAGGCGCCAAAAAAGCACGATGCGGAAGTTGCCATTTCCTCGAGCATGGCGAGATACTCGTCCGAGCAGCGAGCACTTACAAGTACCTTAATACTCGAACGAGCACCAAGCTCGGACGAGTATGCTTGCTCATCTCTAATTGTGTGGTAATTGTCTCAAAGGCACTTTTAGCAGACCTTTTAAGTTCTATAAGTTATGAGGTGGGACCTCCATGGATCACACTTGGTTTTACATCTTCAAAATATTCCTGCACATTTTTTGCAAGGTGCATGCATTATCCTGCTGAAAAAGGGCACCACCACAGCATGTGGTCTGCAACAATGTTTTGGTAGATGGTATATGAGAAAGTCAATTCAACATCAATGCTAAGACCAAAGTTTCTCAGCAGACCACTAAGAAAAAGGCAAGCTGGTGGAGGCAGGATGATGCTTTGATATAGTGCATCCTTCCCCATGTAAGCAACACACCTACACTAAGAGGTCCACATGATGTAAAAGAAAAAAATGATATACCAGACCAAGCCCCTACCTTTTATTGTTCTTACAATGTTAGATTTTCCCCAAATGTGTCTTTTCATTTTCTTTACATCCCATGGGCACTTGCTCATACAGTAAATGTTTATTACTGCTCAATGCCATCTATATGGTACCAAAAAAATATTACCTATGCTGGTTCCAAGTGAATGTGGGCCCTTGGGTGAAAGATTGAAAGTGGTTCTCTACCTGTTCAATAGTCTGACTTGCAAAAATAGAGCATGCTAAGATTAAACCTTCCAAGCATACAAAGCCCTGACAAGACTTGCTCCATTGTTGAATATTACAGTAACTTTTACACTACAACCTTTATGTATATATTATTGTTTATCAATACTACAATTTGTATATAACTTGTACATTCTGAATTTTTATTAAGAAAAAGTGGCGTAAGTTTACATATTTTAGCAGAATATTGGCATGTTCACACCACAGACTTTATTTTAGAGAAAAGAATCTGGAAGTTTTTAGCAACTTAAGTGATTGAACAACTAAAGCATTTTTGCCTCAAGTTTACTAAAACACCTTTTTACTGATGTAATCAAAGGTGGTTTAAGCTAAACATCTGGCTTTAATCAATCATACAAGTGCATCTCAATAAATTAGAATATCATCAAAAGTAATTCAATTCAAAAAGTGAAACACATATATTGTATATAGTCATTACAAACAGATTGAACTTTTTCAAGTGTTTATTTATGTTAATGTTGATGATTATGGCTTACAGCCAAGGAAAACCCAAAAGTCATTATCTCAGAAAATTAGAATACTTAACCCAAAACACCTGCAAAGGCTTCCTAAGCCTTTAAAAAGGTCCCTCAGTCTGGTTCAGTAGGCGGCACAATCATGGGAAAGACTGCTGACTTGACAGATGTCCAGAAGGCTGTCATAGACACACTCCACAAGGAGGGTAAGCCACAAAAGGTGATTGCTAAAGAAGCTGGCTGTTCAGAGTGCTGTATCAAAACATAATCATGGAAAGTTGAGTGGAAGGAAAAAGGGTGTTAGAAAAAGGTGCACAAGCAACAGGGAGAACCGCAGCCTTAATAGGATTGTTAAGAAAAGGTTTTTCCTAAATTTGGGGGAGATTCACAAGCAGTGGACTGCTGCTGGAGTCAGTGCACAGATGTATCCAGGGCATGGGCTACAAGTGTTGCATTCCATGTGTCAAGCCACTCATGGCTAATAGACAACGCCAGAAGCGTCTTACCTGGGCCAAGGAGAAAAAGAACTGGACTGTTGCTCAGTGGTCAAAGGTGTTTATCTCAGATGAAAGTAAATTTTGCATTTCATTTGGAAATCAAGGTCCCAGAATCTGGAGGAAGAGTGGAGAGCACTCAATTCAAGCTGCTTGAGGTCTAGTGTGAAGTTTCCACAATCAGTGATGGTTTGAGGAGCCATGTCATCTGCTGTTGTAGGTCCACTGTGTTTTATCAAGACCAAAGTCAGTGCAGCCGTCTACCAGGAAATTTTAGAGCTCTTCATGCTTCCCTCTGCCGACAAGCTTTCTGGAGATAGAATTTTATATTTTCCAGCAGGACTTGGCACCTGTCCACACTGCCAAAAGTACCAATACCTGATTTAATAACCACAGTATCAGTGTGCTTGATTGGCCAGTAAACTCACCTGACCTTAACCCCATAGAGGAAGAGGAAGATGAGAGACACCAGACCCAACAATGCAGACGAGCTGAAGGCTGCTATCAAAGCAACCTGGGCTTGCATAACACCTCTGCAGTGCCATAGGCTGATCGCCTCCATGCCACGCCGCATTGATGCAGTCATTCATGCAAAAGTAGACCCAACCAAGTATTGAGTGCATTTACTGTACATACTTTTCATTTGACCAACATTTCTGTGTTTAAAAAAAATATATAGTTGGTCTAATATAATATTCTAATTTTCTGAGATAATGACTTTTGGGTTTTCCTTGGCTGTAAGCCATAATGATCAACACTAACATAAATAAACACTTGAAAAAGTTCACTCTGTTTGTAATGACTCTATACAATATATAAGTTTGACTTTTTGAATTGAATTACTAAAAAAAAAACAATTTTTTGATGAAATTCTAATTTATTGAGAAGCGCTTGTATGTATCCAAAATGGTGCATTAAAAAATATAACTTGTCCTACAAATAATAAGCCCTCATACAGGTACATTGATTAGAGAAAGAAAAAAAAAGTTATAGGTAGGTCTTGGAAAGCAATGATTAAAACATGTGAGTGGTCACTAAGGGGTTAATGTAAGCAAAGTCCCCTTTGCAAACTACAAAGGCTGTTTGTGGGAATTTTACAGGGACATTAAGGGCATGTTCACATATGTCTGAATGGGGTTTGTAAAAACCTATGCACATTCTGTAGAAACAATCTCATTCATATGTATTGAACAGCAATATTTTGATCAAAGTAAATCCCTTCTTAACCCTTTCACGACCGGAGGTTTTTTCGGTATTGCGTTTTCGTTTTTTGCTCCTTGCCTTCATACAGCCATAACTTTTTTATTTTTCTGCTCACATAGTTGTATGAGGGCTTGTTCTTTGCGGGACAAGTTGTACTTTCAAATGCCACCATTTATTATTGGATATGGTGTAGTGGGAAGCGGTAAAAAAATTCCAAATCGGGTGAAATTGCAAAAAAACCACTATTCCGCTACAGTTTTCCGGGTTTTTTATTTACGGCGTTCGCTGTTCATTAAAATTGACCAGTTACTTTCATTCTACAGGTCAGTACGAATCCAGCGGTACCTAACATGTTTAGTTTTTCTTGTGTTTTGATAGTGATAAAAAAATGATAAAGTTGGTTGTTTTTTTTTTTTTTTTTTGGTCATCATATCTTGACCCCGATAACTTTTTGGCATTTATGTGTACAGAGCTGTATGGGGGCTCATTTTTTGCGGGGCGATCTGAGGTTTTTATTGATACCATTCTGGGGTGTGTCTGACTTTTTGATCGCTTTTTATTTAATTTTTTTTAGAAAAAAAAAGTGACAAAAAACGTCAAATCGCCATTTGGACGCTTTTTTCCGCCACACAATTTGCCGTATTGGAATTTTTTTTTTTTAGTTTAAAACTACGGGCGTTTTCGGTCACGGTGATACCCATGATGTCTATATTTATTGTTATTTAGGTATTTATTTTTAATTATACGGAAAGGGGGTGATTTAAACTTTTATATTTTTTTTATTTTTTATATATTTTTTAACATTTTTTTTAATTTTTTTTTTAATTATTTGAAAGCTCAAATATAAGCTAATATATTGTACTTTTAATTTTTTCACTATGAACAATCTCTGATTTTTATCTTGAATTAAAACTCATGATTGCTCATTTCTTATCCTGGCCTGCCATCTAGTGGCCAGAATAAGAATTGCACTTTGAAAGCTGTAATCCTCACCAGCGAGGATTACAGCTTTCATAACGTGTACAGACGGCCCGATTGGCCAATCGGGTCGTCTGTACATCACCCGGAAGCAAACTGCTTCCGGGTACAGACGCCACCGGAAGCCATCAGAGGGCCCAGAAGAAAAGAGAGGCCCATCGGAAGATGCCGCCGATGGCGGTAAGTAGCCGCAAGTCTCTGCTGTTAGAAACAGCAGAGACTTGCCGGCCATGACGCCCGCCGCACCCGCGAGCGGGCGTCATGTCCCCGCACCGCCCGAGCGCCGTACATGTACGGCGCCGGTCGGGAAGGGGTTAATATACTTCTCCTATTTAAAGGGTTTCTGTCACCAGTTTTGAGCATATAAAACAGGATGACATTTGCAAGGTGCAAATGTCACCTGATGCCCAATCTGTTATTTATTTTCTTATTGCTGTCCCTGTTTTTGTAAAAAATAAACTTTTGTGATATGTAAATTAACCTTATTAGGTGCAAGGGGCAGTAACCCTGCACCTAGTAGCGCCGTTTCCCCACCTTTAGTTACGCCTCCTCGCTTGTGATGGACAGGCCCAGGCAGCTCGCTCTATCTGCTGCCGGCCCTGTCCGTGGTGCAAATTCCGCGCCTGCGCCGTGCGTCCTTCATTCGGCGCAGGCGCAGTGAGTGCCCCTGGCTGCCGGGCTCCCGGCTTCCTCACTGCGCCAGCGCCGATGACGTCACAGTCCTCCCAGAATAGAAGGCTGCCAACATCGGCGCAGGCACAGTGAGGAATGAAGGAATGAAGGATGCACGGCTCAGGCGCGGGATTTGCAGCACGGACAGGGCCGGCAGCAGATAGAGCGAGCTGCCTGGGCCTGTCCATCACAAGCGAGTAGGAGTAACTAAAGGTGGGGAAACGGCGCTACTAGGTGCAGGGTTACCGCCCCTTGCACGTAGTAAGGTTAATTTACATATCACAAAAGTTTATTTTTTACAAAAACGGGGACAGCAATAAGAAAATAAATAACAGATTGCAAATGTCATCCTGTTTTATATGCTCAAAACTGTTGACAGAAACCCTTTAATCCTTTTCTGTCCCATTTTGCAACCCAAAAAAGATGTGACAAATAAAGAATTTGTAGGGTGTCCCAGGAGATGGACCATTTCCCCTTTCCCCTTTTTGTAAATACTCATAGTGGTGCATTGGGCCTTTACTTTTCTTCTGTATGAAGAAGCATGATTTCATACTCTTGCTGCATCAGACACCATGTATATAGAGTTATTCTTCCCCAAATGCAGGGACCATTGCTTGGCACATATGACAGACAATTTAGCCTGTACAGCACTAATTGTTCATATGGCTCCATAGTAGGAAGCCAAACTGAAACTGCTGTATACTGAAAACAGCAGCAAGACTGCATGGATTTTCTTCCTGTGTGGTTTAGTTGCACCCAATTGCAATAGGAAGGAGTAGACAAGATCCACTTCCCCAGTTTTCTTAAAAATGAAAAAGATCATTGCTTTCTTCAAGATTTCTGCAAGACAGTTTGTTTCAGAGATTGCTGAAGATCCTATAGACTGACAAAAACGTCATGCAAGGTTTTTTCTTCTGTTTACTTTTGTCATTAGTCAGTGTCCCTTTTCAAGGTGGTAACACACAGGTTGATGCCTTTGTCCGATTTGCGAGTAGAGTGACAGAATCATTGCTCAATTTAATCAAACACATAAGTAGTGAAATTGGATGAGATTCACTGTTCATCTCTTCTGTCTAGATTCCAGCTCACACACAGACTGATAACAGTCATTACCTGACCGCATTCCAACCATACCTGATAATGATCCAATCATTCCAGCCTCGGTGCTATTTTGGGGCCACAAACTCTTTTAGTTGGCAAGCATTTATTTCAGTATGAGAGTAAGAAAATTCATTCAAGGATCATTTAATAAGTCGTTCCTATGGGTTATCCAAAATTGAAAGAGAAAACAGTTAAAAAAAAAAACAAGAAAAGTTTAGAAGTTTTAATAATAATTTTCAAGTAAAGTCAGAAAAATAAATCATAAAGAGAATTATTAGGAATGCTTGGCAACAATATAATTTTTACACTAATTGACCTGTGTAAATGGACCTTAATGGTAACCTTTAGGACTCATTTGTAGATAATGTAAAGTAATACATTAGACGACAGGAACACTTTCTGTCAGATGTCAGGGCTTGCTTGCCTACAGGGCCCCTTTAGAGCATACATACTTTTGAAATGGCTGATGTTTGGCACCTTTTCACAGAACAATAAGGAATGTTTTTTTCCAAAATCATTAGTATCACATAAAATATTGACATAAGAGATAAGAGATTCATGTAGGACACTACCCCCATAAGTCAGAGAATTAAAAATGATGTTCATCTCATCTTACCAAATGGCCTCATATTTATGACTACAACTGTGTGCTGTGCAGCTCTGTACTTGCAAATTGCAAAACCATCAAATTTAGATAAAACAATGATTTTAAAGGGATTTCTTTCTCTGCATGTGGTTCATTGTATATTTGCCTTTCTGTTTCTGAGATTTTTTTAATGAGAGTAGTAATAAAGCTAGTGTTCCATTTTTATCAGGCAGCAAGTTGCTCTTGAAATATTAAAAGTTAGAAAACATGAAAGTAGATACTGAATGTAGTGCCAAGAAATTAGAATAGAGATGAGCGAGCACTAAAATGCTCGGGTGCTCGTTATTCGAGACAAACTTTTCCCGATGCTCGGGTGCTCATTTCGAGTAACGAACCCCATTGAAGTCAATGGGAGACTCGAGCATTTTTGCAGGGGACCAAGGCTCTGCCTAGGGAAAGCTGGGTGAAAACCTGGAAACATCAGAAAATGATGGAAACATCACGGAAAAGGACAGGAAACAGCAGGGGCAGCATGCATGGATGCCTCTGAGGCTGCCTAATCCCACCATTACCTCAAATTCTCAGGCAACAGCATGGTGCTTACCCTCATGGCAATTGTGCTCACCCAGACCAAGAAAGGCGAGGCACATACCTATCACATGTTAGGGAAGCACCCAATTAGGTGCAAAGAAAAATTGTTTAGAGAGAGGGCCTGTAGGTGGACCTCCGGAGAAATTGTTTAGAGAGAGGGCCTGTAGGTGGACCTCCGGAAAAATTGTTTAGAGAGAGGGCCTGTAGGTGGACCTCCGGAAAAATTGTATGGAGAGAGGGCCTGTAGGTGGACCTCCGGAAAAATTGTTTAGAGAGAGGGCCTGTAGGTGGACCTCTGGAAAAATTGTGGTAAAAGAGTGCCAGTTGGACCTCTAAAAAAATGGCGTTTTTTGGGTCAGCGTTAGGCAAAGACGACAAGGAGGAGGAGGAGTAGAGAAGAGGAATCTGATACATAAGTGATGTTAATCTTTAGCTGCTTTCCCCCGGAGGAGATTTGAATTCCGGTGAAATCCAGGCTTTGTTCATTTTAATAAGCGTTAGCCTGTCAGCGCTGTCAGTTGACAGTCGGGTACGCTTATCGGTGATGACGCCACCAGCTGCACTGAATACCCGCTCTGACAACATGCTAGCGGCAGGGCAGGGCAGGCCAGCACCTCCAAGGCGTACAGCGCCAGTTCAGGCCACGTGTCCAGCTTTGAAACCCAGTAGTTGTATGGAGCAGAGTGATCGGTCCGGACGTTGGTATGGTCAGCTAGGTACTCCCTCACCATCTTTTTGTACAGCTCCTCCCTACTCTGCTTAGACTGGAGACAGGTGACAGTGTCTTGCTGGGGTGACATAAAACTGGCAAAGGCCTTGGAGAGCATTCCCCTGCCAGTGCTGGACAAGCTGCCTGCTCGCCTCCTCTCCCACGCTACTTGGCCCATAGAACCATGCCCTCTGCCGCTAGCGGCGTCAGATGGGAAGGATTGTTTCAGCTTGTGCACCAGGGCCTGTTGATATTGATTCACTCTCATACTCCTTTCCTCTACAGGGATGAGAGTGGAAAGGTTCTGTTTGTACCGTGGGTCCAGGAGAGTGAACACCCAGTAATCGGTGTTTGAAAAAATGCTTCTAAAGCGAGGGTCACGGGATAGGCAGCCTAACATGAAGTCTGCCATGTGCGCCAGAGTCCCAACACGCAAGAATTCCCTCTCCTCACTGGCCTGACTCTCCATTTCTTCCTCCTCCTCCTCCAAGTCCTCCTCCATCAGCCCATACACGCTCAAGAGTTAAGAAGGACTGAGCACTGGTACCCTCTTCTGTCTCACCGACATTCTCCTCCTCTTCCTCCTCATCCTCATGCCCCTCCTCTGATACGCGCTGAGAAACAGACCGGAGGGTGCTCTGGCTATCAAGCGACATATCTTCCTCCACCGTCTCTTGTGACAAGCGCAAAGCATCCGACTTCATGCTGAGCAGTGAGTTTTTCAAAAGGCAAAGCAGCGGGATGGTGAGGCTGATAATGGCGGCATCACCACTGACCATCTGTGTTGACTCCTCAAAGTTGCTCAACACCTGGCAGATATCAGACATCCACGTCCACTCCTCATTGTAGACTTGAGGAATCTGAGTGACCAGATTACCAGTTCTGGTGGAAGTTGACATCTGGCAGTCTACAATCGCTCTGCGCTGCTGGTAAACTCTGGATAACATGTTTAATGTCGAATTCCATCTTGTAGGCATGTCGCACAACAGTCGGTGAGCGGGCAGTTGTAGACGGAGCTGCGCTGCCCTGAGAGTGGCAGCATCTGTGGTCGACTTGCGGAAATGCGCACAGATGCGGCGCACCTTGGTGAGCAAATCAGACAGATTGGGGTATGTCTTGAGGAACCGCTGAACTATGAGATTGAACACGTGGGCCAGGCATGGCACATGTGTCAGTCTGCCGAGTTGCAGAGCCGCCACCAGGTTACGCCCGTTGTCACACACAACCATGCCTGGCTTGAGGTTCAGCCAGCCACAAATCGGTCTGCGCCGTGATGCCCTGTAACAGCTCTTGGGCGGAGTGCCTTTTGTTACCTAAGCTCAGCAGTTTGAGCACCGCCTGCTGGCGCTTACCCACGGCACTGCTGCTGTGCCTAGAGCTACCGACTGAAGGCGCCGTGCCCACCGATGGTAATTCGGAGGAGGAGGAGGCATAGTACGTCTGAGAGACCGTGACCGAGGTAGGCCCCGCAATCCTCGGTGTGGGCAGTACATGAGCCTGCTGTACTGAAACCCACAAACTTGTTCAATCTGAACAAGAAAATATATAGGTGGATAAGTTAGAGCAAAATTACGTATGTTATTACGTACCGTGCAGTATGGAGCAATTACACTGAAACTATTAGATTAGGCAGACTTGGTCTGCTTAAGTGCAACCCAGACAAATGTCGCACAGAGATTTTTGTAATGTAGCTGTACCAGTGAGAGCAAAAGACCTTTTTTAATTACGTGACGTACAGAATGTGTCACCTGGACAGAAAATACGGATTGTGGTTTGTGGTGACTGGACAGCTGAACTGTGATTCACAGAATGGTTCCACACAGCTGTATGAAATGGATTTGTATCACTGAGATAAAACAACAAAAAAACTATTTTTATTTATTTCTTTATATATATATTTTTTTAATGTGACGTGCAGAAACTATCAGAGAGCAAACTCAGCCCCTGCTGACTGTGGCTATTTTGACTGCAACTCAGACAAATGTCGCACAGAGATTTTTGTAATGTAGCTGTATCAGTGAGAGCAAAAGACCTTTTTTTTAATTATGTGACGTACAGAATGTGTCACCTGGACAGAAAATACGGATTGTGCTTTGTATATAGGTGGATAAGTTAGAGCAAAATTACGTATGTTATTACGTACCGTGCAGTATGGAGCAATTACACTGAAACTATTAGATTAGGCAGACTTGGTCTGCTTAAGTGCAACTCAGACAAATGTCGCACAGAGATTTTTGTAATGTAGGTGTATCAGTGAGAGCAAAAGACCTTTTTTAATTACGTGACGTACAGAATATGTCACCTGGACAGAAAATACGGAGTGTGCTTTGTATATAGGTGGATAAGTTCAGAGAGCAAACTCAGCCCCTGCTGACTGTGGCTATTTTGACTGCAACCCAGACAAATGTCTCACAGAGATTTTTCTAATGTAGCTGTATCAGTGAAAGCAAAAGACCGTATTTGATTACTTGACGTACAGTATGGGTCACCTGAACAGAAAATACGGAGTGTGGTTTGTGGTGAGTGGACAGCTGAACTGTGACACACAGAATGGCTCCACACTGCTGTATGAAATGGATTTTTATCACTGAGATAAAAAAATTAAAAAAAAAAAATTGTTCTATATGGCGATAACTGCACTACTAGTGCCAGCCAGCCCAGCCAGGAGACAAAAAAAATTGTCTTGTAGCCCTTAGAAGGGCTGTTGGGTTCTTTTGATATCACTCCTGCCTAACAGAGAACTAAATCTAGGCCCTAACACTCTCCCTGAAACGCAGCAGATCTGTCCCTAACGACATCCAGACAGCATCTGAGCCGAGCACCGCGGGCAGTCACTAGTATATTCCAGGGTCACCTGATCAGGCCAGCCAACCCCTGCTATCGACATGTAAGGGCCCCACGTGATGCTGGGTGTACCGCAGAGTCTCCTGGCTTGTGATTGGCTGAGTTTATAGGCGCCAAAAATTCAAAATTCGGGAGATGCCATTTCCTCGAGCATGGCAAGATACTTCGAGCAGCGAGCACTTACGAGTACTGTAATACTCGAACGAACACCAAGCTCGGACGAGCATGCTCGCTCATCTCTAAATTAGAAACATCTGCCACATTTATTTAAAATGTAACTGTCTTTTCAGGTAAATTTTAAGAATACTGTAAGGTGTTATGTGTGTACTATATATGAGGAATAAAACTATTTCTGATTATTATATGACTTGTGATATGTCGATCGGCACTGCAGAGAACACGAGGTGGTGCGCGTGTCCCAGGGTTGGCGTCCCATGTACATAAAGGTAAAGAAGAACCAGCACTCACGTTCTTTAGAAATGCTGTAATTTATTGTCACATGTTAGTGACATGACAATAACACAGTATGTACTCTCTACCCCTAAGCGGGGAACCTTTCCCTGTTTGGGTTGCATACATTGTTTAAGTGTCATAAAAGGGACACATTTTACCCACCCACACACAGGGGAAAGAATACCTATACCTACTTGTAAAAGCCAATTCATCATATATATCCTTAAATGCCCATGCGGCCTACTGTACGTAAGCGAAACATCTACCAGAATGAAAGATTCTGCAAATACAAATCTACTACATCATTTTCACCAACAGAAACATACCATAGCGCAGCTACGGTTTCAGATCATTGAGGGTATCTCCCAACCATGCCGGGGGGGGATAGGAGCAAATTATTACTCAAACAGGAGGCCTACTGGATCCATCGACTCCAAACATTGGAGCCGAGGGGCCTCAACCATGGGCTGAACAGCTTTTTGTAGCTCATGTATTTTACTATGTTTGTTTATAACATATTATTATTATCTTCCCACAGCGGTACTGACACCTTGTGGATCACATAATGCTGGAATTTTACTTGGACTCTATTTCATTTGATTTAATACGTGTATTTGGCATTTTGTCTTTGTTTACCTTGTTGTTATGACAACATGAAGTCATCACGTTATTTGGCAGGTTATTTAAGGGTGTTTTGTGTTGTTCATTTACATAGTCTAATGAAGGCACGGTTTGTGCCGAAACACGTCACTAACATGTGACAATAAATCACAGCATTTCGAAAGAACGTGAGTGCCGGCCCATCTTTACCTTCATTATATGACTTGCATCTGGCATTTCTTAGCAGTATTTTTCCTCTGAAATCTTTAATTTTTTATTTTATTTTTTTTTTTTTTGACCAGTGCAGGGAGACTAGTTGCCAAACCACTGCACATGGAGAAACAGGGGATCCTGCTTCCTAATCCTCTATAGCACACCCTCAGAAGCAGCAGCAGTAATGAAGTCTATAGCTATGCTTGTCTGTAGCTATCCTATGCTCTTGATAAATTGCTCTGTGTATTTGAACTATAAAAGTGTTGAGCAGTTTTCACATGCACATTTTAGCTAAGTAGCTGGTTGTGTACATGCAAGGTGTTTCAAAGCCAGTATAATTTACCCACAGTTGAACTAAGACACCCTACCTGCCAACATGATCAGTAAATAGGAGGGTCTCTCAGTCTTTGAGCAGCAAATCTCCAATTCATGTATCCTATCACATCTTAGAGGATCCAGATTGTCTGGAATAGACCCCACAGGGTGCAATCCACTATCCTTGCTTATCTGGCCTGACTACTTCTGGGGGTTACACCAAATATGCATTATGTGTGTTATCTGCCTCCTCCACCCTGAAACCTCCCCTTTGTGAATAGATGCTATATGGGGAGGACGTAAGCAGTGGAATTCGGCTTAGATATCAGGGTCATCTTGTGACACCCCCGGTGTTTTACATCTTATGCCTGATATAGTTACTTGTAGGGCAGACAGCTCATTTTTAAGCTGATATTAACCACTTCCCAACTGCTTCCGTATGACTGAAGTTGGGTCTTTAAAGATGATGCATGCTAACTAACACGACATACACCCAGGATAATAATGCAGATTACAGACATTTAACCCCTCAGATGCTGTGGTTAAATGTGAACACAGCATCTCAGACAGCTTTACTGCACAATGATCTGGGTGGGGGAGCCATTCATTGTCGCTCTGAAAAAACAAATGCAGTTTTACAGTTTTAGTTTCCATGGAGTCCAGCAGGTGGTAAAAACATAGCGAGTCCTCAATGAACTGCAATGGTAATTCATTGCAATGTAATGGGGAAACAATCTAATTATTGCTTCTTAATAGTCACTTAGGGTGATATAAAAAAGTAAAAAAAAATAGTTTCTAAAATAAATATAAGTTAAAATCACCACCTTTTGCTATAATTAAAATTAGAAGTATACATAGGCATCACCACACCCTGAATGCTTATTAAAATATAAACAAAGCTGTAACAAAAAAAATCAAAATGGTCGAGTCACCATTTTTTCCATGGCATCACTTCCCCAAAATAATTGGATAAAAGGTAATTAAAAAGTCACACACACACCATTGCATCAATACAAAACAACAGATTACACTGTAAAAAAATAAGCCCTCACACAGCTCTATAGATGTATCTATAAAAATGTTATGAGGGTCAGAATATGGTGATGAAAACCAAAAATTGCTAATTTTATTTCAGTATTTTAAAATGAAAAGAAAAACAAAATAAATGCGGTATTGCTATAATTGTACTGACCAGGAGAATGGAGTTAACAGTTCAGTTTTATCACACAGAGAACACTAGAGATGAGCGAGCATACTCGCTTGGTGCTCATTCGAGTATTAGGGTACTCGTAAGTGCTCGCTGCTCGGACGAGTATCTCGCCATGCTCGAGGAAATGGCAACTTCCGCATCGTGCTTTTTAGGCGCCTAAAAACACAGCCAATCACAAGCCAGGAGACTCTGCGGTACACCCAGCATCACGTGGGGCCCTTACATGTCGATAGCAGGGGTTGGCTGGCCTGATCAGGTGACCCTGGAATATACTACCGACTGGCCGCGGTGCTCTGCTCAGATGCCGTCTGGATGTCGTTAGGGATAGAGCTGCTGCGTTTCAGGGACAGTGTTAGGGCCTGCATTTAGTTGTCTGTTAGGCAGGGATCACCCACAAAGAACCCAACAGCCCTTCTAAGGGCTAGAAGACATTTTTTTTTT
Source organism: Rhinella marina (assembly GCA_900303285.1). Taxonomy (NCBI): domain Eukaryota; kingdom Metazoa; phylum Chordata; class Amphibia; order Anura; family Bufonidae; genus Rhinella; species Rhinella marina. The sequence continues at coordinate 12,679 of ONZH01016097.1, read as the reverse complement.
TTTTTTGTCACTTGGCTGGCTGGCACTAGTAGTGCAGCTATCGCCATGTATAACCCCCTTTTATTTTTTTATGTTATATCTCAGTGATACAAATCCATTGCACACAGCAGTGTGGAACCATTCTGTGTGTCACAGTTCAGTACACTCACTATTTTCTGTCCAGGTGACACTTTCTGTATGTCACCGAATACAACCAAGTCATTTGCTGCCTGTCACGTGTATGGATCCCAAAAATCTATGTGCGACATTTGTCTGGGTTGCAGTCTAAATAGCTACCGTCAGTAGGGTGTCAGTTAGCTCTACGATAGTTTCTGCACGTCACGTTCCCAAAAAAACAGAAAATCAAAACAAAATATACCAAAAAAATTAGTTTTTTTGTTGTTTTAGCTGAGTGATACAAATCCATTTCACACAGCTGCGTGTAACCTTTCTGTGTGTCACAGTTCAGCACACTCACTCCAAACCGTATATTCTGTCCAGGTGACACTTTCTGTACGTCACCGAATACAACTAAGTCATTTGCTATGTAAGGCGCGTGCATCGACGTCGTGCACGCGGTCGCTTGCCCTCCCGGGCTGCGGGTGTTGGTGAAGAGGCACGGACAAATCTCAGTGCAATATCCTTGCGCCCACAGTCCTACTGCAGTGAACAAGGTCCGGCACAGGAAGTGGTCATGCGCCAGCTCCTTGAGACCTCTGGTGATGTCACTTCCGCCAGGCGTTCACAGGAAGTATGTCAGGCACCACGCCCTGCCCTTGAGACCTCTGGTGAGGTCACTTCCGTCAGGCGTTCACAGGAAGTGTGTCAGTAACCACGCCTCTGCCAATTAGCTCTCTACTATTTAAACCCGGAGCTTCTGCTGGGCAGGGCCTGTGCCTTGTTGTTCATGTGCGACTGCTATATGGTCCGGTCCATTGCTATTGACACTGAATGTCCTGAGTGTTTGGGTGCTTCCTTGCACCGATGCGTGGTTTCACGTGCCTGCTTTTGTGTCTGTCTTTGTGTGTGTGTATCACTCAGACTGTTTGAAAGCGGCCGTGCCGTAGCCCCCTCCTGGAGCACGGGTACACGGTGGGCGTCGCTCATCTGGAGGTCTGTGAAGCCAAAGCTCTGGCTCCAGTCTCAAGCGCTTTTGCGCAGTACGTGTTGTGTAAGTGTTTACCTTACTATTTACTCACTCAGACTGTTTGTAAGCCACGCTTGCGGCCGTGCCGTAGCCCCCTCCTGGAGCACGGGTACACGATGGGCGTCGCTCATCTGCAGGTCTGTGAAGCCAAAGCTCTGGCTCCAGTCTCAAGCGCTTTCTGCGCAGTACGTGTTTGTGTAAGTGTTTACCTTACTATTCGTTATCTTGCCTCTTATATCATTTCGCCCTTTGGGAGCGATCGTCATTGTCCGGCGGCCCAGAGTTTGGGTCCAGTGATCCCCAGTGACTCTGCCAAGTGGCAGAGTCACTTATTTATTTTATTAGTGCCTCAGTGGCCTAACATGCTACCTGTCACGTGTAAAGCTTGATCTTAAAAATCTCTGTGCGACATTTGTCTGGGTCGCAGTCTAAATAGCCACCGTCATTAGGGTGTCAGTCAGCTGTACGATAGTTTCTGCACGTCACGTTGCCAAAAAAACAAAACTAAAAAAAAAATATTAAAACAAAATATACCAAAAAAATTAGTTTTTTTGTTGTTTTAGCTGAGTGATACAAATCCATTTCACACAGCTGCGTGTAACCTTTCTGTGTGTCACAGTTCAGCACACTCGCTCCAAACCGTATATTCTGTCCAGGTGACACTTTCTGTACGTCACCGAATACAACCAAGTCATTTGCTACCTGTCACGTGTGTAAAGCTTGATCCTAAAAATCTCTGTGCGACATTTGTCTGGGTCGCAGTCTAAATAGCCACCGTCATTAGGGTGTCAGTCAGCTGTACGATAGTTTCTGCACGTCACGTTCCCAAAAAAACAAAACAAAAAAAATATTAAAACAAAATATACAAAAAAGATTAGTTTTTTTGTTGTTTTAGCTGAGTGATACAAATCCATTTCACACAGCTGCGTGTAACCTTTCTGTGTGTCACAGTTCAGCACACTCACTCCAAACTGTATATTCTGTCCAGGTGACACTTTCTGTATGTCACAGAATACAACCAAGTCATTTGCTACCTGTCACGTGTAAAGCTTGATCCTAAAAATCTCTGTGCGACATTTGTCTGGGTTGCAGTCTAAATAGCCACCGTCATTAGGGTGTCAGTCAGCTGTACGATAGTTTCTGCACGTCACGTTCCCAAAAAAACAAAACAAAAAAAAAATATTAAAACAAAATACAGAAAAAAAATTAGTTTTTTTGTTGTTTTAGCTGAGTGATACAAATCCATTTCACACATCTGCGTGTAACCTTTCTGTGTGTCACAGTTCAGCACACTCACTCCAAACCGTATATTCTGTCCAGGTGACACTTTCTGTACGTCACAAAATTAAACCAGACTGAACAAGTTTGTGGGTTTCAGTACACCAGGCCCATTTATTTTATTTTTTTTATAGAATACAATTATATACAGAAAATGTTGAACCCCATGGCTAAGGGTCGAGGACGTGGGCGTGGGCATTCAATTACTGCAGGGAGCAGAGGCCGTGGTCCTGGGCAGGGTGAGACAGTACCTGCTGATGAGGGAGCTGTGGAACGCCGCAGAGCTACACTCCCTAGCTTCATGTCTCAACTTACAGGGACACGTGGTAGAGGACTGTTGAAACCACAACAGTGTGAACAGCTGATCTTGTGGATTGCGGATAATGCTTCAAGTAATTTGTCCGCCAGTCAGTCTTCCACGCAGTCCACCCACGTTACCCAAAGGGAGCACTCCTCTGGCTCCTCCACCTCAACCTCCTTCCCCCCAGTCTGCCCCCTCCCAGGAAAATTTGGAATGCGATCCGGCATACTCTCAGGAACTGTTTTCTGGACCCTTCCCAGAGTCACAAACCACTTCTCAGGTTGCTGCTGACCTCTTTCCCGATGCCCAAGTGTTCCAACTGTCGCAGTCTGTGGGTGATGATGATGATCATGATGACAATGTTGAGTTAGTGGAAGAAGTTTGTAAAGAGGTGTCGGACGATGAGGAGACACGGTTGTCAGACAGTGGTGAAGTTGTTGTAAGGGGAGGAATTCCGAGGGGGGAGCAGACTGAGGAATCGGAGGATGACGAGGTGACTGACCCAAGCTGGGTTGATATGCCGAGTGAAGACAGTGCTTCTGAGGCGGAGGCGAGTGCTGCACCAGAACAGGTTGTAAGAGGCAGTGGTGTGGCCAGAGGGAGAAGCAGGGCCAGAGCTGGTGCATCAGCAGCAACTGTTTCACGTAGTGAAGCTCCCGTGGCGAGGCCTAGATGTTCGCAAGTCTGGAGGTTCTTTAAAGAAAGTGAGGATGACCGACGGACTGTGGTGTGCAACCTGTGCCACACCAGGATCAGCAGGGGTGCCACCACTACTAGCCTAACCACCACCAGCATGCGTAGGCATAAGAGTACTAAACACCCCACTCAATGGAACAAAGGCCGTTCACCACCTCCTGCGGGTCACACCACTGCTCCTTCCCCTGTGTCACTCGCTGCCTCTGCTAGTCAACCCCCCTGCGTCACTCGCTGCCTCTGCTAGTCAACCCCCTGCCCAGGACCCCGGCACGAGCGCCTCCCGCCGGAAAACCACACCTTCGCCTCCACGATCCTCCACAGTGTCCACCAATGTGTCCCAGCGCAGCGTTCAGCTGTCTTTACAGCAGACGCTGGAGCGCAAGAGGAAATACAGTTCCACCCACCCACGTGCCCAAGCCCTCAACGTCCACATCTCCAAATTGCTTAGCCTGGAGATGCTGCCCTATAGGCTGGTAGAGACCGAGGCCTTTCGCAATCTCATGGCAGTGGCTGCCCCTCGGTATTCGGTCCCCAGCCACCACTATTTTTCCCGATGTGCCGTCCCAGCCCTACACCAGCACGTGTCACAGAACATCATCCGTGCCTTGACCAACGCTGTTTCTGAGAAGGTCCAACTAACCACGGACACGTGGACAAGTGCTGCCGGGCAGGGACACTATATCTCACTGACGGCACATTGGGTTAACTTGGTGGAGGCTGGGACCAAGAATGACCCTGGGGCCCCTCATGTACTGCCCACACCGAGGATTGCGGGGCCTACCTCGGTCACGGTCTCTCAGACGTACTATGCCTCCTCCTCCACCGACCCCTCCTCCTCCTCCTCCTCCACCGAATTACCATCCGTGGGCACGGCGCCTTCAGTCGGTAGCTCTAGGCGCAGCAGCAGTGCCGTGGGTAAGCGCCAGCAGGCGGTGCTAAAACTGCTGAGCTTAGGTGAAAAAAGGCACACCGCCCAAGAGCTGTTACAGGGCATCACGGCGCAGACCGATGTGTGGCTGGCACCGCTGAACCTCAAGCCAGGCATGGTTGTGTGTGACAACGGGCGTAACCTGGTGGCGGCTCTGCAACTCGGCAGACTGACACATGTGCCATGCCTGGCCCACGTGTTCAATCTCATAGTTCAGCGGTTCCTCAAGACATACCCCAACGATGTGTGGCTGGCACCGCTGAAACCTCCACGAGATGGAATTCGACATTAAACATGTTATCCAGAGTTTACCAGCAGCGCAGAGCGATTCCTCAAGTCTACAATGAGGAGTGGACGTGGATGTCTGATATCTGCCAGGTGTTGAGCAACTTTGAGGAGTCAACACAGATGGTCAGCGGCGATGCCGCCATTATCAGCCTCACCATCCCGCTGCTTTGCTTGTTGAAAAACTCACTGCTCAGCATCAAGTCGGATGCTTTGCGCTTGTCACAAGAGACGGTGGAGGAAGATACGTCTCTTGATAGCCAGAGCACCCTCCGGTTTGTTTCTCAGCGCGTATTGGAGGAGGGGAATGAGGATGAGGAGGAAGAGAAGGAGAATGTCGGCGAGACAGTAGAGGGTACCAGTGCTCAGTCCTTAACTCTTGAGCGTGTATGGGCTGAAGAGGAGGACTTGGAGGAGGAGGAGGAGGAAATGGAGAGTCAGGCCAGTGAGGAGAGGGAATTCTTGCGTGTTGGGACTCTGGCGCACATGGCAGACTTCATGTTAGGCTGCCTATCCCGTGACCCTCGCGTTAGAAGAATTTTTTCAAACACTGATTACTGGGTGTTCACTCTCCTGGACCCACGGTACAAGCAGAACCTTTCCACTCTCATCCCTGCAGAGGAAAGGAGTATGAGAGTGAATAGATATCAACAGGCCCTGGTGCACAAGCTGAAACAATTCTTCCCATCTGACGCCGCTAGCGGCAGAGGGCATGGTTCTGTGGGCCAAGTAGCGGGGGAGAGGAGGCGAGCAGGCAGCTTGTCCAGCACTGGCAGGGGAAAGCTCTCCAAGGCCTTTGCCACTTTTATGTCACCCCAGCAAGACACTGTCACCTGTCCCCAGTCTAGGCAGAGTAGGGGGGAGCTGTACAGAAAGATGGTGAGGGAGTACCTAGCTGACCATACCAACGTCCGTAGCGATCACTCTGCTCCATACAACTACTGGGTTTCAAAGCTGGACACGTGGCCTGAACTGGCGCTGTATGCCTTGGAGGTGCTGGCCTGCCCTGCCGCTAGCGTGCTGTCAGAGCGGGTATTCAGTGCAGCTGGTGGCGTCATCACCGATAAGCGTACACGCCTGTCAACTGACAGCGCTGACGCTTATTAAAATGAACAAAGCCTGGATTTCACCGGAATTCAAATCTCCTCCGGGGGAAAGCAGCTAAAGATTTAAATAACTTATGTATCCGATTCCTCTTCTCTACTCCTCCTACTCCTCCTCCATATCGTCTTTGCCTAACGCTGACCCAAAAAACGCCATTTTTTAGAGGTCCAACTGGCACTCTTTTACCACAATTTTTCAGGAGGGCCCCCTAAAGGCCCTCTCTCCAAACAATTTTTCCGGAGGTCCACCTACAGGCCCTCTGTCCAAACAATTTTTCCGGAGGTCCACCTACTGGCCCTCTGTCCAAAATCCAATTTCGGTTCCTCCAAATTTCCGGAGGTCCACCTACAGGCCCTCTCTCCAAACAATTTTTCCAGAGGTCCACCTACAGGCCCTCTCTCCAAACAATTTTTCCGGAGGTCCACCTACAGGCCCTCTGTCCAAACAATTTTTCCGGAGGTCCACCTACAGGCCCTCTCTTCAAACAATTTTTCCGGAGGTCCACCTACAGGCCCTCTCTCCAAACAATTTTTCCGGAGGTCCACCTACAGGCCCTCTCTCCAGTTCCAGTTTCCAGTTTTATTTGCGCAAACTGCGTAAATTTTATTTTTGGCATAGGTGTGAAAAATAATATTACCTGCGTATCTATATTGCCCAACATTGGATAAGGTAGCAAGTAGAAGACCAAACACATGCTGCCAACAGGGTTCTGCAAATTCCTGGTCCACCCGCAAATTCCTGGTCCACAATGTCAAGGAGGTCCAGGTTCTGTTGATGAGCAACAAGTCCTTCTGTGCTGAAATCGCCGACAACGTCTCCATCTAAGAACCTAAAGACCATTGTGGAGAGAGCGGCACAGCTCGCCATCAAAGTGACGAACCCCAACGCCAGACTGCGCAGAGAAGATAACGAATAAATATCTCTGGTTATTTTTGATAAATAAAAGTTAAATAAACACAAAAAAATTGATCTGTTCCTGTGCCTGATCCACCCAAGTTGAATCTGTCCCATCATGAGAAAGTCCCCCCAAGGAGTCCCCACTGTAACTTGCTTCCCATACAACTACCTCACCCCCCGACACCTGTGTCTCGCCATTGTCCACCACCTCCTCAGACAACACTGGTAAATCCCCACTGTCAGCACACGGAAACAGCAAAAGGTCTTGCGAATTGGGGCAGAGAATGTTCTGGGCTAGCACATCAGGGAAGGGGTGACTATGGGGTTCCAGGGAGTACGTGACCACATGCAATATCCATTTAAAAGTCATGCCACACTTGATCGAGCTCATAATTGACAATTGTACCGGTTGATGCTAAATTTTTAAGTTGGGGTCCTGCGTCGTCATTCTAACTACATCCGGCTGTTGTCACCACCACACACGCTAGCCCAGGGGGCACCCCTGTGGCTCTTCCATTGAAACCTCCTTCCCCCCAGCCTGCCCCCCCACCTACAGGCCCTCTTTACAAACAATTTACCCGGATAGGGGACGTCTTAGTTATTGTACAGATTTTTGTTTGGTTCTTCTTTTATTTCCCTCCTGACCTGTGATAGGCAGAGCATGGACACGTCCCCTTAGCTGCAGTGGGAAAGACACTCCCCTGGCTAGAGCAAGCTCTTTTTCCGTTTTCCGTGGTCGAAAAATCCATGAAATATAAGGTCCCAAGATAGGGGACGTATACGGTATTAAACTGAGAAGAATCGATACCATACCGGTAGATGCAACAGTTTTTCAAAATCCATTCCGGCTGTTGTCACCACCACACACGCTAGCCCAGGGGGCACTCCTCTGGCTCTTCCAGCGAAACCTCCTTCCCTCCCACCTACAGGCCCTCTCTCCAAACAATTTACCCGGGTAGGGGGACAATATTTTTCATGGGACAACCCTTTTAAATATACATTTGTTTTTAACTTACATATTAAACTTTGCATTGTGTATCCACCAGCCTCCAAAGTCCTCCAGCTACTAACTGACAGGTTTCTCACTATACACAATAATAGGAAGAAATCTGTCAATCAGTGGTTGGAAGGCAGGAGAGTTCATATCTCAGGCACATTATTTGACTAATTAGAGGAAGCAGAATCTTTGCTGGCTGCATACTGTGCAGTTTGACTGGTCATAAATCAACAGAGAAGGGCTTAGGGAACAGAAACCCTGGAGACCAAGACATCAGACGGCTTCTAATTTCACCGTGAATAAGATAGAGAAATCTGTAATGTACAGGTGCATCTCAATAAATTAGAATATCATTGAAAACTTTATTTATTTCAGTAATTATTTTCAAAAAGTGAAACTCATGTATTATTTAGATTCATTACATCTTTTTCAACTGTTGTTTTTTTTTAATTTATTTAATGTTGATGATTGTGGCTTACAGCTAATGAAAACAAAAAAGTTAGTGGGGGAGATTTATTATCTCTTTTACGCCAGAAAAGTGGCTTTAAAAAGTCACACGCTGTGTGTTTGTGACTTTTTAAATGCAAATGTTTGAAGCCTGTGGCACTGCTGAGGTGTTATGGAAGCCCAGGTTGCTTTGATAGCAGCATTCAGCTAGTCTGCATTATTGGGTCTGGTGCCTTTCATCTTCCTCTTGACAATACCCCATAGATTCTCTATGGGGTTAAGGTAAGGCAAGTTTGCTGGCCAATCAAGCACAGTGATACTGTGGTTATTAAACCAGGTATTGGTACTTTTGGGTTCCAAGTACTGCTGGAAAATGAAATCAGCATCTCCATTAAGCTTGTCAGCAGGGGAAACCCTGGAATGCTCTAATATTTCCTGATAGCTTTGCTGACTTTGGACTTGATATAACGCAGTGGACCAACACTAGCAAATGGCTCCCTAAGCCATCAGTGACTGTAATATGCAAAATAACTGTGGAGCCCCAATTAAGGGTCTTCAACACATTGAAAGTCAAAGGGGATCCCCATTTTAGAGATTACCAAATCCACGATATTAAGTGGCCCTTATGTCGAGATCCAGTTTTGTTACAAGCCTTAAAGGGGTTGTCTCACTTCAGTAAGTGGCATTTATCATGTAAAAAAAATTAATACAAGCCACTTACTAATATATTGTTATTATCCATATTGCTTCCTTTGCTGGCTGGATTCATTTTGCCATCACATTATACACTGCTTGTTTCTATAGTTACAGACCACCCTGTAATCCATCAGTAGTGGTCGTACTTGCACAATATAAGAAAAAGCAGTAGCCTATGTGCGCTCCCATGGTCCCGGCCACCAGAGACGCTGATGCTTTCTCTTATAATGTGCAAGCACAATCACCACTGATGGTTTGCATGGTGGTCTGTAACCCCTGCCGATCTGATATCCGAAGGATAGGTAATCAATAGTAAAAGCCAAGACAACCCCTTTAAGAAAAAATATAACTGAGACCTGCAGTACCTCATATATTTTATCTCTCGTCCAATAACTTTCTTTTGTGAAAATCAGACTGAATGGTAGATTAAATATATATATATATATATATATATATATATATATATATATATATGCAGCTCCAAATAAAATACACACTAATTGAATAATGGCACTTATTGTTCATAAAGCATCAGTTAAGTGCAATGTAATTCCAAACTAATTATTTTATTACTGTCATTTGTTTTCTGGTAAATGCAAACATCAGTGCAAATCACCTTACTAAGGTTAATAAACTGTTATTATTAAATAATATTCAAGTAAAACAATGTAAAGTAGTTATGACAACCACAAATGCATTAATGCTTTCCATTTTCTACATATTTATTTAAAAACTTGTATTTTTTGGATTATATTGGATAGTAAATACCTCAGAGGATTTGGCCATTTATTAATGCACATCCATTTATTAAGTAGTATAGCAAATCTCAAAAGAATATAACTTTGTTAAAAAATATTTGAAAAAATAATTTATTCCTATGTGGTCAATTATGGACCTCCTGGAGTTCACTTGTAAATGTCACCTTTAAACGCATACAAACTAACCTTCTAAATATGCATGAAAATGTAACAAGCACAGCTTTTTGTTTGCCCACAGGACTTCACATTCCCTTCCCGAGAGTTTGCATGGCACAAAACATGGCAGGGAAGTAGTTCTAACTGCTGATCCTGCATTATGTTTAAGCTGTCAGTTATGAACAGAAAGTTTTCAACAAACTAATTGTCTGAAAGTAATATTCCTTTGAATAGGTCACACACATTTTAGTAGCTTTGAAGGCAGCGGCCACACTAGAACAGAAATGGATTACTTTTAACACTGCAGTGATAGTGAAAGATCAAAGGAATAAAACAATGGGAGTCTTTTCAAAACCCTTACTTGGAATGGTGTAGGCGGCTTGGGAAATGTTCCCAGATTTAACTTCAAGATGTTTCTGTACAGCCATTGTTGAATAAATGCTATAAAGTATTAGTAAATGTATATCACAAGCAATATGTGCTGTATATATCATACAGAATATGGCAATTAACCAGGGGAAATCAGGGCAAACAAATCATTTAGATGTTATTTGTACAGATGGAAATGTAAATGTTTAACATTTATTTGCCACAATTTCCATTTTGCATAGAATTACATACCAGACATTTAAGTATTTTACCATGGATACTGGACACAAGCAAACCTAAAGTCAAATAAACAGTATGGACTGTTAAAAAAATTATATGCAAGAGAAAGAGAAATAAACTTAAAGAGGTGTCTCATCTGAGACATTGGTGGCATATCGCTAGTGAGTGGCAAGCAGCTGCCATGCGCGGTGTGCTCTCCATTCATTGCTATAGGATTTTCAAAGATAGCGATCACTCATCTATTTTCGAAACTCCCATAGAAATGAATGGAGAGAGAGCTACACATGTGCAGTGCGCTCTCCTTCACTATTTGAGGCCTGTTCTGGAGATAGGTGTGGGTCACAGAGGTAACAAAGAGCAGAGCCTACGTACCTCCCAAAGAACAGCTAGGGCTACGTCTACATCAGGAACGGGTGATGCTGCTGATGTTGTGGATGGGTTGGGCATGCCAAAGCTTAGCCCAGCTTGGCTACCTGTAGCTTTGTGCAAGCAACTCCCATATGACGCTTTTTCTCCAGAAAGCAGATACACAAAACCAGAGACGTGTACACGATCTGCAGGATTAAAAGAAGCCATGGCCATTCAAACACAAGTATAGGTACCAGAGGTCTATTGCAGCACATGAGGCGGCATCACCAGATCCTTTGAGAAAATATGACTGGCCAGCATTCCAAATCAGAACAAGTCTGTCCTTCTATTCCTGGTCCACTTTGTGGCAGCCAACCCTCATACCCAAGCTATATGGTATCTTTGCTATCATCACCTCCTTCTTCTCCAGCTAAGACTCCTCCTTGTCCTCCTCTCTATGATGAAGCATCTATAACAGAATGCTTGGCCATGAATTAGCTTGTCTAGAAGTGGCCACGTTGCTGACAGTGCAGTTGCTGTAGTACCATTGTAATAGAGCCTTGTACTCTCACATGGCAATGAATATGGACCACTTCTTGCTTGTGCATCAAGCTTCACTCCACGGTGGACATCTGGAGCAGCTGCTAAGGTCAGGGACAGGACAGTACATGTCTCCCTATCCCACTGGGTCAATGTTTTTTGCAGCAGTGGAGAGGCAGCACCCCAGCAATATGGATAGGTTCTTTTGACCACCTCTCACTATATCATAGGGCTGGCTCCCACAGCAGTCACTTATCTGCATCCTCTTCCTCCTCCATGGAAACGGCCCTATCCCCAACAGCAGTAGCACGCAGGGTTGCTTGCAGTACCCGTCCTTCCTATAACATGTTTCAAGTCAAGCGTTGTCACGCTGTTTTGGAGCTGATTGGCCTGTGAGACAGTAGCCACACAGGCGAGCAGTTGCTCAAGTGCATCAAGCAGCAAACCCTGCAGGGTGGTCAGTGACAATGGGCACAATATTGTGAACCTGGGTAAAATAACACATGCTCCCTGCATGTCGCACATCATCAAACTAGTGGTGCAGTGCTTTCTGAATAAGTACACTGGCTTGTGCAAGGTGCTGACAAAGTCCAGGAGACTGTGACACTCTTACGTGGCAAGGAATTCTCTTCTAGACCTGCAGCGACAACTACACCGCTTAATCTGGGACATGCCAACTCACTGGAATTCGACATTGCACATGCTCAAGCATCTGAAGGAGCAGCGGAAGGCCGTGAAAAATTTTGTCATGCACTGGACAGCTTCAGCAGCAGAGAGCATGCGTTGCTTCGACATTAGGCAGTGGCAGTTCATCTGAAACGCCTGTTGGGTGCTGAACTCCTTCAAAGAAGCCACAAAGTTTGTCAGAAGGGACAACTGTGGCATGAACTACGTCATCCCTCTCATATTTATCTTAAAACAGACACTGAGGTTCATTCAGCAGGGGGCACGTGCAGGCTTCTGTGGCACACTGGAAGAATGGCCACCTGTATGCTGGCTTGCTCACACAGTGACAGGCATATTGTTGACATCAAGCAGTCTGCTGATTACTGGATAGTCATGCTTTTAGACTCTCGCTACCAATGCAAAATGGGGGAATGCTTTCCTCTGGCAGAAAGGGACAAATTACATTACTACTAGAGATGAGCGAGCACTAAAATGCTCGGGTGCACGTTAATCGAGTCGAACTTTTCCCGATGCTCGGGTGCTCGTTTCGAGTAACGAACCCCATTGAAGACAATGGGAGACTCGAGCATTTTTGCAGGGGACCAAGGCTCTGCCTAGGGAAGGCTGGGTGAAAACCTGGAAACCTCAGAAAATGATGGAAACACCACGGAAATGGACAGGAAACAGCAGGGGCAGCATGCATGGATGCCTCTGAGGCTGCCTAATCCTACCATTACCCCAAATTCTCCTGCAACAGCCTGGTGGTTACCCTCATGGCAATTTTGCTCACCCAGACAAAGAAAGGCGAGGCACATGCCCATCACATGTTAGGGAAGCACCCAACTAG
>ONZH01016096.1:0-35643 GCA_900303285.1 Rhinella marina | reverse complement strand
TTTTATCTTCATACTCACTTCCATTCCGACGCTGTGCTCCCACAAACCTGCAGTAAAATGCACTCAGTGGACTCCGGTGCTCACTCACATAATGGAGAGGACTCAAAGAAGAGTCCACTGAGTGCATTTTACTGCAGGTTTGTGGGAGCACAGCGTCAGAATGGAAGTGAGTATGAAGATAAAGCTTACATATTCGGATTCAGCATCACTTACACTATACAACGCTTACTCTAGTTCAGGGGGGGTTCCGAGATGACAGGTTCCCTTTAAGCCAGCTGGTGACAGCACTAAAAAAACACAAAAGCATACATCCATTGGGTTGGGCGCTGCACTCGGTTAGGACATCAAAACTGGTGTAACAAAGATATATATATGTCTGCAAACAGCCATAGGCCCAGATTCAACAGGTTTGACACCAGAGTAGTTGGCGTCAATTTGTTAAAGCGAGTGCCAGTGAGGTGTCCATTTCATGAAAATTGGACACGTATTTTTGGATAAATGGAACTGGCGTAAAGCCTTCTTGAATCTGTGGCCTTTTTAAATGTCCTTTATTCACCTCATGGATTCTGTGGGTGAGGTTAGCTGTCTATTTAACCGTATCCGTATCCTACTAGACTAGCTGTAATGTTACAGGGTTTTTTTAAGGTTGACTGTCCTGTGCTGAACTCTAACATCAACATTTTGTCATGTATAAAAACTGATTTTTACAAGCGTGCATATTCTAGCTCCAACTTCAGTTCTCTGTACTAGCCTTTCTGGGTCCAAAAGAATACTGCTCCTACTAATGAGCCCCACCATCATTGTCTATTTGGAAACATACTGGGTGCAATCAGAGCTGCTGAAGCTGCCTCCTCAACTTGTCTCTTCTCAACTATACTGGCCTGGGTGCTATCAAGTGCTGCCGGCCTACTCCTCCGTCAATTGTCTCTTCTCAACTATACTGGACTGGGTGCTATACAAGTGCTGCCGCCTCCTCCTCCGTCCAATTGTCTCTTCTCAACTATACTGGCCTGGGTGCTATACAAGTGCTGCCGCCTCCTCCCTCCGTCAATTGTCTCTTCTCAACTATAACTGGCCTGGGTGCTATACAAGTGCTGCCGCCTCCTCCTCCCCGTCAATTGTCTCTTCTCAACTATACTGGCCTGGGTGCTATACAAGTGCTACCGCCTCCTCCTCCGTCAATTGTCCTCTTCTCAACTATACTGGACCTGGGTGCTATACAAGTGCTGCCGCTCCCTCCTCTGTCAATTGTTCTTCTCAACTATACTGGACCTGGGTGCTATACAAGTGCTGCCGTCCTCCTCCTCCGTCAATTGTCTCTTTCTCAACTATACTGGGCCTGGGTGCTATAACAAGTGCTGCCGCCTCCTCCTCCGTCAATTGTCTCTTCTCAACTATACTGGACTGGGTGCTATACAAGTGCTGCCGCCTCCTCTCCTCCGTCAATTGTCTCTTCTCAACTATACTGGCCTGGGTGCTATCAAGTGCTGCCGCCTCTCCTCCGTCAATTGTCTCTTCTCAACTATACTGGACTGGGTGCTATACAAGTGCTGCCGCCTCCTCCTCCCGTCAATTGTTCTTCTCAACTATACTGGCCAGGGTGCTATACAAGTGCTGCCGCCTCCTCCTCCGTCAATTGTCTCTTCTCAACTATACTGGACTGGGTGCTATACAAGTGCTGCCGCCTCCTCCTCCGTCAATTGTCTCTTCTCAACTATACTGGCCTGGGTGCTATACAAGTGCTGCCGCCTCCTCCTCCTCCGTCAATTGTCTCTTCTCAACTATACTGGCCTGGGTGCTATACAAGTGCTGCCGCTCCTCCTCCTCCGTCAATTGTCTCTTCTCAACTATACTGGCCTGGGTGCTATACAAGTGCTGCGCCTCCTCCTCCTCCGTCAATTGTCTCTTCTCAACTATACTGGCCTGGGTGCTATACAAGTGCTGCCGCCTCCTCTCTCCGTCAATTGTCTCTTCTCAACTATACTGGACTGGGTGCTATACAAGTGCTGCCGCCTCCTCCTCCTCCGTCAATTGTCTCTTCTCAACTATACTGGCCTGGGTGCTATACAAGTGCTGCCGCCTCCTCCTCCTCCGTCAATTGTCTCTTCTCAACTATACTGGCCTGGGTGCTATACAAGTGCTGCCGCCTCTCCTTCCTGTCAATTGTCTCTTCTCAAACTATACTGGACTGGGTGCTATACAAGTGCTGCCGCCTCCTCCTCCGTCAATTGTCTCTTCTCAACTATACTGGCTGGGTGCTACAAGTGCTGCCGCCTCCTCCGTCAATTGTCTCTTCTCAACTATACTGGACTGGGTGCTATACAAGTGCTGCCGCCTCCTCCTCCGTCAATTGTCTCTTCTCAACTATACTGGCCTGGGTGCTAATCAAGTGCTGCCGCCTCTCCTCCTCCGTCAATTGTCTCTTCTCAACTATACTGGACTGGGTGCTATACAAGTGCTGCCGCTCCTCCTCCGTCAATTGTCTCTTCTCAACTATACTGGACTGGGTGCTATACAAGTGCTGCCGCCTCCTCCTCCGTCAATTGTCTCTTCTCAACTATACTGGCCTGGGTGCTATACAAGTGCTGCCGCCTCCTCTCTCCGTCAATTGTCTCTTCTCAACTATACTGGACTGGGTGCTATACAAGTGCTGCCGCCTTCCCTCCTCCGTCAATTGTCTCTTCTCAACTATACTGGCCTGGGTGCTATACAAGTGCTGCCGCCTCCTCCCTTCCGTCAATTGTCTCTTCTCAACTATACTGGACTGGGTGCTATACAAGTGCTGCCGCCTCTCCTCCTCCGTCAATTGTCTCTTCTCAACTATACTGGCCTGGGTGCTATACAAGTGCTGCCCTCCTCCTCCTCCGTCAATTGTCTCTTCTCAACTATACTGGCCTGGGTGCTATACAAGTGCTGCCGCCTCCCTCCTCCGTCAATTGTCTCTTTCTCAACTATACTGGACTGGGTGCTATACAAGTGCTGCCGCCTTCCTCCTCCGTCAATTGTCTCTTCTCAACTATACTGGCCTGGGTGCTATACAAGTGCTGCCGCCTCCTCCTCCGTCAATTGTCTCTTCTCAACTATACTGGCCTGGGTGCTATACAAGTGCTGCCGCCTCCTCCTCCGTCAATTGTCTCTTCTCAACTATACTGGACTGGGTGCTATATACAAGTGCTGCCGCCTCCTCCTCCTCCGTCAATTGTCTCTTCTCAACTATACTGGACTGGGTGCTATACAAGTGCTGCCGCCTCCTCCTCCTGTCAATTGTCTCTTCTCAACTATACTGGCCTGGGTGCTATACAAGTGCTGCCGCCTCCTCCTCCGTCAATTGTCTCTTCTCAACTATACTGGACTGGGTGCTATACAAGTGCTGCCGCTCCTCCTCCTCCGTCAATTGTCTCTTCTCAACTATACTGGCCTGGGTGCTATTCAAGTGCTGCCGCCTCCTCCTCCTCCGTCAATTGTCTCTTCTCAACTATACTGGCCTGGGTGCTATACAAGTGCTGCCGCCTCCTCCTCCGTCAATTGTCTCTTCTCAACTATACTGGCCTGGGTGCTATACAAGTGCTGCCGCCTCCTCCTCCGTCAATTGTCTCTTCTCAACTATACTGGCCTGGGTGCTATACAAGTGCTGCCGCCTCCTCCTCTGTCAATTGTCTCTTCTCAACTATACTGGACTGGGTGCTATACAAGTGATTCCACCTCCTCCTCCTCCGTCAATTGTCTCTTCTCAACTATACTGGCCTGGGTGCTATCAAGTGCTGCCGCCTCCTCCTCCGTCAATTGTCTCTTCTCAACTATACTGGACTGGGTGCTATACAAGTGCTGCCGCCTCCTCCTCCGTCAATTGTCTCTTCTCAACTATACTGGCCAGGGTGCAATCAAGTGCTGCCGCCTCCTCCTCCGTCAATTGTCTCTTCTCAACTATACTGGACTGGGTGCTATACAAGTGCTGCCGCCTCCTCCTCCTCCGTCAATTGTCTCTTCTCAACTATACTGGCCTGGGAGCTATCAAGTGCTGCCACCACCTCCTCCGTCAATTGTCTCTTCTCAACTATACTGGCCTTGGTGCTATACAAGTGCTGCCGCCTCCTCCTCCGTCAATTGTCTCTTCTCAACTATACTGGACTGGGTGCTATACAAGTGCTGCCGCCTCCTCCTCCTCCGTCAATTGTCTCTTCTCAACTATACTGGCCTGGGTGCAATCAAGTGCTGCCGCCTCCTCCTCCTCCGTCAATTGTCTCTTCTCAACTATACTGGCCTGGGTGCTATACAAGTGCTGCCGCCTTCACCTCCTTCAATAGTCTCTTCTCAACTATACTGGCCTGGGTGCTATACAAGTGCTGCCGTCTCCTCCTCCTCCGTCAATTGTCTCTTCTCAACTATACTGGCCTGGGAGCTATACAAGTGCTGCCGCCTCCTCCTCCGTCAATTGTCTCTTCTCAACTATACTGGCCTGGGTGCTATACAAGTGCTGCCGCCTCCTCCTCCGTCAATTGTCTCTTCTCAATTATACTGGACTGGGTGCTATACAAGTGCTGCCGCCTCCACCTCCGTCAATTGTCTCTTCTCAACTATACTGGCCTGGGTGCAATCAAGTGCTGCCACCTCCTCCTGCTCCGTCAATTGTCTCTTCTCAACTATACTGGCCTGGGTGCTATTACAAGTGCTGCCGCCTCCTCCTCCGTCAATTGTCTCTTCTCAACTATACTGGACTGGGTGCTATACAAGTGCTGCCGCCTCCTCTTCCGTCAATTGTCTCTTCTCAACTATACTGGCCTGGGTGTAATCAAGTGCTGCCGCCTCCTCCTCCTCCTCTGTCAATTGTCTCTTCTCAACTATACTGGCCTAGGTGCAATCAAGTGCTGCCGCCTCCTCCTCCTCCGTCAATTGTCTCTTCTCAACTATACTGGCCTGGGTGCTATACAAGTGCTGCCGCCTCCTCCTCCGTCAATTGTCTCTTCTCAACTATAATGGACTGGGTGCTATTCAAGTGCTGCCGCCTCCTCCTCCTCCGTCAATTGTCTCTTCTCAACTATACTGGCCTGGGTGCTATACAAGTGCTACCGCCTCCTCCTCCGTCAATTGTCTCTTCTCAACTATACTGGACTGGGTGCTATACAAGTGCTGCCGCCTCCTCCTCTCGTCAATTGTCTCTTCTCAACTATACTGGACTGGGTGCTATACAAGTGCTGCCGCCTCCTCCTCCGTCAATTGTCTCTTCTCAACTATACTGGACCTGGGTGCTATACAAGTGCTGCCGCCTCCTCCTCCTCCGTCAATTGTCTCTTCTCAACTATACTGGCCTGGGTGCTATCAAGTGCTGCCGCCTCCTCCTCCGTCAATTGTCTCTTCTCAACTATACTGGCCTGGGTGCTATACAAGTGCTGCCGCCTCCTCCTCCGTCAATTGTCTCTTCTCAACTATACTGGCTGGGTGCTATCAAGTGCTGCCGCCTCCTCCTCCGTCAATTGTCTCTTCTCAACTATACTGGACTGGGTGCTATACAAGTGCTGCCGCCTCCTCCTCCGTCAATTGTCTCTTCTCAACTATACTGGCCTGGGTGCTATACAAGTGCTGCCGCCTCCTCCTCCGTCAATTGTCTCTTCTCAACTATACTGGCCTGGGTGCTATACAAGTGCTGCCGCCTCCTCCTCCGTCAATTGTCTCTTCTCAACTATACTGGACTGGGTGCTATACAAGTGCTGCCGCCTCCTCCTCCTCCGTCAATTGTCTCTTCTCAACTATACTGGCCTGGGTGCTATACAAGTGCTGCCGCCTCCTCCTCCGTCAATTGTCTCTTCTCAACTATACTGGCCTGGGTGCTATACAAGTGCTGCCGCCTCCTCCTCCGTCAATTGTCTCTTCTCAACTATACTGGCCTGGGTGCTATACAAGTGCTGCCGCCTCCTCCTCCTCCGTCAATTGTCTCTTCTCAACTATACTGGCCTGGGTGCTATACAAGTGCTGCCGCCTCCTCCTCCGTCAATTGTCTCTTCTCAACTATACTGGCCTGGGTGCTATACAAGTGCTGCCGCCTCCTCCTCCGTCAATTGTCTCTTTCTCAACTATACTGGACTGGGTGCTATACAAGTGCTGCCGCCGTCATTCCTTCACATCTGCCTGGGTCAATTGCCCCTCCTCCGTCATTTCTCAACTATACTGGCCTGGGAGCTATCAAGTGCTGCCACCACCTCCTCCGTCAATTGTCTCTTCTCAACTATACTGGCCTTGGTGCTATACAAGTGCCGCGCCTCCTCCTCCGTCAATTGTCTCTTCTCAATTATACTGGACTGGGTGCTATACAAGTGCTGCCGCCTCCTCCTCCGTCAATTGTCTCTTTCTCAACTATACTGGCCTGGGTGCAATCAAGTGCTGCCACCTCCTCCTGCTCCGTCAATTGTCTCTTCTCAACTATTCTGGCCTGGGTGCTATACAAGTGCTGCCGCCTCCTCCTCCGTCAATTGTCTCTTCTCAACTATACTGGACTGGGTGCTATACAAGTGCTGCCGCCTCCTCTTCCGTCAATTGTCTCTTCTCAACTATACTGGCCTGGGTGTAATCAAGTGCTGCCGCCTCCTCCTCCTCCTCTGTCAATTGTCTCTTCTCAACTATACTGGCCTAGGTGCAATCAAGTGCTGCCGCCTCCTCCTCCTCCGTCAATTGTCTCTTCTCAACTATACTGGCCTGGTGCTATACAAGTGCTGCCGCCTTCACCTCCTTCAATAGTCTCTTCTCAACTATACTGGACTGGGTGCTATACAAGTGCTGCCGCCTCCTCCTCCTCCGTCAATTGTCTCTTCTCAACTATACTGGCCTGGGAGCTATACAAGTGCTGCCACCTCCTCCTCCGTCAATTGTCTCTTCTCAACTATACTGGCCTGGGTGCTATACAAGTGCTGCCGCCTCCTCCTCCGTCAATTGTCTCTTCTCAACTATACTGGACTGGGTGCTATACAAGTGCTGCCACCTCCTCCTCTGTCAATTGTCTCTTCTCAACTATACTTACCTGGGTGCTATACAAGTGCTGCCGCCTCCTCCTCCGTCAATTGTCTCTTCTCAACTATAATGGACTGGGTGCTATACAAGTGCTGCCGCCTCCTCCTCCGTCAATTGTCTCTTCTTAACTATACTGGACTGGGTGCTATACAAGTGCTGCCGCCTCCTCCTCCGTCAATTGTCTCTTCTCAACTATACTGGCCTGGGTGCAATCAAGTGCTGCCTCCTCCTCCTCCTCCGTCAATTGTCTCTTCTCAACTATACTGGCCTGGGTGCAATCAAGTGCTGCCGCCTTTTCCTCTGTCAATTGTCTGTTCTCAACCATACTGGGTCCAATACAGTACTATTACTGCGGCTGGTTCCACTGTCAAATGTCTGTTTTCCACCCTACTGGGTCCAAGGCAATGCTGCCGGTGTTGCCAACTTGCACTTTGTGTCCTATGTCTCGTGTAATCACTTACACCTTGGCTAATGTGTACCTGTTCTGGGGTTCACAAGGTCTAATTAAATGGTACGCCTGTCTGTCTTCTGACCTGTGATGTCACTGAGACCGCATCGACTTCAACGCAGCCTATTCTTGGGCTGGTGCCACGATCTATTTTGTGTTTTTGGTGCTCTGGCATGACATGGACTGCTCCAGCGGACATCTTCAATGCTGTCAAATGTTGTCGACCTGGCTGTCGACGATTATTTTTGCACTTCGATTTTTTCCACTTTTTTCATTGTAATAGCAACTGCAACTAAACGAAACTATACCCTATCAGACTCCCAGTATTGTAGCTGCAATTATTCAGCCGTTATAGCAAGGTTCGTTTTAGGTTCGGTTCGTACGAATCCGAACTTCACGAAAGTTCGCCGAACCGAACTTTTCAAAAGTTCGCTCATCCCTACTCTTGTCCTTTACTGCCAGCAAGGAATGTTTGGCAAAGGTTTGCATGAACAGTGTTAACTACCCTGGCCCTCCCCTCTTTGTAGGAATGGGCTGGTTCTGCTTCCTGCCAGGAGGGGAAGTTGCTGAGAATCTACAGTACAGAGAGGAAGCAACTTGCTGTTCTCCTGCTGCTGTTACAGATACTTCAGGCAGAAATCCTCCATTTGTCCTCAACTAAAGCTTGGAGAGTCCAGACAGCAGAGTGACCTGCTACTTCGGCATCTACAGACACTGCTGTAAGGTGAGGGACTACAGTTAAGCCACCCATCACCAAACAACCACTAGGCCAGCATCACCTGGGCATCACCACCAACCAACCTGCCTCCATATCTTTGTTGGTGCCAAAAAAGAATTTCACTAAAGCCTGCTGCTACTGTATCTATTTCAAGTTCTACACTGCACTTAGTAAAAGGACTTTATCACGTTTTACTCTGGCCTTATTCTTCAGCATTATAATTCCACTATAATTCTACTATAATAAAATTTGTAATAACTTTGCTCATCTCTAGTAGTTATTCTATTTCAATAAACATTCTTACAGGTAAAGAATTTTCAAATAAACTGAAATCCTGGCACATATGGTTTTTAAATAGAAAATCTTAATGTATATTTAAAGATACGTCCAATGTCATATCACTGTAAAAATAAACTACATTTTCAGAAAGAAAAGCAAAGCCATTCATTTCTCTCTATTCAAAGCCAGTTTTGAACAGCATGAGCAATATTCTGCACTAATGCAATCCTTTATTATTGGATGAAAAGAACTGTATTATTTCAAAAAGTATTGAGATTTTCCATTTACTACTTTTGTTTTAGCCGGGGATTATTATTGCTACTCCCATAAGACTTCCAACACACAATGGAAGCAATTAGTCAAGAGGCCCACAGGGATGAAGGCTTGTCAAGGGATGTTGATTAGCACAGCCATGTGTGACCAAACTATCATCCCTTGTAAAATTGCAGTACACTATAAACAATTTGCTTCTAGGTATGTCTTGCAGTGTCTTATATCAACTTTGAGCATGTGTGTAATGGATATGTGTGATAATGTGTAGAAAAGCATACATTATTTTAACAAATATTATTTATTTGCCTATTGATAAAATGATTTTTGTATTTTAACCTAAGTACTAATTTTCCTTTAAAGGCTATGTACACCTTTGGAGGCAATCTTTTAAATTATTGCATTATACTTATTTTGACTGGCTTTTATTAACAATATTGAATCCTTTTTTGTGTACAGAGCTGAGAAGCTGTAGTAGCTGCCTGTGGATTTTTTTCTCAGTTCTGTCATCTGAGGAGCAGACGGACATCTCTTCTCTCTGACCTTATAAACACTCATTAAAGCTCAATCCTTACCTTACTGATAAGAATGTGGCTTAAATAAGTGTTTATGACCTCTCAGTAGTTTACAGATAAGGGTAATTAGATGACCGACACAAAGTGAAAGTGAAAGTACCAGTCAAACAAGCTAGACAAACAGTTAACCCTTTGTGACTGAACAGCTTACTATTTTAATAAAGACCAATTGAAAATATGATTTTTAGCCAAAAATAAGTTAAATGCAATCATAAAAAAATTGACTCCAAAGGTGTACACAGCCTTTAATGACTAGATGTAAAGGGAGAAGAAGTAGCCTAGAAAGGGAATTGATTTGCCACATAATAAAATCCTAAAAAGGCCATAAAGCCCTACTAGTCACCCAACCCTTTATTAACAGGCTGCTGAAAACAACCTTTATAAAAGCCCATCCAGACATTTATGGCATATTATGGTAGAATATCCATAAATGTTCAATAGTTGTGGCTCCCACTCTGGGATCCGTTCCTATCTCAACAATGAGGCCCACTCTACTGTAAATGAAAAGTGAACTACATATGTACGGCCATCCCTCCATTTACTACTCGCTGGCTAGTCGATATTTGGAAGTCCCATAGAAATGAATGGTGGGGTGGCTGTGCATGTGCAAGTTGCTTTCCTTATTTACTGCTATGGGACTTCTGAAAGAAATTGAAAACACTGGCTTTGTTTATTCCCATAACAGTGAATGCTCTCCATTCACACCAGGGCCCCATTTATGAGAAAGGCAAAAGTAGATCTGCTTGTTTGGCGCAAAAAATCCGGGTCAAATGTCCTCAGAAATTATATGCAATAATCTCTTTTAATTGCTGTCTGGCAGAGTGCACAACAAATAAAACGACGCGTTTCAGGGCTAACAAGGGCCCCTTCTTCAGGTTACAGACAAAATAGTAGTAGACAAACATACATATTTATATAGGGTACAAACCTTGCAAAAAACCGCCAGAAAACCACATGTGTGGGCGGAGTTACAGTGGGCGGTGCTTATGATAATGAATCACATTAACATATGAACTAGTGGTGTCGATAGCTGACACAAAACACCACCAGGGACCTATATATGTAAATACTGCCCATATACAGATTCTAATTGAGGTAGGGGCAAGTAGAAATAAAAGTAAACTATGTGGTTAAATAATAATGGATATGGTCATGTGACCGGGCGTGGAACGCAAATAGGAAGTGCGTCCAGCCTGGTCACTGGGGGAGGCACCGGCAGTGATACAGAGTGCGGTCACGTGATTATATGATCATGTGACCTGGCGTGGAACGCAAAACAGGAAGTACGTCCAGCCAGGTCACTCAAGGGGAAGCAGAGAATCATGGTGTGTATGGTCACGTGATCAGAGAGAGCCAATCACGTGATCCGCACCATGGAAACCAGGGGGAGTGGTTTCTACATCGGGAGGATAGTAGGACACGTAACCGGCCGGTAACCTAGGAAACAGGAGACGCTGCTGCCCAAAGGCAAACAGACTGGGCTGTAATAGCGTCTCCTAGTCTCGGCCATGAAAGAACATAGATAGATATGGGGTGTAGGTATTATATAGATGGATACCGCATCCCACAGAGAAAGTGATACAGATATTGGCATATGATGTAAGTCATTTCACTCAATAAAAAAATATTAATATAAAGTGAATATGATAATATTATGTAAAAATGATAATGATAAAAAATACATAATAAATAATTGATAAATACATGAATGTAAATATAATACTCACATAAACACGAATTTAAAACCTACATCCTGGTGTAAGGCATAATAGAACCATAGAAAAACATATGATCCATATAAGACAAAATGGAAATCATGCTGATGAGATAATAATATGTGAATGTATATAAATATATAAAAAAAGGGGGGGGAAGATGCAAAACACCCCTTACAGAGGACCCTAAAAATACACATACAAATACACATACACTTACAGGTTTATCTCAAACGCCTCATTTAGACCATATGGGCTCAGGGTATTTAGTTTAAAAATCCAATACATCTCTCTGCGTCTGATGTACTGGATATTATGTCGTTCATGGAGAGGGATTTGTTCAATCGGGGTAATAATAAAACCCTTTGGGCTAGCTTCATGGTATTCAGTAGCATGTCTAGATATGCTGTGTTTAGGGTATTTTTTCCGGATATTTGAGCGGTGTTTATTTAACCTGTTCCTTAGTGTTTGTATTGTACGCCCCACATACTGAAGATGACAGGGGCATTCCAAGAGGTAAATTACATGGGTAGAGTTGCAGTCTAAATTTGTCATTATTTGAAAGGTTTCGTTGCTGCTGTTATTGCGAAACATTCTGCTGCAGCATATCATGGTACAGCAAAGACATCTAGAATGCCCACATTTATTATTCCCCTTTAGCGGCCTCGAAATGAAATTTTTAGTACTTTCCCCTTTACTCCTAATTTTGCTGGGCGCTAGGATATTTTTCAGACTACGTGCCCTTCTATACGTGAGACGCGGTATTTTGGGGATAACTTTACTGAAAACTGGATCCCTCTGTAGAATATACCAGTGATCATTTAGAATCTGTTTTATTTCCTTGAAATTTTAATTATATGTAGTAATGAAGTTGAAACTAAATGGATTCTCTTTATTATCCTTGGTCTTTGGATTTTTACCTTTGGGAATTAGGCATTCCATCTGTGTAAGTCCGGAGGCTTTAGTTCTGGCTCCATTGACCATGTTCTCAGGGTATCCCTTCTGACGGAATCTTGTCGCTACAATGTCACATTGTTGGTGGAAATCTTCTTTTGATGTACAATTCCGCCTAATTCTTCTCAACTTGCTAAACGGAATATTCTGCTTCCATTTGCCATAGTGGGTGCTTGTGAAATCCAGATAACTATTACTATCCACCTTTTTGAAAAAAGTACGGGTGGTGATAGTATCCCCCTGGGCTATAATTTCAAGGTCCAGAAAATCGATCTTAGAACTGTCGTATGTACCTGTCAGTGTGATCCCCCAATAATTAGTATTCAAGTGCTTTATAAAATTCTCAATAGATGACACATCACCTTTCCAAATAAAAAACAAGTCATCGATGTATCTCTTGTATAAAACAACGTGATCGCTCCAATATTCAGATTGGTAAATAAAATTCTGTACATATGCGCCCATGAACAGATTGGCGAAACTTGGCGCGAACCGCGTCCCCCATCGCGGTCCCGCGGATCTGTTTAAAAAATTTTTCCTCAAAACTGAACACATTATGTGTCAGTATAAACTGAATGCCTTTAATAATGAAGTCCTTTTGCTCAGTTAACATCTCTACATTCTTATTCAAATAATATGAGGTACACTGAGTTCCCAGATCATGCTTTATGTTCGAATAAAGTGCAGACACGTCAAGTGTGAGCCAGAAATAATCAGGCCTCCACGGTATACTCTGTAAATATGTTATAAGAGTGGAAGAATCTTTCAAATATGATTCCAATTCGAGCACTTGTTTCTCCATTTATGAGATAGGAATGAGTCTCCAAGGGTGAGACCAGGACCTATAGGACCAGGGGCTTAGCTAAAGTCTCATGGGCCCTGGTGCAAGAGTTTAGCTTGGGCCCCCTTTCCCTCAGTGCTTTGTAGCCAGGGGCAGGGGAGCAAATAGCCTTTGTGCTGTCTGAGACAAAAATTGAAACGGCACCCCCCATGCCAAATTCATGACCTAACCCTTTCCCTCCAGCCAGAGGTGTAACTTGACCAGCATGCACTATAATACTGTGTCCTCTTAAGTGGCACAAGGGTCTTTGGGCCCTCTCAGGCTCCTCGGCCCGGTAGCAACTGCTACCTCTGCACATCCTATTGATATACCATAAATGTTTAGATCGGACAACTAGGACAGTTTAATCATAAATATATACTTAGATATTTACACATTAAAGGGTTTTTCTGGGAGTGTAACAATGATGGTCTATCCTCAGGATAAGTAATAGATATCTGATTGGTGAGGGTCCGATTACTGGCACCCCTGCCGATTAACAATTTGAAGAGGCTGCTGCAATCCGTTGAGTGCTGCGGCCTCTTCCTAGGACTGTGACATCACGTTCATCAGTTACAAGGATTAGGCACAGCTCAGCCCCATTCAAGGGAATGGGCCTGGGCTGAAATACCAAGCACAACCACTATACAATGAATGGCACTGTGCTTGGTATGCTGTGAAGAGAACGGCTACCTCTTCAAACAGCTGATCGATGCAGGATCAGAACCCTATCGATCATTACTTTCCTTCTAGAAAAACCCTTTAAAGTGAATGTTAAAAACAGAAAGGAGATAAATGCCAATGTTGATCAAAAGGGATCATTTCAACCAAAACAGTAATTTGCTGGGTGAAATTTAACAATGTACAGTCTCTGTTATTGTTTAGAAAGCCATGTGAAAATGTTTATCCTTTGCAAGAACATGAAGATCTTTTTAAGAAGGAGACTTCCAATAATTTTCCCAGAAAGATTGTTTGCCCAATATCCAGGGTTATTGAATATGTGTGGCAAGTTTTAATGCCTGTAGCATGCAAAATAGAGTAAAGTGTGTATGGATGCATTGGTGTAATGATCATTCAATGGTTGTCTAACCGTCAACATACTTCTATCCAAGTGCATTGTGTGCTGATGTTTACTGTGTGCCTAATGTGTTTAATATGCTTGTGTCCCAGTCCTCTGAACACACCGCATATGTGGCAAAACATGTCTCTGTCAACCAATAGAGTTTTTGCATTTTAAGTTACTCTGTGCCTGTGCTATTCAAAAATACAGGGGGTAGTTTATGAAAAAGTCTGCACAACTTCAGGACACTGACTTCGCACAGTAATATCAGATGTGATACCAATTTATATAAAATGTAATAAGCACTGTAGGCATACCCTTAGTTTTTAACATTAACTTTAATGCTTGACCTACCCCCCTATGTCATTTTTTTCCAAAAATTTTCAATAGTGGTCGTATTTAATTGCATAGTAATGAAGGGCTGTGTCCCTAGTTGGGTGTTATGTCCTTTTAGGAATTTATGGAGATGCAGATTTGCTCTAAGTCTCAAAACTGCTCTTTTGGATTCCCAACAGTCTCTCATAGCCATGCACTTTGGTGATCACAAATGAAATTCAGTGCAAATAAGAAATAAAGAACTTGCCCATCTTAGGTGATCATGGGTAAATCTGTAAATACTGTAAAACTAAGAACCAAATTTAGCGCAAATATAGAGACAGTAGATACTATCATTAGTCAATTATATTTATTGTTCTGGAAACAGGACCTACAATATGTGAATATCATCTTATAATAGAAGACTTAAAATGAAATACCGCCTTCACTGTTATTCTAATACAAATAACTGCCTAATTGCCAAAGTCATAACACTAGTGATTACAAGATGCCTTCAGAAATGGATACATATCTGATAAAACATTCTGTCTTTAACCAAAGAGATTTTAGAGAAATTAAAGATGGAACAAATTTTATACAGTTGCAGGAAATTTGTCATCAGAAAATGACCTAGAGTTCAAATCACCTTTTTTTATGTTAAAAATATATTTTTTAGACTGTTTGGTAAGTTTTTAACTTTTGTCGCTATCCATATATTTTTTTAAAAGTATATAATTCTGCCATTTTTACACAGACCACTAGGCCTTATGACTTTCTGTCTTTTGACAGAGGCTACATGGGCTACATAAATAATGGACAGGAGCTGACCCCATTGACTTCAGTAGGAGAGTTTTTTAGGCATGCTCTGTGACCTGTGCAGAGGTCAGGAGGGAGTAGACAAGCTGTGACATCACCTATTGTGGGCAGTTGATTCTGTATTATCTATATAGAGGTGTTATTCATTGTAATTCTGCCTGTGGTGATAATAGCTACTGAAAGGTTATCTCTACGGAAAGGGAAATCATGACCTATTATTAAACCCTTCCTGACCAGTTCCGTCTTTATCGATGGCTCCTGTTCCTGGGTGGGTATTCTCTATTTTTGGGTATTCTCTGGCTCCCTCTGGCGACGATTGGAGGAGCTGGAGCTTTTATGCAGCAGCCCCTGTCATAGAGAATGACAGGAGACTTCTGTATAGTGTTTTCTATGGAGCCCTTGTCTGCAGCAGGGCTCCATAGGAAACTGGTAAGTTGATAAAACTGGTAATGCATTGGAGTTTATGAGAACAGTAATCTAATGATTGCTTGTTATAGTTCCCTATGTGAATAATAAAAAATACAAAAATGTAAAAAAAAAAAAAAGTTTTAAAAAATAAAAAAATCAAATCACCCTCTTTCCCCAAAATAAAACTAAAAAAACTATAAACATACACATCATGGATATTGCCATGTGTGAAAACACCCATACTATAAAAATATAAAAATATTTTCCCCATACGGCAAATGGAAAAAGGGAAAAAAAAGTCAAAATCGTTGATTTTACGTTTTTGGTCACTTCAATATTTTTAAAAATGTGACCAAAAAGTTGTACGCACCCCAGAATGGTATCAATGAAAACTACATTGAAAACCATGAAAAATAAACACTCACACTGCTCCATACACATAACTACAAAAAAGTTCATAATATGTTGACGAAAAAATAAAACAGATTTTTTTTCCAAGGTTTATATTATTTTATCAGTAACAAAAGAAAAACTATACATATAAGGTGTAGCCGGATTCATACTGACTTGTAGAATGAAAATAACTGGTCAATTGTATCGCACATCGAACGTTGTAAATAAAAAAAACCTGTAAAACTGTGGGGGAATTGCTTTTTTTCCAATTCCACCTCATTTAGAATTTTTTTCCCTGCTTCCTATTACATTATATGCAATATTAAATGGTGGAGTTGGAAAATACAACTTGCCCCGCAAAAAACAAGCCCTCCTACGGCTATGTGAATGGAAAAATATTTTTATAGTAAAAACGTTACTTAAATATTCTGATGACACATTCTCTTCAATAATAACAAAACAGGATTCATGGTTACATATAGCGTATATCCTGATCCTTAAAGGGGTTCTCCAGGAATTAAGAAAATGAAAATACTTAAATATTACTTCAGTATAAATGTATTTCCAAGTACCTTTCATTAGTTATAATGGCTTGTTTTGTCTGGAGAGCAATCATTATGAGACACAAAATAGCCGCTGTCCTATTAGTACACAAAACCTGTTCTAATCACCCTGGAGGACAAGTTACTTCACAACACTGAGGTAAAGAGCTGCCTCATCCTCCTGTCTGCTCTACTTGTCAGGGATTATGATCCTGAATAGGGCTGAAAAGATCTTCAGCTGAATCTCTGTTGGAATTGAGTTGATGAGCAGATGAGGCTAATAAGCAGCAGTACTTGTATGCAGTCTCTATTACCACAGCCCCACATTACCATAGACTGTCCTGTCTGTACTTCATGTCTCCTCATGAACTCCATTCCCACAAAGATTCAGCTAAATATCATATTAAACCCATAATCCCTCTCAAGTAGAGAGGAGGATGAGGCAGTGCTTTATCTCAGTGTTATGAAGTAACTTGTCCTCCTGTGTAATTAAGATAGATTTTGTGTGGACTAATAGGACGGCGGCCATTTTGCTTCTCATAATCATTACTCCCTAGACAAAATGTGCCATTATAACTAATAAAATGCATTTGGGGATATATTTATACTAAAGTAATATTTACGTATTTTCATTTTCTTAATTCTCGGAGAACCCCTTTAAACAGAACAGCACAAGAACAACAATCTGAATTAGGTCCCATTCACTTGGGCATATTAAACTGGGCCTATTCCAGACATAACCTTCAGAGCACCATAGATCTACTGAAGCATACTGGGATTTATGGTGCTATAAGTTTAGCTCAATAGCAACAAGTTTTACATTCGGGAAACAGTGAGTTTAAATGGATACCATTTAAAAACAAAGCTAAACACGTTGGCATTAGCTGACATACATTTTCATCTGCTTTTATTTTTTTAATCTATTTTAATTTGTTTTCCTTTGATCAATTGTATAATCACTATAATCGATTATTACATTTACATTCTCTGTCTCTAATTTCTTTTTAATTAATTTTTTTAATGTTAAAAAAATCTTTCAATTTCAAGTCAAAATGCAAACATAACTTCTATACACTATGGTGGACTGCAACCATGAGCATCTCCTTTGACTCCCATAGACATGAATGTATTTTATTGGAGCACATGGACAGACATGTTTTTTAAAAAATAAAATATTCAGCCTTAACCTCCCCAATGTCATTTTTACGTCATGAAAGTAGAATATCTTTGTCTCAGGATCAGTTGCAAATGTCCATGAATACCAAATGTTTCATGGAACAAAGGGATAGAAACCCACAATCGACAACGGATCAAAGAGATGTCAGAAGACTCAGAAGCGATGAAAATATTTACCAGACATTGATTGGAGTGAATGCATGGCTTCATTTTCCTGTAGTTGTCCTTTGTAATTACTCATGAATCGTGTATGGAGATGTGTTTTACTTACGCATAACTTCTTTGAAGCGATACCACAAATTCAGAGTAGACATGTGTACATGGCAAGCATAATGATTGGTGGAATCCACAACTTAATTATATAGTGTTAAAGATGAATGTTCTGACACTTGTGTTTAAAATCAATTTCTCCCGTACAGATGTATGACTGCTTTTTAGAAGAGTCCTTTCATTTTGGATAAAGTCGTGCTCCAGACACAAAATCTATTTTGTCAAAGTTAGTTTTCACATAATTTTCATTGCAAAATCAATCTTAATTGTCGTTTTAAAAGGGAGTCTGCAAAAAAAAAAAAAGTAGAATGACAGAAAGTATTCTTTTAATTCTTCAGCGGTGTGAAAGTTCTGGTTCAGAGATAAATGGGAAAACTAAGTGCTAACATATTCTGCTACAAGCTATGGCCTATCTTGAAAATCCATTGCAGGAGGGGCGCTTGCTATTGATGAAGTCTGTTTGCCTGACCTTACCAAAAAATACGAGCTCCTTCTAATATGCTGTTGTTAAGACCCTAACAATGGAGGCAAGGTTGATCAGACTAAGTTCTCGTGTGAGAACTGTCTACCTATTGTTGCCGACTATAATTTATTTTGAGGAAGGCAGTATATCTTCCCTGGTATTGGGCCCATCTGCTTTGTCTGAATCTGTGCCTGCTGCTCAGACCAGGCAGCTGGCATATGCCTTTAGGTGAGCATTTGTCATCTCCTGCAGCTAAACATATAAATACATGAGAGGGGGACAATAGAAAAAATATATTCTCAGGGCAGTGTTAAAATAGCTTGAAATCTCCCTTTCTAGTTTCATTTCATGACTTTAAATGTAACAGCAAGTCAGTATTTATTAATATGCCCAGTAGTAAGAATGGAACACAAGAACACTTCTAAAGGATTACCAGTCTTTTTGAAATCTAAGAAATGCATTACCAACTAGACATATCCTGTGGCACACAATGATTTTGACTTTTTCCTTACTTTTCTATCTCAGCTGGGGTTGTTGTTTTACAGTATCTCCTGTATTTCTTTTAGCACAACATTCACAAAGAGGAAATATAAAAGCTTGTAAATATCAAAAAGTGAAATAAAGTGATTCATTGAAGCATAAAAAAGGTCCGGCAACAAACTGAATCCAAAGACCAATGGACTTGACATATACTCAAATTACCTAGCCACTGCCATAATTAATGACCTCAATAGACTTATGCCATAACATTTTTCTATTTAAAGTGGATGGCCACTACAGCCATGGCCAAAAGTTTTGAGAATGATACAAATATTAATTTTTACAAATTCTACTGCTTCAGTTTTTATAATGGCAATTTGCATATACTCCAGAATGTTATAAAGAGTGATCAGCTTAACAGCAATTACTTGCAAAGTCAATATTTGCCTAGAAAATGAACTTTATCCCCCAAAACACATTTCAACATCATTGCAGCTCTGTCTTAAAAGGACCAGCTAACATCGTTTCAGTGATTGCTCCATTAACACAGGTGTGGGTGTTGATGAGGACAGGGCTGGAGATCAATCTGTCATGATTAAGTAAGAATGACACCACTGGACACTTTAAAAGGAGGCTAGTGCTTGGCATCATTGTTTCTCTTCTGTTATACCATGGTTATCGCTAAAGAAACACGTGCAGTCATCATTGCACTGCACAAAAATGGCCTAACAGGGAAGAGTATCACAGCTAGAAAGATTGCACCTCAGTCAACAATCTATCGCATCATCAAGAACTTCAAGGAGAGAGGTTCCATTGTTGCCAAAAAGGCTCCAGGGCGCCCAAGAAAGACCAGCAAGTGCCACCAGCAGTGCAGAGCTTGCTCAGGAATGGCAGCAGGCAGGTGTGAGTGCATCTGCACGCACTGTGAGGCGGAGACTCTTGGAGCAAGGCCTGGTCTCAAGGAGGGCAGCAAAGAAGCCACTTCTCTCCAGAAAGAACATCAGGGACAGACTGATATTCTGCAAAAGGTACAGGGAGTGGACTGCTGAGGACTGGGGTAAAGTCATTTTCTCTGATGAATCCCCTTTTCGATTGTTTGGGACATCTGGAAAACAGCTTATTCGGAGAAGACGAGGTGAGCGCTACCACCAGTCTTGTCTCATGCCAACTGTAAAGCATCCTGAAACCATTCATGTGTGGGGTTGCTTCTCAGCCAAGGGAATCGGCTCTCTCACAGTCTTGCCTAAAAACACAGCCATGAATAAAGAATGGTACCAGAATGTCCTCCGAGAGCAACTTCTCCCAACCGTCCAAGAGCAGTTTGGCGATCAACAATGCCTTTTCCAGCATGATGGAGCACCTTGCCATAAAGCAAAGGTGATAACTAAATGGCTCAGGGAACAAAACATAGAGATTTTGGGTCCATGGCCTGGAAACTCCCCAGATCTTAATCCCATTGAGAACTTGTGGTCAATCATCAAGAGACGGGTAGACAAACAAAAACCTACAAATTCTGACAAAATGCAAGCATTGATTGTGCAAGAATGGACTGCTATCAGTCAGGATTTGGTCCAGAAGTTGATTGTGAGCATGCCAGGGAGAATTGCAGAGGTCCTGAAGAAGAAGGGTCAACACTGCAAATATTGACTTGCTGCATTAACTCATTCTAACTGTCAATATAAGCTTTTGTTACTCATAATATGATTGCAATTATATTTCTGTATGTGATAAAAACATCTGACAAACACACATAAAAACCAGAGGGCAGCAGATCATGTGAAAATATAATATTTGTGTCATTCTCAAAACTTTTGGCCATGACTGTATATATTACACATGTGCTGCGAATAGCGCATACATGCAACTAGTACTACGCTTTATTACACCATCTAATGGTTTAG
This sequence comes from Rhinella marina, assembly GCA_900303285.1. NCBI lineage: Eukaryota > Metazoa > Chordata > Amphibia > Anura > Bufonidae > Rhinella > Rhinella marina. Next base: position 15,041 of record ONZH01016096.1, on the reverse strand, counting down.
TATGCCATTTATGTTTATTAGCATGTCCTCTTTCCTGCTTGCCTGCACTGTGGACCCAAACTGAATGCGGGTGGAAGGTCATGTAACCAGTCTGCTCTAACAGTGACCTCCATTCAATTATACTGTGGAAGGAAAGGGGAACTAGAACATGGACAAGAATGGTCAGATGACCCTCCATCAGGAGTCATTTTAGGATCACAGTGCCAACAAGTAGGTAAGAAGACCTGCTAATAAGCAGAAGGCTTCATGGTGGTCACAATCAGATTGATTCGGCGATTGGCACCTTGGTGTGTCCTTAAACAGCTCATTTCAATTTACAATATACAATATGTGTGCATTTAGTATGTACTAATGGAAAGCACTGCCTACATTTACTCTTGACTACAATATATTCTCAGTGAGCACTTGTAAGTGATTTTAGTTGTCAAGTATTAATTGTCGAGCTCTTTTTAATGTACATGTGTACCTATAATAAGAAACATGCAGTGCCAGCATTGAATTAAAGTGAATTTAATTAATTGTGACACTGATCAACAGAAAATTACTCTTTACTGTCAAAATGAAAATTAATTTCTACAAAGTCATCGTCATTTATTGCAATAATTATCCACAGCACAATTGAACATGTAGCCATTCCCTCCACTCAAGAGATAACTAATCTAATGGCACTTCTAACAGAAATGACATCATTGAGTATGATTGGCTTTCTATCAGACTCTATTAATTACAAAATATATAGTGACACTATCATTTGTTGCATTTCAAAATTTTGTAAGGTTTGGCAATTTATACAGTAACTTCTGGATTTGGATTTGGCCACACTAGGATACTAAAGAGTTTTTTGTAAAAAATGAGAATATGAGGGGCAAAGCTGACAATATAAAAGTTATAAGGTTTCCAGTAGAGATGTGTTTTCAAAGTTGGTTTCGAAAGTTTGGAATATAGGAGAGAGTCTAATATGCAGAGGTAGTGGATTCTAGAGTAAGGGTGGTGTCGAGAAGAAAACCTTGGAGACAATGATGGAAGAGGAAGACTGTAGTGAAAAGCAGAGCAGAGAAAAGCACGAGGACCGGATATTATGTGTGAGATCTGGATCTGGAGATTAGGATAGACATGTATGGAGACCAAGTTGTCCTCCACCAGTTCCAAAAGATCACCTTTGTCAGGTGAACCAAGCCTTGATTCAGCAGGATTGTCACACTCCTCAGGCTGATTCCAATGAAAAGATCGAGCTTTGCTGGCAGTGCTTCATCTTGCCACTGTTGCTGTCTGCAGCTTACCATCACGTTCTGTATAGATGCTGCTGCTGCCTCCATCATGTCACTAATGCAACCTACCTACTGTCACGTTCTGTACGGCTGCTGCCTCCTTCATGCAACTAATGCAACCTGCCAACCATCATGTTCCTTTTGGCTGCTGCTGCCACCTCCACCTTGCCACTGCTGTGACTTTACTATAGTCACGGTCTGTACAGCTGCTGCTGCCACCGCCTCCATTGTGCCATCACCCGCTATCATGCCACTGCTGCGACCTGTCGACCATCATCTTCCATAAGGCCTCTGCTCCCTCCATCATGATTCTGCCTTTCTACCAACATGTACCATATGGATGCTGCTGCAGCCACTGCTGCTTCAGCTGCTGCTGCTCCTCGCTGCTAATACCCTACTGTCACCACGATTAACACAAAGCATTTGCCGCCATTATCACTACTACTACTATTGCTACAACTACCCATAGACAGTCTTATATGTTCCATGCTATACTACTCCTGCTGCCGCCACTATTGTGGCCACATATATCTCTGTATATTCTCATTCCACATCCACATTGCACTGCTGTTGCTCCCAATTAAAAGGAAGAACTTTTCGAGGCTCGTTTACATTGAGCCACTTTTTCTTCTGACAATCAACATTCTGACCCTGCCAAGGCATAATTTTGGATGCTTGGTCCCGCAAGCCACTTTTTTTTTTTTTAATCCCATAACACAGTGTGTGTTTAAACATTAGTAGCTACAAAATGTAATATTTTTTAAAACCATCCTAAACTCTAATTGTAAGAGCTATATACCTTATGGGAATAACAGGGTAAGCAACAAGAAGAAACTGGATAAATGTGGTTAAATAGAAATGTAAAAGAAGAAATAAATGACATATAGAAAGCATTTAAATCAATAAAACTGGAGGGTACCGATGAAGCATTGAAAAAATAGAATATGTAAAAGACAAATAAAAGCAGCCAAACTGGAGACAGAGAGCTTCATTTCCAAAGAGAGTAAAACTAACCTTAAAATATTCTTCAATTATACAAATGGTATAATATAAAGTATAAACCTGAAGGTGTCGGCCCTTTACCGTGTAATGAGGGGAGAGTTGCAGAGAGCGATGAGAAGAAAGCAAAGCTCTTAAATATTTTTTTCTCTACTGTATTTACTGAGGAAAATAAAATGTCAGATAAAATGAGTGTAAAAGTAAATTCACCATTAAAAATGGCCTGTCTGACCCAGGAAGTACAGCTGCATCTTACTTAAAAAGATTAAAATGCACCATATGTTACTATGCCCCTGATAAGGGACAATTTTTGGAGGCTTTGGAATATGAAAAAGCAGAACACGTGCCGGCGCAGTGTGTTTTTAATACTAACTTTCGGGCCAATTGGAGCAAATTAGATTCAGCCCAAATCAATTTAGGTCCAAATGAATATCAACTGGTTCGTGATTCTCTACTATGTATGAGAAATATTGAAAGAATCCAATGTGCTGAAAAGTTTGAAAGAGGTATAATGGACACTACTGGGGTCATTTATCAAACTGGTGTAAAGTAGAACTGGCTTAGTTGCGCATAGGAACCAATCAGATTCCGCTTTTCATTTTCCAAGGCTGTAAAAAATGAAAGGTGGAATCTGATTAGTTGCTAAGGGCAACTGAGCCATTTCTACTTTACACCAGTTTCATAATTCACCCCATACATTTTCACAAAGAAGATTGTGTGGGCTACTTTAATGTCCAAAGACTTTGAATGTCAGAAAGCAGGTACATCTAAAATAACAGGACTTCAAATGCAGACAAAGGAGTCATTACTAATGGAAGTGTGTGGCTGGAAATATGTCATATTCCTAATAAGCACCTGGAAAGAGGCTGAACAGCATTAGTGACACATGCTGAAACAAACTACATAACCTGTCACTTAAAATTTAGACATATTTTCTTTAGTACAGAAACCTTGAACAGAGTGATGTAAGAGGATCTTCTTTGAAATTTTGTACCATTACTGTATACAAGGAGAATTGATAACATAGCGGCACTCACTGTAATGGAGAAGTACATGAGTTTTGAGAGCAAAAAAGCTTTATCTATTTGTACAGAAAACATTGTTGTATTGAGGAGTAATTTGTGATAAACCATAGAAGACTAGAAAAGCATTGCAATTCACAAAGTACTGTTCATGCTACTGTAACATGCTCTATTTATAAGGAAACCAAGGCAGCTCCGAGAGAACCCTTTTATACCCTATTTATTTTAAACACTATATACACTTTTGTCTTTTTTGTGTTTGTATTGCTATTTGATAAATTATGTGGAGAAATTTATTTCACCAATTTGTTTGTTTTGTGTGTGTGTTTTACATGTTTCTTCTACAGCCTGCATGTGCTTCCTATGCACAACAGGCTACTCTGCTTGGTTTTACAGAAAATCTGTCATCTGTACCTTCCTCATGTAACTGGGACATGACAGGTTAGGATTGTGAAGTCTCAGTTACATGTTGATGATGCACTGTGCTCTACTAGTTGACTACCGTGCATCCACAGAGAACAGTGCTTCATCATGTAACAGAGGATCAGAGTCTAATTTCTATGATGAAGCGCTGTTTTCTGAGCAAGTACACAGTGCTTAGAGGAAAGCACAGCACTTTATCATGAAGCAGATACATGGCTGTGCAAGTACAAGATTAGGATCACCAAGTCCCAATTACATGAAGAAGCCCTGTACCTCCTAGTTGATTATAGAAGACATTGCTTCTTCATCTGAGACTCAGCTGTGCGAGTGGAGTTTTAGGATTGCCAAGTCTCAGTTACAGGATGAAGCCCTGTGTTCGGTAATAAACTAAGAGAGCACAGCGCTTCTCCATGTAACAATCACCCTGCTGTTACACTCACAGCCAAGCCTCAGATGAAGAAGACAATATTCTACTAATTGTCTAAGGGACTAATGCCCCTTGCATTTGCTGGTCCTTCTACTAGCCAACTAATGATAGCCGCCGGCTTTGCTCCACTTTTCAGAGACAATGAGCTTTGTGAGGACAGTCAGCAGTTAGAGGCCAGCCAAGACTTGGAGAGGTCAGCTGTGGACTCCTTTAGGTGTGAAACTACTAATGATGACAGTCAGGTGGGAGTACATGTTGCGAGAGGTCAGGGATGTGCACAAAAGATGGCTGAGGGTGACACAAGTGATGACCAAACATTTGTAGATGATGATGTAGTCAATTGCATGTGGGAGCCGGGTGAAGAGGGGGCATCATCATCATCAGGAGGCAAGGATGGCAGCATGCCTGTGAGACAGCAAGGTGGCAGCATGCTCATGAGACAGCAGGGTGGACTCCACACCTTAAAACTGTTGACATCAGGTTTCTAATGATGTTCTTGTGTTAGATGTCAGAGCACATGATCGCTGTAAAGCAACTTTTATACCTCCGAAGGTCGAATGCAAATAAAGTTCTTGAATTCAAGCGGCTTTCACACTTGAAGTCAAGTTCATCCCACCTCCGTCCCTCACCTTCGCATTTGATTGATGGCTTTTTGAATTATTTCAGGTGAAATTCCATTCTAAGATTTCGCACATACACCATATGATCTTGTTTCTGGCACCTGCTCATTGATCCCCTCTCCTGCTCCTGTGACTGACACAGATGCAGAGTAGTGTTCTCTAAAGTGCTTACGCACATGAGTCTACACCTGCCCATTGACCCACTGAAGCCAAGTACACTACAGCGGGTATCAATTTAAGGTACTTCTGGCGGTTTATGGTCCCTTTTGGTGCTGACAGATTCCCTTTAAAAACATGTTAAACATAAAAATATGATTTATAGTAACACTCACGCAAAAACACAAAACAGGTGCAAAAATTGTTCTTTGTTATATCATTGTAGACAAATAGTCACTATTTTTTAATTTTTCGGTCAATGTAGCCTTATAAAGATTTGTTTTGTTTTTTTTTTTTTCCAAAATGTATCCTGTTAAATGTAACATATAACATATTGAAACAATTTATACAATTAGGGTGGATTTAAAAAACAGCAATTGGCCTTTTTGGGTGCAGGGTTTGTTGTTTTGATGTTCATTGTGCAGTTTAAAGGGAACCTGTCAGGTGAAACATGGCATCTGAGCTTAATGCAACATGTTATAGAGCAGGAGAAGCTGAGTACAAATATATATATATATATATATATACAGTATATATATTAGAACAAAGAACGGACAGCACCTCCTACAGGTGAGAGTCAGGTGCAAGCTACCTATTGGCTAATTAAATACTAAACAGAGAATGGCAGCAGCACTAGATAAGCCATGACACATAAAATGAACATGAGGTGAATGTGTGAAAAGGTAAAAAAGCATAACTGCTATGTAGTAAGTAATATGGAAGCTCTTAGCGCATATAAATGATCATAAATATGTCGGGCTCATCCACCAACGATCAAGGTGGCTTCCAATCGGATGAGTCCTACACTAACACTGACCTGCATCCTACACAAACCAGCAGGCCCATATCAGGAGAACATCATACCTGGTCAGAAGCTGCACCAGTGTGAACAGGGGTGCTAAATTCCCAGAGGAGGCCAATCCTCCTCTATATATACATTAGAACAAAGAACGGACAGCACCTCCTACAGGTGAGAGTCAGGTGCAAGCTACCTATTGGCTAATTAAATACTAAACAGAGAATGGCAGCAGCACTAGATAAGCCATGACACATAAAATGAACATGAGGTGAATGTGTGAAAAGGTAAAAAAGCATAACTGCTATGTAGTAAGTAATATGGAAGCTCTTAGCGCATATAAATGATCATAAATATGTCGGGCTCATCCACCAACGATCAAGGTGGCTTCCAATCGGATGAGTCCTACACTAACACTGACCTGCATCCTACACAAACCAGCAGGCCCATATCAGGAGAACATCATACCTGGTCAGAAGCTGCACCAGTGTGAACAGGAGTGCTAAATTCCCAGAGGAGGCCAATCCTCCTCTATATATACATTAGAACAAAGAACGGACAGCACCTCCTACAGGTGAGAGTCAGGTGCAAGCTACCTATTGGCTAATTAAATACTAAACAGAGAATGGCAGCAGCACTAGATAAGCCATGACACATAAAATGAACATGAGGTGAATGTGTGAAAAGGTAAAAAAGCATAACTGCTATGTAGTAAGTAATATGGAAGCTCTTAGCGCATATAAATGATCATAAATATGTCGGGCTCATCCACCAACGATCAAGGTGGCTTCCAATCGGATGAGTCCTACACTAACACTGACCTGCATCCTACACAAACCAGCAGGCCCATATCAGGAGAACATCATACCTGGTCAGAAGCTGCACCAGTGTGAACAGGAGTGCTAAATTCCCAGAGGAGGCCAATCCTCCTCTATATATACATTAGAACAAAGAACGGACAGCACCTCCTACAGGTGAGAGTCAGGTGCAAGCTACCTATTGGCTAATTAAATACTAAACAGAGAATGGCAGCAGCACTAGATAAGCCATGACACATAAAATGAACATGAGGTGAATGTGTGAAAAGGTAAAAAAGCATAACTGCTATGTAGTAAGTAATATGGAAGCTCTTAGCGCATATAAATGATCATAAATATGTCGGGCTCATCCACCAACGATCAAGGTGGCTTCCAATCGGATGAGTCCTACACTAACACTGACCTGCATCCTACACAAACCAGCAGGCCCATATCAGGAGAACATCATACCTGGTCAGAAGCTGCACCAGTGTGAACAGGAGTGCTAAATTCCCAGAGGAGGCCAATCCTCCTCTATATATACATTAGAACAAAGAACGGACAGCACCTCCTACAGGTGAGAGTCAGGTGCAAGCTACCTATTGGCTAATTAAATACTAAACAGAGAATGGCAGCAGCACTAGATAAGCCATGACACATAAAATGAACATGAGGTGAATGTGTGAAAAGGTAAAAAAGCATAACTGCTATGTAGTAAGTAATATGGAAGCTCTTAGCGCATATAAATGATCATAAATATGTCGGGCTCATCCACCAACGATCAAGGTGGCTTCCAATCGGATGAGTCCTACACTAACACTGACCTGCATCCTACACAAACCAGCAGGCCCATATCAGGAGAACATCATACCTGGTCAGAAGCTGCACCAGTGTGAACAGGAGTGCTAAATTCCCAGAGGAGATATACATATACAGTATATACTGGCGTATAAGACTACTTTTTAACCCCTTAAAATAATGGCTACAGTGGGGGGTCGTCTTATACGCCGGATATACGGGGGCCGCACTGTGTGAGGTGTTTTTTTTTTCCCCGTCAGCGCGTAGAGAGCCCTGCTCTTAGCATACTGAAGTAGCATACTATTCTCTATATTCTCAGGAGGATTTTGAAGGCTTTTAAAGGGAAACTGTCATGCCAGCAAGACCTGTTACAATATCGCAGCTTACAGTTATGATCACCAGGCACTTGCTCTCTTGTTTGTTTTGCAAAGTTTTAGCTTTACCGTACATGTTTGAAACAACCTTATGTTTATAAGTGACAGTTTTGCTGCTATATACAGTACCTGCATGTCATATGCATTTGAATTAAAATTAACATGTTGAAATCAAAGCAGACTTTTTTTCATTTGGGAGAGGGGTAGTCTTATACAGTGAGTATATACCAAATTCTATATTTTTAGGGCAGAAGTTGGGGGTCGTCTTATACGCCCAGTCGTCTTATACGCCGGCATATACGGTATATATATATATATATATATATATATATATATATACATATATATATACATATATAGTTTTATACGGAAATATTCAGTATAACTGTAAATTTTTTCATTTATATCCATGCTTTTTCTGGACTTTGACGTCAAAAAGCAGGAACTATCAATGATGTTCAGCCTTTTCTCGATGACTGTGTATACAGAGATAGTGTCAATCACTGAAAGGACCGCCTCCTTGAAGCCCAGAAAGAGCAAGAATTCAAATGAATAAAATACAATATACTGAATCTTTTCCTATAAAACTACAGTGGCATGCAAAAGTTTGGGCACCACTGGTCAAAATTACTGTTACTGTGAACAGTTAAGCAAGTTGAAGATGAAATGATCTCCAAAGGCATAAAGTTAAAGATGAAACACACTTTTCAACAATTTAAGCAATATCAGTGAATTATTTTAGGTTTGTGCAATTTTAGAGTGAAAAAAGAGAACCTTGTAAAAGTATCGGAACCCAAGGAGGTTTGAACACTCAGATAACTTGGAACAAGGTCTCAGCCCTTAAATAGCCTGTCAGGGTTAAGGCTTGTTCATAAACATTGTTAGGAAAGGACAGGTGATGCTAATTTCAAAGCCTCACAAATACCTAAAGACTCCTCTTTCTCCCAAAAAACAGCAGCCATGGGTTCTTCTACGCTGCTGCCTAAGACTCTGAAAATGAAAATAGTTGTGGCCCACAAAGCAGGAGAAAGTTATAAGAAGATAGCAAACCGTTTTCAGGTTGCCATTTCCTCAGTTCAAATGAAATTATGAAATGGTAGTTAACAGGAGTGGAGGAGAAGAGAAGGTCTGGAAGACCAACAAAAATTTCAGAGAAAAGCAAATCAAAACCTCACTTGACCTTCAAGAAGATTTAGCAGACTCTGGAGCTGTGGTAATTTTTATGTGAACTCACCACAAAATTCTGCATTAGAAGTTTGCAAAAGAACATCTAAACAAGCCTGATGCATTTTGGAAGAAAGTCGCATGGACCAATGAGGTTGAAAAAAAACTCTTTGGCCACAATGAGCAAACGTATGTTTGGAGAAAAAAGGGCACAGAATTTCATGAAAAGAACATCTCTCCAACCATTAAGCATGAGGATGGATCAATCATACTTTGGGGTTGAATTGCAGCCAATGGCATGGGGAACATTTCACGTGTAGAGGGAAGAATAGATGCAATGAAATTCCAGCAAATTGTAGAAGCAAACATAACACCAAGTGAAAAAAGCTGGTTTAACCCTTTCCCGACCCTGGACGAGAGCATCAGCCGGTACTTAACACCTTAGGATGAGCATTCTCGTCCTAGGGTTAAACTGGTTGCCCACACGCGCTATCATGATCAGTAGCAGGGGTCGGGCTGATACTGAGTTTTGAATACCTTGAGGGGTGTAGTTTGTAAAATGGGGTCATTTTTGGCTGGTTTCTATTATATAAGCCTCACAAAGTGACTTCAGACCTGAACTGGTCCTTAAAAAGTGGGTTTTGGAAATTTTGAGAAAAATTTCGAGATTTGGTTTTAAACTTCTAAGCCTTCTAACGTCCCAAAAAAATAAAATGTAATTTTCAAAATGATCTAAACATGAAGTAGACATATCGGGAATGTATAGTAATAACTATTTTTGGAGGTATTACTATGTATTTTAAAAGTAGATAAATTGAAATTTAGAAATTAGCAAATTTTTCTAAATTTTTGGTAAATTTGGTATTTTTTTATAAATAAAAATTAAATATTTTGACTCAAATTTACCACGGTCATGAAGTACAATATGTAACGAGAAAACAATCTCAGAATGGGCTGGATAAGTAAAAACATTTTAAAGTTATCACCACATAAAGTGACACATGTCAGATTTGCTAAAAATGGCCTGGTCCTTAAGGTGAAAAATGGCAGGGTCCTTAAGGGGTTAAAAGAGGATAGCTTATACAAATGGATACTGCACCTAAACACACCTCAAAATCTACAACTGACCATCTCAAAAGGCACAAGCTGAAGGTTTTACCATGGCCTTCCCAGTTCCATGATGTGAATATCATTAGAAATCTGTGGATAAATCTCAAAAGAACAGTGCAAACGTGTACAAGCCAAGGAATCTCACAGAACTGGAAGATGTTTGCAAGGAAAAATGGATGATAATTACTCAAACAAGAACTGAAAGACTCTTGGCTGACTACAAAAGGTGCTTACAAACTGTGATACTTGCCAAAGAGGGTGCTAATAGGTTCTAACCATGCAGGGTACTGAAATTTTTGCTTCGGGCCCTTTTCCTTTTTTTTGCTATTTTGAAAAAGTAAAAGTTGAAAATATAAAAAAAATGTTTTTGCTTAAAATACAAAGAGAATGTGTCATCTTTAGAGGGGTTTTCTGGGATTTTATTACTGATGACCTATCTTCAGGAATCCATATCTGATCAGTGGGGCTCCGATCAGCTGTTTGAGAAGGCACCAGCACTCCCATGAGCACCACAGCCTTCTCTTAGCTTATCCTAGGCCAGCGACATCACGTTCATTGGTCACATGGCCTAGGAGCAGCTCAGCCCCATTCAAGTGAATGAGGCTGAGCACGATACCAAGCACAGCCGCTGTACAATGTATGGTGCTGTGCTTGGTAAGCTGTGAGAAGGTAGCGGCAGTCACAGGAACGCCGGTACCTTCTCAAACAGCTGATTGGTGGGGGTCCCGGGTGTTCAGATACTAATGACCTATCTTCAGCATAGGTAATCAGTAGTAAAGTCCTGGAAAACCCCTTTAACTTTATGCCTTTTGGAGATAATTTCATCCTCAACTCGCTTAATAGTTTACAGTAACAGTAATTTTGACCAGGGGTGCCCAAACATTTGCATGCCACTGTATATATCAAACTGCTCAGCTCCTCCTGCTCTATAAAATGCTGCTTCTGATCCTCACCACTGCAGTTGAATGTTAACATACATATAGCGAAAACCTGCTGCAAATGGTGCCCTGAACCCCCCAGCTCTGCATATTTACAGCGCTTGGCATCTCATATATATGACATATCTGGTTAATGAATGCACAATTTAGCTACCCTAACATCTTCTTATTGATCCTGACTCACTGGTTCACAGTGGATTTTTATCATAATTCTTTTTCTTTAAAAAGAAATAAAAATAGTACAGCACACATATCAATGAAGACACAATAGAATAGATGAGAATCTGATTACGATCAGTCAGGTAGGACTTGTTCCTGATTTTTTCATAAGATCTGGAAGTTCTCCCATCACCTATATACCTCAATAGTAATAGTTATATAAAAAATCTGAAAATCACATGCTCAAGTGACATAATTAGAACATAATATATCTATGGCTCCCGTATGATAATTTTCCTGAGCCATGTAAGCTTTTCTTCTACTGTCAATCATTTTTCTACTTCAATTTGACTTATGAATGTACTGGTTTCTATTTCAAAATGATGCTGTATTAAAAATAGGCAAACAAAACCCCACAAAATTAATTTCACAAAGGAATTCTACCAGCTGCCCGCATTAACATAACTGTAAAGGAGTTTATACTTTAATTACATGTAATTGAATTATCCCAGGTTTTTAAGAGCAATCAAATTAGTTTGATTAAAGCCAAATATATTGGATGTAATTGCAGACATTTATGAGACAGGCCGCATTGATGGATGCGAGCAGCGGTTCAGCATGTTACTTACCTTTCAAGAGGCAAATATCCTAATAATGCATTATTTCTAACATAACGTAATGTAGAGGTACTAGAGGTGTAATGCACACTTAATTATTGTAAGCTGGATCATAACAAGATATAATATACATCATATAGTTTATGCACTGAAAGGGGTACCTATTTTCTAGAATAAAAAATATTGGGGGAGAGTTACTAATAAAAATATGCCAAAGGTCTGGCAAATATGCAGTTTGGACAACAAATTGTCTTATATGCCTAGTGTTACATTTCTTAATTGTTTTAAATGCTTTTTTTGCCTTGCGCAACAAGGTGGAGTGGCTTACCTTTGAAATGAGGATGTGGCTTTCTGAAAAGGGGTGCCGCTTAAGTTATGACAATATTTGCAAAATTGCGCATCAACTTTGATTCACAATTTTGGTGCAATGTAAGCCAGTTATTAAGTAGTATAAACTTAGACTAGACTACATATGCACCAAATGTATCATCCAGCATCAGCGACTGTAAAAAACAGTGGCTAAATATTGGACAGGATTAGTAAATCTGCCCCGTTATGTGTTGTGAAAGTCAAGCAAGTCCACTAATAAAGCAAAGATATTGACAGGGTCGGGTTCCTGCATCATCATGTTGCCTACCTCTGTCAATCAAGATGGAGAGGGAGAGGCTGGCAGAGGAAGCAGGAGGAGCTGATTAAATGCTTATTTGCATATGGATTAATAAATATGTTTTTCTCCAGAATGATCAAGTGAAAGATGTCATTACATTAAAGGGGTATTCCAGTAAAGAAACTTCATTTTTAGAAAAACTGCATTAAGTCTGCAAGCTGTGACACAACCAGAACCCATACGTATACATATAACCAGAGCTTCATTTTACCTTTCAATCCATTTGTCTAATTCCTTTGTGAGCCTGCAGCACACTGACAGTATCATGGCTTCCGTCACAAAACTACAATCCCCACAATCTTTAGCTTTCCCGCTGTGAGTGTTGCTGTTTATTGATTGGCTTGATATTCCAGTCCAGGCATGCCCCTCTACTCAGTAATTAGCAGCACACTGACATTTAACTAGAGAATTGATGGCAACACACTGAGCATGCTCGACCTAACAAGGCTCAGAACTACAGGTTTATGTCATGGTAATTTATGAGTAAACAAAGTTGTAGCAGAGGAAGAAACTACTTTTATAACTACTGACCGGTAAATATGTGAAATTTACATTATACTAGCTGAAGGACCCGGCTTCGCCGGGGTATATTTAATCTATTTCATTTAATGTTTGTATGTGTGTCATTAAAAGATATCAAGAGTGACTTTTACAGTGCCCGCCCCTTAACAGAAACATCCACAGCGCCCTCCCCTTTAACTGTGACCTCCACAGCAGCTCGGTTGGCCACTGCCTCCACCCCAGAAAGCCGGACCTCACTGGCCATTCCCCCAAATGTGAAGCAGCGCCCCCGGTCCCCATGAAGCCACACCAATAAAAATTAGGCCACACCCCCCTGGCTCCACAGAGAGGAGGCTGTCTGAGTGTGAGCTACTGAAAGAGTGGACATCCCTGCGTCCGTCCAAGCACTGCACCAGATGGAGAACAGGAAGCCAGAAAACTGGACTGTCCAGCCTAAAGCCGGACATCTGGCCACCCTAACATCAGCCTGCCCCTAGGGTGGCCAGAGGTCCGGTTTTAGGCTGGACAGTCTGGCTTTCAGACTCCCTGTCCACCGTCCGGCGCAGAGCCTGGACAGACACAGGGGTGTCCACCCTTTCAGTAGCTCACGCTCAGACAGCTTCTTCTCTGTGTCTTCACGAAACCAGGGGGCGAGACCTAGTGTTTAGGGGTGTGGCTTCATGGGGACCGGTGGCATGGCTTCACGTTGGTGGGAGGCTGGACAGTCTGGCTTTCAGACTCCCTGTCCTCTGTCATGCGCAGGACCTGGATGGACACAGGGATGTCCTTTTGAACAGCTTACTCTCAGACAGCAGCACTGTGCAGTCTAAGCATGAGCTGCAGGGAGAAAGTCACCCTCCCTCCCTTGCAGCTGACAGAAGTTGATTTTTACCTTTATTTTTGCAATCCATGTCGGCTGCGGAATGAGAGGGGGCATGGCCTGACCCTGTCAGGGGTGTGGTTTAGTGGGACCTGGAGGTGGGGCTTTTAAGTCCGTCTTTTGAGGGTGGCCTGAATTACAGGTTGATGCCATGGTAATTTATGAGGAAACACAGTGGGTAGCAGTAGAAGAAAACATCTTTTATTACTACTGAATGGTAAATATGTGAAATATACATTATATGAGGTAATGATTAGAGATGAGCTACCACTAAAATGCTCGGTTGCTCGTTATTCGAGTCAAACTTTTCCCGATGCTCGGGTGCTCGTTTCGAATAACGAACCCCATTGAAGTCAATGGGAGACTCGAGCATTTTTGCAGGGGACCAAGGCTCTACCTAGGGAAGGCTGGGTGAAAACCTGGAAACCTCAGAAAATGATGGAAACACCACGGAAATGGACAGGAAACAGCAGGGGCAGCATGCATGGATGCCTCTGAGGCTGCCTAATCCCACCATTACCCCAAATTCTCCTACTGGGGCATGTGTGGTATCGATTCTTCTCAGTTTAATACCGTATACGTCCCCTATCTTGGGACCCTATATTTCATGGATTTTTCGACCACGGAAAATGGAAAAAGAGCTTGCTCTGGCCAGGGGAGTGTCTTTCCAACTGCAGCTAAGGGGACGTGTCCATGCTCTGCCTTTCACAGGTCAGGAGGCAATTAGAAGAAGAACCAAAAAAAAATCTGTACAATATCTAATACGTCCCCCATCCGGGTAAATTGCTTGGAGAGAGGGCCTGTAGGTGGGGGGCAGGCTGGGGGGAAGGAGGTTTCGCTGGAAGAGCCAGAGGAGTGCCCCCTGGGCTAGCGTGTGTGGTGGTGATAACAGCCGGATGTAGTTAGAATGACGACGCAGGACCCCAACTTAAAAATTTAGCATCAACCGTTACAGTCGTAAATTATGAGATTGATCAAGTGTGGTATGTCTTCTATGTATACTACTCAGTTTAATACCGTATATGGCATGTATCCGGAAAAATAGTTTGGAGAGAGAGAAAGATAGGACAAAGACGTAAATTGTTTGGAGAGAGGGCCTGTAGGTGGAGTGGCAGGCTGGGGGGAAGGAGGTTTCGCTGGAAGAGCCAGAGGAGTGCCCCCTGGGCTAGCGTGTGTGGTGGTGACAACAGCCGGAATGGATTTGGAAAAACTGTCGCATCAACCGGTACGGTATCGATTCTTCTCAGTTTAATACCGTATACGTCCCCTATCTTGGGACCCTATATTTCATGGATTTTTCGACCACGGAAAACGGAAAAAGAGCT
>ONZH01016095.1:0-25627 GCA_900303285.1 Rhinella marina | reverse complement strand
CTAACTCCTAACTAACTCCTTGCTGCACACACTACAACTAGCTAACACTGTCTGTCTCTTCTCCTTCCAAAGCACAATGAGGCTGATGCTGCAGGTCCCTACCTTATGTAAATTTAGGTCACATGTCACTGCCAGCCAATCACTGCTAGGGAGGTATAGGGGCTGTTACATCACAGCAGGCGTTCCCACAGGCTTCCCTTTGATGCTGATTGGCTGAAAAAAACGGGCATTTCAAACTTGCAGTGACACACGAATAATCACGAGTCCACGCTGCCTCGGGATGCCGAGCCGAGCCGAAGCGGGCAATATTCCATACCTCCCAACCGTCCCGGATCCAGCAGTGGCAGTCCCGCTGTCCCGGTACGGGGGAGGTATGTCCCGGTCTCTGGCAGCTGTCTCTGCGTCCATAGGACGCAGAGACACTTGCCTGTTGCAGGAAGGAGCAGACAGACAGAATCGGCTGCCTGCTTCTTCCATCCTCCCTCCTGTCCCCCCTGCAGCTCCCCGTACCTTTCATCTATGCATCGGGTCTCGGCGGGGGGCGGGGCCGGCTGTCAGCATTGGCTCCGCCCCCTTCAGACACGAGCAGAAGATCTTCCTGCTGGTGATGCTGGCCCTGCTGCTAGGAAAAAGGTAAGTATAATACTTTTAATTTTTTTAACTTTCTGTGGACTGTGACATCAATGTTAATCCCTGGACTGTGACACCACTGTGTTTATTATGCCTGTACTGTGACATCACTGTGTTTATTAAATAAACACAGTTGATGTCACAGTACAGGCATAATGGACTGTGACATCACTGTCTTTATTATCCCTGGACTGTGACATCAATGTTTATTATCCCTGGACTGTGACATCACTGTCTTATTATCCCTGGACTGTGACATCAATGTTATTATCCCTGGACTGTGACATCACTGTGTTTATTATCCCTGGACTGTGACATCACTGTGTTTATTATCCCTGGACTGTGACATCACTGTGTTTATTATCCCCTGGACTGTGACATCAATGTTTATTATTCCCTGTACTGTGACATCACTGTGTTTATATCCCGGTACGGTGACATCACTGTGTTTATTATCCCTGTACGGTGACATCACTGTTTATTATCCCTGGACTGTGACATCACTGTGTTTATTATCCCTGTACGGTGACATCACTGTTTATTATCCCTGTACTTGAAACTGTGTTTATCCTGTACTGGATCACTGTGTTTATTATCCCTGTACGGTGACATCACTGTGTTTATTATCCTGTACGGTGACATCACTGTGTTTATTATCCCCTGTACGGTGACATCGCTGTGTTTATTATCCCTGTACTGTGACATCACTGTGTTTATTATCCCTGTACTGTGACATCACTGTGTTTATTATCCCTGTACTGTGACATCGCTGTGTTTATTATCCCTGTACTGTGACATCACTGTGTTTATTATCCCTGTACGGTGACATCGCTGTGTTTATTATCCCTGTACTGTGACATCACTGTGTTTATTATCTCTGTACTGTGACATCACTGTGTTTATTATCCCTGTACTGTGACATCGCTGTGTTTATTATCCCTGTACTGTGACATCACTGTGTTTATTATCCCTGTACTGTGACATCGCTGTGTTTATTATCCCTGTACGGTGACATCACTGTTTATTATCCCTGGACTGTGACATCACTGTGTTTATTATCCCTGGACTGTGACATCACTGTCTTTATTATCCCTGTACGGTGACATCACTGTTTATTATCCCTGGACTGTGACATCACTGGTGTTTATTATCCCTGGACTGTGACATCACTGTCTTTATTATCCCTGGACTGTGACATCACTGTCTTTATTATCCCTGGACTGTGACATCACTGTCTTTATTATCCCTGGACTGTGACATCACTATGTTTATTATCCCTGGACTGTGACATCACTGTGTGTATTATCCCTGGACTGTGACATCACTGTGTGTATTATCCCTGGACTGTGACATCACTGTGTTTATTATTTCTGTACTGTGACATCACTGTGTTTATTATCCCTGTACAGTGACATCACTGTGTTTATTATCTCTGTACTGTGACATCACTGTGTTTATTATCTCTGTACGGTGACATCACTGTGTTTATTATCCCTGTACAGTGACATCGCTGTGTGTATTATCCCAGTGCAGGAAGAGGTAAGTGGTCTGTGTTTGTGTGTTTGTTTTCTATTTTTCAGGGTTGTGAATGCAGAGGACTACGTCGGATTCGGTGGACTACGTCGGACCAGCTTTTTTTTTTTTTTAATAAAATGGTCAAACAGGGGTCTTGGGGAGTGTTTGTTTCAATAAAATGTTTTATACTGGTGTGTGTGTATTTTTTTTTACAATACTACAGTTTTAGTAATTATGGCTATCTACAGACGGCCCTGATTACTAATACTGGGCTTAGTGCTTGCCGGTATGGCAGGCCAGCACTAACCCCAACATCTATTACCTTGGCACCCACCGCCACCAGGGGTGCCGGGAAGAGCCGGGTACCCGCAGGACCGGACCTTCTAAATTGAGGGTCTGGCTCTGGGGCGGCTGCAGGCTGGTACCATTAGGCTGGGAAGGGCCAATAACCGTGTCCCTTCCCACCCTGGTAGTGCCAGGCTGCTGCTGCTGGTTGTATCTGGCTGGTGAAGGAAAAAAGAGGGAGACTCCATGCCATTTTTTTTTAAATTATTTAATTATTTTTTTTAAAAAATGGCGTGGGGTCCCCCTCTTTTTTCCTTCCCTGTACTGTGACATCACTGTGTTTATTATCCCTGTACTGTGACATCACTGTGTTTATTATCCCTGTACGGTGACATCAATGTGTTTATTATCCCTGTACGGTGACATCGCTGTGTTTATTATCCCTGTACTGTGACATCGCTGTGTTTATTATCCCTGTACTGTGACATCACTGTGTTTATTATCCCTGTACTGTGACATCGCTGTGTTTATTATCCCTGTACTGTGACATCACTGTGTTTATTATCCCTGTACGGTGACATCGCTGTGTTTATTATCCCTGTACTGTGACATCACTGTGTTTATTATCTCTGTACTGTGACATCACTGTGTTTATTATCCCTGTACTGTGACAGGCTGGTACCATTAGGCTGGGAAGGCCCAATAACCGTGTCCCTTCCCACCCTGGTAGTGCCAGGCTGCTGCTGCTGGTTGTATCTGGCTGGTGAAGGAAAAAAGGGGGGGACCCCACGCCATTTTTTAAAAAATTATTTAATTATTTTTTTTTAAAAATGGCGTGGGGTCCCCCTCTTTTTTCCTTCTCCAGCCAGATACAACCAGCAGCGGCAGCCTGGCACTACCAGGGTGGGAAGGGACACGGTTATTGGCCCTTCCCAGCCTAATGGTACCAGCCTGCAGCCGCCCCAGAGCCAGACCCTCAATTTAGAAGGTCCAGTCCTGCGGGTACCCGGCTCTTCCCGGCACCCCTGGTGGCGGTGGGTGCCGAGGTAATAGATGTTGGGGTTAGTGCTGGCCTGCCATCCCGGCAAGCACTAAGCCCAGTATTAGTAATCAGGGCCGTCAGTAGATAGCCATAATTACTAAAACTGTAGTATTGTAAAAAAAAATACACACACACCAGTATAAAACATTTTATTGAAATAAACACTCCCCCAGACCCCTGTTTGACCATTTTATTAAAAAAAAAAAAAAAAAAGCTGGTCCGACGTAGTCCACCGAATCCGACGTAGTCCTCTGCATTCACGACCCTGAAAAATAGAAAACAAACACACAAACACAGACCACTTACCTCTTCCTGCACTGGGATAATACACACAGCGATGTCACTGTACAGGGATAATAAACACAGCGATGTCACTGTACAGGGATAATAAACACAGCGATGTCACAGTACAGGGATAATAAACACAGTGATGTCACAGTACAGAGATTATAAACACAGTGATGTCACAGTCCAGGGATAATACACACAGTGATGTCACAGTCCAGGGATAATAAACATAATGATGTCACAGTCCAGGGATAATAAAGACAGTGATGTCACCGTACAGGGATAATAAAGACAGTGATGTCACAGTCCAGGGATAATAAACACAGTGATGTCACAGTCCAGGGATAATAAACAGTGATGTCACCGTACAGGGATAATAAACACAGTGATGTCACAGTACAGGGATAATAAACAGTGATGTCACAGTACAGGGATAATAAACACAGTGATGTCACTGTACAGGGATAATAAACACAGTGATGTCACAGTACAGGGATAATAAACAGTGATGTCAAAGTCCAGGGATAATACACACAGTGATGTCACTGTACAGGAATAATAAACAGTGATGTCAAAGTCCAGGGATAATACACACAGTGATGTCACTGTACAGAGATAATAAACACAGTGATGTCACTGTACAGAGATAATAAACACAGTGATGTCACCATACAGAGATAATACACACAGTGATGTCACCGTACAGAGATAATACACACAGTGAAATCACAGTACAGGGATAATAAACACAGTGATGTCACAGTACAGAGATAATAAACACAGTGATGTCACAGTACAGGGATAATAAACACAGTGATGTCACCGTAAAGGGATAATAAACACAATGATGTCACAGTACACCTGTGCAAACAAGGCCTGGGGGGGGCACAGATAAGGCTATCATCATGATTTAGAAAAATCATTGCCCGATGAAATGTTGCAGTTCTCAAAATTCATTCAAACTAATGAAACTCCACCAGCACTGGAATGCCTTAAAATAATCAGAAATAACAAATTGCCTGTACTGTGACATCACTGTGTGTAGTATCCCTGTACGATGACATCACTGTGTTTATTATCCCTGTACGATGACATCACTGTGTTTATTATCTCTGTACTGTGACATCACTGTGTTTAGTATCCCTGTACGATGACATCACTGTGTTTATTATCCCTGTACGATGACATCACTGTGTTTATTATCTCTGTACTGTGACATCACTGTGTGTAGTATCCCTGTACGATAACATCACTGTGTTTATTATCCCTGTACGATGACATCACTGTGTTTATTATCCCTGTGTAGTAAAGGGACTGAGTGAGATTAGTTTATAGTAGGCGGGGTTAGGGGCGTGGCCTACTGCAGAAAAAATATGTCCCTCTTTCTCTCTTTGCAAAGTTGGGAGGTATGATATTCGTGCGAATCACGAATATTGCCACTTCGATTTGCTCATCACTAATAATAATACCAGAGTTAGGGTCTGCTGACATTAGCACATCGCTAATGTCAGCAGGTTTAAAAAGGTTAAATCTAATGACAGAAACCCTTTAAGCAGTGTGTTTCAGGACACTGCAGACTCTTTCCTCCACCTGTTGCAGAGATGTTTGAAATGGTGCTATATTTCTTTTGAAGTCATTGTTCAGGGTTTCTTTAAATGCTATCAAGAACTTTTTGACAGTGTGAACTCTCTATTGGAAGTTTGGAATTGCACAAAGGCATCTGATCAGTGGCATGTTGATCTTCACACGAGGGGTCTTCTGAGAGATCCCCTTGTTTTGGGGGTGCAGGCTTTGTTTTGTTTAGCAGGGGAGAGTCATCATCACTGCTTAGAGTTCTGCAAATGTTTCCCAGGCGGGGCTATGTCTGGCGGGATATTTCCGTGCTTGCACTGTGGTGTGGCGGGAATATCTGCCATGTTAGATGCAGCTGCTGCATCCTCCGTGTTGCTAGGGAGGCTCGTCCCCGTCACAGTCTGCTATTGGCTGCTCCCCTGTCGTCGGATGCTTTGATCAGCTCGATGGGGAGACTCAGCGGCGGCCATGCAGGGATCAGGAGCGATATGGGTGCCAGGGAGCAGGGTAAGTATAATATATGAGGAGCCCGGGCATTGGGGGAATGTGTTAGACTTTTGATAACTCCTTTAACCTGAGAAGGTAAGGCTGAAATAGATGAAGGGAGCCCATTTTACAGGCAAGAGAAAGGAGGGTGGCTCTGTAGGGTCCAAACATTAAAACAGACAGATAGGGGCCAGTCTCATGTATCTCATCCTCCTGAAGCTCATGATTTCTCCCTGGCAGTCTGTATTTCTTTTGGCGTAGTATAAATATGCCACAATTTTATTTAGTGACTTTCACAATAAGAGGTTCATGATCCAGTTTATAGGAAATGAAATACTGCATAGCCACTTTCTATATATGAGCCAGACGTTTCGGTCCATAGGGACCTTCTTCAGCGGCTTGGAGTTTCTATAGAAAAATAATAGCACAGTATAACACACACAATAACAGCCATCACGGTAGACTTACTATACAGTAAGTCCACTGACCTTAATAGCCTCCTGCAATACAACAGCTGCAACCCCAAAGCTACTGTACCAAGAAATCCCTTCCCTGTTTGCAGTACACGAGGATTAATCGCATTGTCTCATGTAACAACACTAAAAAAGAAAGACTCCAAGAAAATACTCCATCCACAACCCCTCCTTGAAACCACCGTAACTAATCTTAAAGGGTTTATCCGATTTCAGGAATATCCCCCCCCAATGTACTGGGCCCCTCACAGGTAATATACTTACCTGGCTCCCCACTCTTTGTGCTGCTCCTAGTCCCCACACTGCCGCCGCTGCTTCTCCCTACATGGATGAAAACATGTTGGTGGGAGCAGCCAATCCAGGAAACAGAAATGGTTGCCATAAAGAAGCAGAGAACCATCGCCGGCATCGGCTCCCTACTTTATCATCCCTCACCTTGCCGACTCTCCACACCTCTGGTCTGTGTGAGGGGAGGGGCCACCGGCAGTCAGCCTCGGCTCCGTCCCCTCCACAGACTAGAGCAGCCAATGTCCTGATGCTGCTGTTAGGAAGAAGGTAAGTATGTGGTTTTATTTTTTTTTACTTTCTGTGAGTGGCACAATGTGGGCATATTACTAGGGGTCAAAATGTTGGCAAATTACTGGAAGGTACAATGTGGGTATATAACTAGGGGCACAATGTGGGCAGATTACTGAGGTCAAAATGTGTTCATATTACTGGGGACACAATGTGGGCATATTACTGAGGTCAAAATGTGGTCATATTACTGGGGACACAAATTGGGTATATTACTGGGGCACAATGTGGGCATATTACTGGGGCCCACAGCTGGGTATATTACTGGAGGGCACAATGAGGACATATTACTGGGGGGTACAATGTGGGCATATTACAGAGGACCACAATGTGGGCATATTACTTGGGGGCACAATGTGGGCATATTACTGGGGGCACAATGTGGGCATATTACCGGGGAGCATGATGTGGGTATATTACTAGAGGGCACAATGTGGGCATATTACTGACGGCACAGTGTGGGTATATTACTGGGGGCACAATGTGGGCATATTACTGAGGGCACATAACTGGGTATATTACTGGGGGGTACAATGTGGGCATATTACTGGGGGGCACAATGTGGGCAAACTACTGGGGGGGCACATTACTGGAGGGCACAATGTGGGCATATTACTGGGGGGTACAATGTGGGCATATTACAGAGGGGCACAATGCAGGCATATTACTGGGGGGACAGCTGGGCATATAACTAGGGGGCACAAAGTGGGCATATTACTGGGGGCACAATGTGGGTATATTACTGGGGGCACAATGTAAGCATATTACTGGGGGCACAATGTGGGCATATTACTGGGGGCACAAAGTGGGCATATTACTGGGGGGGCACAATGTAGGCATATTACTGGGGGGGACAGCTGGGCATATTACTAGGGGGCACAATGTGGGCATATTACTGGGGGGCACAATGTGGGCATTTTACTGGGGGGCACAATGTGGGCATATTACTCGGAGCACAATATGAGCATATTAATAGGGGCACAATTTGGGCATATTACTAGAGGGCACAATGTGGACATATAAACTGGGGGCGCAATGTGGGCATATTACCAGGGGGCACGATGTGGGCATATTACAGGGGGCACAATGTGCGCATATTACTGGGGGCCACAATGTTTGCAAATTACTGGAAGGTACAATGTGGGCATATTACTGGGGGACACAATGTGGGTATATAACTAGGGGCACAATGTGGGCATATTACTGAGGTCAAAATGTGGGCATATTACTAGGGGGCACAATATTGGCATATTACTGGGGACACAAATTGGGCATATTACTGGGGGCACAATGTGGGCATATTACTGGGGGCCACAGCTGGGCATATTACTGGGGGACACAATGTGGGCATATTACTGAGGTCAAAATGTAGGCATATTACTGGGGGGGAAATGTGGGCATATTACTGGGGGGGCACAATATGGGTATATTACTGGGGGCACAGTGTGGGCATATTGCTGGGGGCACATAACTTTGCATATTACGGGTGGCACTATGTGAGCATATCACTGGGGGCATATAACTGGGCATATTACTGGGGGACAATAACTGGTTATATTACTGGGGGCACATAACTGGGTATAATACTAGGGGACACAATGTGGGCATATTACTGGGGGCACAATGTGGTCATATTACTGGGGGGCACAACATTACTGGGTGGCACAATGTGGGCATATTACCGGGGGGCATAAATTGGGCATATTACAGGGGGCACGATGAGGGCACAATGTGGGCACATTACTGGGGGGCACATTACTGAAGGATACAATGTGGGCATATTACTGGGGGACACAATGTGGGCACATTACTGAAGGACACAATGTGGGCATATTACTGGGGGACACAATGTGGGCATATTACTGGGGAAGACAGCGGGGCATATTACTGGGGGCACAATGTGGGCATATTACTGAGGGGCACAATGTGGGCATATTACTGGGGGCACAATGTGGGCATATTACTGGGAGCACAATGTGGGCATATTACTAGGGGGCACAATGTGGACATATTACCGAGGGCACAATGTGGGCATATTACCAGGGGGCACAATGTGGGCATATTACCAGGGGGCACAATGTGGGCATATTACACAGGGTCACATAACTGGGCATATTACTGGGGGACACAATGTGGGTATATTACCAGGGGGCACAATGTGGGTATATTACCAGGGGGCACAGTGGGTATATTACCTGGGGGCACAATGTGGGCATATTACATAGGGGCACAATGTGGGCATATTACATAGGGGCACAGCTGGGCATATTACTGGGGGCACATAACTGGGCATATTAGTGGGGACACAGCCTAGTTCTTTGTTCATTTACAAAGTTGGGAGGTATGATACGATGTTACCTGTACCTCATCACTTTTTGGAGAAGAGGCATCAGGTATCCCAATTGCGATTCCAGGTATTAGAGCAAATAGATCATCCCAGGAGAGGCATTCTGGATTCACAGACTGGGGGCACTTACACCTAATGGACTAAATCATCAATGTGATTTTTTTTATTAATATATATGTATTTATAATTTACTTTCCATTTTCCTACAGACCTGTTGAAAATCTTGGCACCTAGCAAGGGTGAGACGTGGTTCCCCCCTTTCCCTTCCCACCTTATGTCTGGAGCCCTTACTGTTTAGCTAAGTGAGAATTGAATAGACTGGATACAACTGTAACAAACCCTCAGCTGCGATGACATGTATCAGTCTGGAGCCCCTACTGTTTATCTCAGAGAGAATTTTACAGACCAGACACAACTGTAACAAACCCTCAGCCTCAGTGACATAAACAATCGGGGCTCCAGACTGATACATGTCACTGAGGCTGAGGGTTTGTTACAGTTGTGTCTGGTCTGTAAAATTCTCTCTGAGATAAACAATCGGGGCTCCAGACTGATACATCTCAGAGAGAATTTTACAGACCAGACGCAACTGTAACAAACCCTCAGCCTCAGTGACATGTATCAGTCTGGAGCCCCTACTGTTTATCTCAGAGAGAATTTTACAGACCAGACGCAACTGTAACAAACCCTCAGCCTCGGTGACATGTATCAGTCTGGAGCCCCTACTGTTTATCTCAGAGAGAATTTTACAGACCAGACACAACTGTAACAAACCCTCAGCCTCGGTGACATGTATCAGTCTGGAGCCCCTACTGTTTATCTAAGAGAGAATTTTACAGACCAGACGGAACTGTAACAAACCCTCAGCCTCGGTGACATGTATCAGTCTGGAGCCCCTACTGTTTATCTCAGAGAGAATTTTACAGACCAGACGGAACTGTAACAAACCCTCAGCCTCGGTGACATGTATCAGTCTGGAGCCCCGATTGTTTATCTCAGAGAGAATTTTACAGACCAGACGCAACTGTGACAAACCCTCAGCCGTGGTGACATGTATCAGTCTGGAGTCCTTATTGCTCAGCCCAGATAGAATTATATAGACTGGATGTAACTGTAACAAACCCTCAGCTGATGTGACATGTATCAGTCCCCCCACCCCTAACTTGCTGGTATTGTGTCTCTCTAGTAGCATTAACAAAATAATTTTTGTATAATTTTCCAAATATTTTTTCCTTTTTTTCTATGCATTTACTGCCACAATCTCCCTTCTATATTTATTTTCTTCTCCATAACGTTATCCTTCGTTCTTTAACCCTTTGCTCTATCCACATATATCACGACTTTTCACCACAGGGCATACATTCTTTACTATTCTTTACTATTGGAACACATCCTCCTCACCACCCGGCAACATTATCAGATGACAGCAACTCAATAGAGCCCATACAGTACATTGGGCTGTGGAACAACCCCAATCACGTGACAGCGTAATCATGAGATCGGCACTCAGGAAAGCCAATACACTTTAAATAGACGCCAGATCTGGCTGAAAAGTGATCCAGATATCCCTTCATCTCTGACCACAGGTATTGTACTTACTTTTGCCTACATGTATGCCGCTCTTTACATCCCTCTACCTTTACTATATTACCGGCATCTCTGTATTGTCATTTATGTTGCCCACTGTACCATTTTGCCTTTTACCTCACATCCTATATTACACAGCATTTAATTTCCTATAAACTGGATCATGAACCTCTTATTGTGAAAGTCACTAAATAAAATTACCTCTAACTCCTTCAGGACCCTGCCATTTTTCACCTTAAGGACCAGGCCATTTTTATCAAATCGGACATGTGTCACTTTATGTGGTGATAACTTTAAAATGCTTTTACTTATGCAGGCCATTTTGAGATTGTTTTTTCGTCGCATATTGTACTTCATGACAGCTATAAATTTGAGTCAAAATATTTCATTTTTATTTATAAAAAATACCAATTTTACCAAAAATTGCAAATTTCAATCTCTGTACTTATAAAATACATAGTAATACCTCCAAAAATAGTTATTACTTTACTTTCATGTTTGGATCATTTTGAAAATGACATTTTATTTTTTTGGAATGTTGGAAGGCTTAGAAGTTTAGAAGCAATCTTGAAATTTTGCAGAAAATTTCCAAAACCCACTTTTTAAGGACCAGTTCAGATCTGAAGTCACTTTGTGAGGCTTACATAATAGAAACCACCCAAAATTGCACAACTACACTACCCCTCAAGCTTTTCAAAACTGATTTTGCTAACGTTGTTAACCCTTGTTAATCCACAAGAATTAAAGAAAAATGTAGACTAAATTTCAGAATTTCACTTTTTTGGCAGATTTTCCATTTTAATCCATTTGTTTTCCGGTAACAAAGCAAGGGTTAATGGCCAAACAAAACTCAATATTTATTACCCGGATTCTGTAGTTTACAGAAACACCCCACATGTGGTAGTAAACCGCTGTACAGGCACAGGGCAGGGCGCAGAAGGAAAGGAGCGCCATATGGTTTTTGGAGGGTAGATTTCACTGGGAAAATTTTAAGCTGTCATTAGAGATGAGCGAACGTGCTCGTAATGAGCACTGTAGCGCTCGGCTCCCCGGCGAACAAATGCCCGCAGGCATTGCGGATCCGTCCTCAGCTGCATGTAAGTCAATGGGGACGGATCCGTTTGGTATGACACTCATACCAAACGGATCCGTCCCCACTGACTTTCAGTCGGGTGAGCAGGACGGATCCGTTTGGTATTGACTTACATGCAGTCCCTATTGACTTACATGCAGCTGAGGATAGATCCGCAATGCTTGCGGGCATTGCGCAGGGGAGCCAAGCGCTACAGTGCTCGTAACGAGCACGTTCGCTCATCTCTAGTTGTCATGTCACATGTGAAAACCCTCTGATGCACCCCTAGAGTAGAAACTTAAAAAAAGTTAATGCATTTTGGAAACTACGGGATAAAGTGGCAGTTTTGTTGGTAATATTTTAGGGTACATATGATGTTTGGTTGCTCTGTATTATATTTTGTGAGGCAAGGTAAAAATAGCTGTTTTGGCACAGTTTTTATTTTTGTTTTTTTACAATGTTCATCTGACAGGTTAGATAATGTGATATTCTTGTAGAGCAGGTCGTTACGGAAACGACAATACCTAACATGTATGCTTTTTTATTTATTTAAGTTTTACACAAAAATATTTTTGAAACAAAAAAATCATGTTTTT
This sequence comes from Rhinella marina, assembly GCA_900303285.1. NCBI lineage: Eukaryota > Metazoa > Chordata > Amphibia > Anura > Bufonidae > Rhinella > Rhinella marina. The sequence goes on along the minus strand of ONZH01016095.1, from coordinate 13,158 downwards.
TTTAGACAATTCTCTTATTTGGCTTATTTTTTGCGGGATGAGGTGATGGTTAGTAGATTGGTACTATTTTGCGGTGCATATGATTTTTTGATTGCTTGGTATTACACTTTTTGTGATATAAGGTGACAAAAAATGTCTTTGTTGACACGGTTTTTATTTAATTTTTTGTACTGTTTTCACCTGAGGGGTTAGGTCATGTGATATTTCTATAGAGCAGGTTGTTACGGACGTGGAAATACCTTACATATATGCTTTTTTATTTAAATTTTACACAATAATATTTTTTACACAAAAAAATCATGTTTTAGTGTCTCCATAGTCTGAGAGCCATAATTTTTTTCAATTTTTTGGGCGATTGTCTTAGGTAGGGGTTCATTTTTTGAAGGATGAGATAACGGTTAGATTGGTACTCTTTTGGGGGGCATATGCCTTTTTGATCGCTTGGTACTGCACTTTTAATGATAAGGTGACAAAAAAAAAGTTTTTTTAGCAGTTTTTATTGTATATTTTTTTACAGTGTACACCTGAGGGGTTAGGTCATATGATATTTTTATAGAGTCGGTCTTTACGGATGCGGCAATACCAAATATGTCTGTTTTTCCTTTTTTTTTTTTTTTTACAATTTTATGTGTTTTATTTTGGGAAAGGGGCGTTTTTTTACGAGAAACTTTATATTTTATTATGGGAAACACTGATCCCCTCTGCAATACATTACAATACATTGTGTATTGTAATGTATTGGCTGTCAGCTTTGATGCTGACAGCCTGCCTGTGAGACCCAGCCTCAGAGGCTGGATCTCACAGGCTTCCGTAGAAGTCAGCCTCGATGCCTATGGAAGGCATCGGGGCTGCCTTCTGTGATATCGGGTTCCTGTGACTGCAGTGCAGGGACCCGATGGGGAAGCGGAGGACACCCATACCCTCCGCAAACTCCGTGCATGCTGTGCTCAGCTTTGACCGTGGCATACAAAGGGTTAATACGCCCGCATCTATGTTTTTACCGATGTGGGCATACGCAGCAAGTCTCTGGACATTTATGACAGTAGGACCCCTGCCGCTGATCGGGCAGGTGCAGCTCCTGCACCCGCCCAATCAGCACGCCGTACATGTACAGCGCTGGTCCTTAAGTCACGGCAACCTGCGCCGCCGTACTTTGCTGGCACCGGGAAGAGCAAAACAATGTGTGGTACTCCATTCTCTAATATAATGTATTTCTCTCACCATGAGGAGCACTTTGAGTTCGTCGCCCCACATCATGGCTCCCTGATACGTAACTTTTCTGCCATCTTGTCGAAGCTTCTCTCTTTCAGCACAGCTAGCGAAATGGGCAGCTCTCTAGTGGTAGGTCTGTTCTTTCCCGTACTTGAGCTGGGCGGATACCTCTTTTCCTGTGCTAGGAGACGGACGGCAACTTAGATGAAGCATTGCCAAGATGGCCGATTAACCCTCCTTGTGCTGGTGCATGCCCGGTGGGACAGTTTTGCCAGTTGCAATAGTAATAAAGTCAAACTTTAAGGGGCTTACAAACACAGGAGTAAATATCTGTCTGTGACGCCAATTGCAACCTACACCCCGGGAAGCCCCAGTATATTTGTGCTGAGGTCTGTGAGCGGTAAAATATGGTCTATTGTACTCTCCTTGTGTCACAGTGAATAATTGAGCTGAAATAGACAAAGATGTTCAGACTGAGAAACTTGAATGGAGTTTATTGAATGAACTTGGTAATACAAAAATGTTTCTTTACTTGGTTAAAATTCACTCCACTTGGTACCAGCAGGGTGCAAGGTGGCAGCAATTGGCCCAAATGCTTCTCTTAGTTCCTATCTGGCTTAGATATGTTATTTGTTCAATGAATAGGGTGTCTCCTGCCCATTTTTCCCCTCATGTAAATAAAGTCTGTAGCTCAGTCAAAAGCAAGGAGCGGGGTGCTCCAGGAGCTGCTTCCTGGGCTCCTGCAGCAGGAGAAGGTGGAAATGCATCTCCTTGTTTCACGATGTCTGGTCCAGTAGGACTCCCATTCTGCCTTACCACAGCTTCCTGAAAAACCCCTCCCTTGGTGGGAAGCAGGAAACCCCACTTCTGCCCAAAGAAGGAAAAATAATTTGTTTTTAGGACTCTGCCAGACCTACACCACCTGCTGGAAACCAGGAACATAGAATCAAATGAAATATAAGTTAACAGTTGCATAAATACAATACTTAGTAAGGAGGAATTTTTTAAAATAGGAACATGGAAAGCTAGCCATAAGAAACAATGACAAGGTGTTCATTTGTAGTGCCCCCTTATAGGAGGTAATGCAACACAATGGCTCAGAAAATAGTATCCCATAACGTACCAGGCTTGAACTCTCCCCACAAAAGATTTAAAACCTTCTGGTATTACAGGAGTATTCATGCTAACGTTTAGTCAGTCTTCTGGAGATTTACTTCCCCAAAATGTCCTCCCTTCGTTATTGTGTCCATACTACCTAATTTTCTATACTTGTTATTCTCAAATGAAGACATACAGTAGCATGGATCGGGTTGACAGATTACTGAGAGGGGCTGGAAACAAAAGAGGCTTATTGCTTATTACCAAAAAAAGTAAAACTAACCCTAAAATGTTCTTCAGTTATATAAATGGTAAAAAGCTGTGGGACTATTAAAACTATTAAATATTTTTTTTCTCTACTTTATTCACTGAGGGAAATAAACTGTCAGTGACATCTTAAAAAGATTAAAGTAGAATAATCACCAGGTCCAGATGGCATACACCCCTGTATCATGAGAGAATTAAGTAATAGCATAGACAGACCCTTATTTCTGATATTTAAGGACTTTATAACGACAGGGAGTGTTCCACAAGATTGGCTCTTTGCAAATATGGTGCCAATATTCAAAAAAGGGTCAAAAACAGAGCCCAGAAACTATAGGTGAGTTTAACATCTGTTGCGGGTAAACTGTTTGAGGGTTTTCTAAGAGATTCTGTCTTGGAGTATCTCCTCATTAGAAGTGGAAATGAGCTTAGTTTGCTGTCCACTAAACCTCCTAAGTCCTTTTCCATGTCAGTATTACCCAGTGTTTTACTATTTAGTATGTATGAGTGACTTGCATTATTCCTTCCCATATGCATAACCTTACATTTCTCAAGCCTCCAATCTACCCAGAACCATCTGTAGCAGTATACTGTCCTCTGTAGTATATATCATATTTTTGCCCCATAAGACATACTCCCCCCCCTCCCAAGTGACTATAGAAACCAGTGTCAGGCAGCTGTTGCCAAGGGCAATAAGATAATGGGTTGCATCAAAAGAGGCATAGATGCCCGTGATAAGAAAAAGTCCTGCCACTTTACAAATCACTAGTCAGACCACATATGGAGTACTGTGTACAGTTCTGGGCTCTTGTGAACAAGGCAGACATAGCAGAGCTGGAGAGGGTTCAGAGGAGGGCAACTAAAGTAATAACTGGAATGGGTGGACTACAGTACCCAGAAAGATTATCAAAATTAGGGTTATTCACTTTAGAAAAAAGATGACTGAGGGGAGATCTAATAACTATGTATAAATACATCAGGGTCAGTACAGAGGTGTCTCCCATCATCTGTTTATCCCCAGGACTGTGATGAATGGACATCCTCTACGTCTAGAGGAAAGAACATAGAGAAGGAATCTTTATGGTAAGAGCAGTGAGACTATGGAACTCTCTGCCTGAGGAGGTAGTGATGGTAAGTTCACTAAAAGAGATCAAGAGGGGCCTGGATGTATTTCTGGAGGGTAATAATATTACAGGTTATAGTTACTAGAGAGGGGTCCTTGATTCAGAGAGTTATTCTGATGCCTGATTGGAAGCAGGAAAGATTTTTTCCCCTAAAATGAGGAAAACTGTCTTCTACTTCTTGAGTGTATTTTGCTTTCCTTTGCAGAATAACAGGTTGAACTGGACAGACCAATGTCTTTTTTTCCAGCTTTATAAACTATGAATGTTGCTATATATGTTGGTAGAATGGTCCTCTTTACTCATTCACAGACTATAGCAGAACTGCAGGGCTGCTATTGGATTCTCACAGGCTCAATTCAGGATGTCTAGACAGACTTTTCAGTGGGCCAACATTTCTGTATTAAAAATCATTTTTTTTAATTTATCTTATATAATATTCCAATTTTCTGAGATCCTTACTTTAGGGTTTCCATTATCTGTAAGCAGTGGCGTACATAGAGAAGTAAGGGCCCCATTGCAAGAATCAAACTTGGCCCCCCACACAGGAAAGAAGGGTTTCTACCTAAACCCCTTTCAATGACTCTTGGGACATTTTGCCACTGCCTCATTTGCTAAAAGTTCTTCCTTTAGAGGGTAGAGTCCTGACCAAGGTTTCACCTCCAGTAGAAGAGGAGATAATCCCAAATAAGACTGGGCTCCTGTCACTAGCCTTGCTGGCTGGATGTAGCTTCGTCTTGCTAGCTTCCGAAGTACTAAAAAGTACTAGCGTGCAGAATCTGACAAGCCCCCGGGTTTTCACCAGAGCCCGCTGCAAGGCAGGTTAGATTTGTGCGGCCAGAGACTTGCAGGTCGTGTTGCCATATGGAAGCTGTGGTATCAGCCGAGGACCGGATCACCAGCAGGCTAGCAGAGACGAGGAGTGAACTGAAGTCTGGATAAACAGGAGCCAAACAGGAAACGACTGAAGAGCTGGAGTACACTGGAAAAGACCTGATACTCTGGCGTTGGTCAGGTGCACAAAGCTGCCTTAAATAGGCCTCTGGATGAGGATCAGGTGCTGGACTGATGACAGTTAGACAGAAGGTATAGGAGCTGCAGTACCGGTTGCCAGCCCCTAGAGGGGGCGAGAGCACCAGCTACTGCAGAGTCTGCCAAAAGCGGCTGCTGGGATCACCGCAGTATTACGCTTGTATAGAGGATTCGCCAGCGACCGCCGAGGGGGGCGGCCTCGCCAACGGGGTGAGTGTAGCGGCGCTCTGTACCCAGATGTGACAGCTCTTTCTTCCCTTGGGCCCCTTAGAAGTCGCATGGTCTGCCGCTATGGTAGTTACGCCCTTGTGTGTAAGCCATAATCATCAACAGTAAAAGAAATAAAGGCTTGAAATAGATCACTTTGTGTAATGAATCTATAGAATACATGAGGTTCACTTTTTGAACTTTTCAATGATATTCTAATTTGAGATGCAATTGCACTTTTTTAATTAGTTAATTAGCATACTTTTACGAGTGAAATGAGTAAAAGAGGAGAAGTCGTGAATCTGACCTTTTTCTATTAACCAGACACCCTCCCCTCTTCCGAGCGGTTTAGTCCCATTGACTAACATTATGCTCGGGTGCTCGGCCGATCACTCGAGCAACCCCTAGTGCTCGGCCAGAGCACCCGAGCGTACGAGCACAGAGGTGCTCGCTCAACACTAACTCTCACTCAAGCTTTTGGCGGTTACCCCTTTGCCTATTTATTAATTCTTTGGTCTTCTCTTACCTCCTGACCTATCATAACTACTCCTATTAGTAAGCAGATTCTGGAATTCTATAAAATACTTGGCTCAGTTAATTTCTCTGCATTTACCTTTATTACCACTTAAGGAAAAGCCTTTCTTTCCACCATGTAATGATTCCCCAGGTGCATTCTGGAAAAATAAAGAGTTCTGTAAGGTCTACCACCTGATTTCTCTTGAGAATGTTTCCTTTCTACAGAAGTGACTTGAACTACTATCTTCAGAAATATTCTGTTACCGCCAACTGAATCCTGAGGTTCAGGTATCTATTGTGATTTGCAATCCATACATCCATAGGGTGCTGTGTATGGATGTATGGATTCCCCCTGTGACCACACCGTAGGGGCAGGATCTCCATAGCACATAGCTCTTCTGACTCTACCAGTGCTGTTCTGCTGAATCTGGCATAGATGTACTAAGTCCTGGCATGGGATTCAGCCAGTTCCCTGAGGTTATCCTGATCCAGTTGTTAAAATTACAGAACCGGCTGGCAGCTGGAGATGAGCCCTTCCATTACATAGTTTAGCTCCTTAGGCTTTTTAAAAGTTGGGTGGTATGTGTGTGTAGTGTGTATATGGTAATGTATGAGTATATATTCATGTATGAGTATCATGTATATACTGTATGGTGTATGTATATGTAAACATGTGTCATGATGCCGCATGTCCGTCGTTGAGTAGGGAACCTGTTGTTAAAAATTTGAATCCCATCCCTGACTAAGTCAGGCTTTAGCAGACCAAGCACAAATAGGAGAGTTATGTGTTATGTGAGCTCCTGCAATATTCGCGTTCCTCTCTGCTAATAGCCTGTACCGATGAACTTCAGGTGCCTATTTCGCTTCAGGTGTTATTTATTTGAGTATTTTGGGCAAACTTCACCTGACTATATGTAGATTGTTGGTAAGGTATAGTTGAAGGCCCTCTAAATTATTTTAGGTTAGTTCTGAGGTTATTTATGGGTAATATTGTAACATCTGTGTTTCGCAGAGAGTTCTGACCAAGGAGGAGTGTGAGATTTTGTTTACAAGGAACTGAGTAAGTCGAAGAAAAATATTCAAGATCTTAAAGTAAAAGTACCAACATTATTTGGGGTATTTTTAGGTTTATCACTGTTAAAAGAGATTGAGCTCTCTCTCGTGTTCTCTTTCTAGCACTTCCTTGGCCTTAGAAGAAGAATGTGGAGGTTAATTCTTAGACAAAGGGAGGGTGGTAGAGGATGGAGACAATTCACAACAACATCATCCATACACCCCCAGGACGCAATCAATACAGATGAAAACAAGATGTACAAACAGATTGGAGAAAAGACACAAGAGACATTAAAGGTAATCGGTTTATCACATCATACTGTAAGCTCTTAAAAATGTCTCCTAATAGATTTGATTATTTTAGAGCTGTTAAGGATCTAGAGTTTTTTTGGGGGGAGGAAGCTGCTTTTAAAAAGTAAAAAAACTTTCAGGATTTATGAAGGGGACTCCACCTTCTCCTCACTAATGGAGAAGCAGGCTCTGAGGGGTTTGTAGTCTCTTTTGAACAAAAGAAGAATCATTCTTCTAAGTTTCCCAAGCATATAATGGGTTGAGCAATATGAAAGATGAGGTTACCAAACCTGTGGACAAGGGGGAATCTTGTGATATGGCCCCCTCAGGTGTATGAGAGGAAGGTGTTTAAGCAATACAATATGTCATATTGCTATAAATGGTTAGAAACGTGAGGTACAAAACTAAACTTGGTGAAATCTTGACTATGGTAGTGCAGCAACAGATGACCAGTTCAAGGTTAAAGAAAGGACTTGTGGATTATGCTGAGATACCGAATTCACACCTGTTACCTTAGATTCACAAAAAATACTTTCAAAGATCGGGGGATTGTGTGAAAAAGTGTTTGTGGACTATTTGCAGAAGTTCATGCAACTAAAATCTATAGATACTTCAATGGAATTCAACTAAAGGATGATATGTATTTGGTGGGGCCCGAGGCCTTGTACATGTTAATATGTCACAACCATGGGATCAGGGCATCTAAATTTTTTTGGGGAAATTACAAATTTGGAGCTGGATTTGATAGCACTCATTTTGATACTTTTAGAATTTATTTTGAAGCAAAAATTTTTCGGTGACTTGTACCCTTACAAAATTCTTTCTAGGGTAGAGAGAGGAGGTCCAGAACACTGTTAGACATGTTTCCAAGGTCCCATGGTCGAGATATATCAGCTACATTTTGTTTGTTTTGCAGGCTGAACTTAAGATTTAGAGCAACTTTTAAAGACTCTAAATTCTAATGAGCTGAATAAAAAATTACTCACAAATGCAGCCAATCACGAATAGAATTCCTTCAGATCTTGATTATGCTAGAGGATAATGGTTCTGTTGATGTGGATGTATATAGGAAGCTAAATTTGACAAATAACCTTTTACATGCCAAGTCTTCTCATTATGTTCAGGTCAGAAAAGCTATTCCAGTGGGCCAGTACCTACAGTCACGTCATATCTGCTCCATGAATGGCAAGTTTTGGACACAGGGACATGATTTATATGACAGATTCCAAGACCGAGGCTACAGCCAATCTAATATAAATAATGGGCACCTCAGAGCAAAAAAAGCTATCGGAGATTCCCTGCCGGTAGAGTAAAGTTGATGTGTGATCTCAAACCTAGATTTCTAATTACGCGTTAATTCTCAGTGGGGTAAAATGAGTGAAGTTTTATAGAGGCCACTTTCTTGGCAGAAAAGGATGTAAAAAGATGTTGACCCAAGTAGCCTTCTATCACATGGAGAAGGTTAAAAAAACATAAAGAGCATATTGACAAAAAGCTTTATGTTCCATTGGTGGAATGTAATATATTCAGAAGCCATGGTCTGAAGTGAGGCTCTTTTGTTTGTGGAAACTGTTCTGCCTGTAAATATGCAATCAAATCTTTTGAGTTTATAAAATCAGCTGAGGAACGTACATACAAAAGAGCCCTTCATATCACATGCACCAGAGAAGCATTTCATGATATGCCCATGTGATTTGATCTATAAAAGGATGACAATGAAAGAACTGAAGGTTTGAGTTCTTGAACATGGCTGTGGCTCTTTTTGAAAAAGATTGTTTTTTATTGGTTTGATATGACTTTTTCCCCTTTGCCCTATGACAGCATCCCTGGACAGGCCCCCTCCTTCTTCCTTGGACAGGAAACAGAAACCAGAATTGCTTAAAGAAGGAAAAACCCTAACAGCCCCAATTCTGTTTCCTGTCTTAAGGAGACAGGAGGAATCTCGAATCACTGTGGTGGAGAACTGCAGGCGGGCCAATTTAAGCATGTGTATTTAAAGAGGTTGTGCAAAAATGAAAAGGGGAGGGGATTGGGAAACCCCTGCATTTGGCTGGGTCTGTAAAGTAAAGATGATTTACCTGCTTCCCCGCGCAGGCTTCCAGCTCCATCTCCTGCAGGTCTGTGATGCTCTGCTGGGCTCCCTCTATGTCAACATTTGCTTTGACATCACTGCAGCCAATCACTGGCCATGGTGGGATTTCCTTACATCATGTGACCATTTGTGAAACAGGTAGGTCATCTTTTCTTTTAGGTCCAGCCAAATAGGGGGGATTGGCAACCCCCTATTCTTTCACAACCACTTTAAGGGTTACCCAGGGGCAACTTAAGACTTCTTTAGAAGCCACTGCCCAAATCTGCTGCTCACTCTTCCCCTTCCTGTACCTTCAGGCCTCCTCTTTGGTCTATGTGTGTGGGGAAGCTGCCTGCCTTGCTCTGCCACTCATGGATGTCTGTGAGCAGCTATCATGCTTGCATGCCTTTCCACCTTGTGGTCTACATGCAGCTCTCTGGTGAGCCCTCTGGGGTTCCGGGTCCATTTTATCTCTCAGGACAGGATGTCTAGTAATGACCACTTCCTGTTCTGGGGCAGAGAGGAGGAAGTGGTCATTGCTGTAGGCCAGAAGCGGGAGGAGCCTGAGGCCTTCTGTGAGAAAGCGCAGATAGTGTTTTTAAGTCCAGATGAGGTAGCTGAGGACACAAAGAACCTGGAATCTGCTGCTCTTTTATTTTGTGCTGCCATGATGGTCCTGTTCAGTGCCTCAAGACCACTGAAACCACTACTGAGACTTTTGTACCCGGGTTGGGTAAGATAGTACTCGGGACTTTTTTACCCGGTTAGTACTCCAGTACTACTTTTATATGGATAGATAGAGTCTTAAGCTTTTTTATTTAGGTTGCTAAAGAATTATCAGAAAAGTCCTCCAGAGCTAGGAAGAAATTTTGTCTTCTTCCTGTAGTAAACCTATATGTCAGACTTCCAATAACAAGGAATTGGAATTGCATTAAGGAATTGGTCAGAAAGTAGGCTAAAGAATCTGTCAGTGGCTTGTTTAAAAAGTACTTCTATGGGTCTATCGAGTCATGCTTTTAGTCACAGTGATGTATTGTCTGGATTGGAAGAGGAATGAGAGTTGCAGTCTGCTGAGTAGGACTCTTCAGAAGATAATTTGACATGCTCTTTTTCAGAGGAAAATGCAGTGGTGAAAGCACAGAAATCTACTATGGACTTAGACAATAAAAATTGCTGCAGACTGTGCAGAATAGGATGTTTAAAGGGCAGGGTCGGCCCCAGGTTCATGTGGCCCCCTGGGTGATAAAGTATGGCTTTCACTTGTGATGCATTATGATATGGAGATGCCAAAATGACACCAAATGGGGTCCATTTTACTTAATGGGTCCCATATGGCACTGTATGGGTTCTTTGGGCCAGGGGGTCAGCAATTCTAGTATTTTCATTGTTCTGCTCCCATGTTAGAGCAGAACAACAAAAAACAAAACATAGATGTGAACCTTAGATTAAATAAGGCTCATTAGAAATATCCCTCCAACACAGATTTGGACCTAGACTTAAATCCTTGAGTGACTGTAACAAGCTGTAGGCACTCTGCCCCACTTTATGCTTATGATGCTGATGTGCAGCCAGCCTCCTCTGACTGGCTACTTACACTCTCCGCTGGCTCCTAGCCTGTTGGGCTTTCCTGTGGCTTCATTGCATATTACAGAGCCACTCTGTGCAGACTGCGTTCATAGTTTAAAGTGCTCTGAGCCACCAATAGTTTGCCTGGGTGGCTGCCGGATAGTTTCTGTTGCGTGGGGAACGAGTCGAGCAGCTGCAGAGCAGTTGCAGCTGAGGAGACACAGTGGAACCCGGGGAAAATCCTTTGTCTGCCCCCCTCCCCTCCCATACCATACAAAAGAAAATATTCTTATATTATATATGTCTCCCTGTGGCTCCCACACAGTATAATGACTCCCTGTTACCCCCTTACAGTATAACAGAAAAACAGAAAGCTATTGTAGCAGAGATATTTTCTCTTCTTCAAAAGGAGGTCCTAGCCAGAGTCCCGAAAAAGAAGGTTTTGGGGATTCTATTCCTATTTCGCACTATAATAAATTTGAGATTGTTTAATCAGTATGCAGTAAGATGAATTTCAAATGGAGTCCAATCCTTGAAAAATCTGCTTATAAGGTGTTTCTCACCTTCCACCTTCAGTTTAGGTCCCTTCCCTTTGGTTTGTCCCAGGCCTTGAGGGTCTTCACCAAGGTAGTAGCAGAAAGGATGGCCCCTATAAAGCAGAAGGATATAGTGATTGTTCCAAACATGGACAATTATCATTTGGTGGCAGACTCAGGGCAGAGGCTTTTACAGAAGACAGCCTAGGAGAAGGATGTTTAAAAGAGATTGAGATGGGAAATAAATTTAGAAAACTCCATCTTATCTCCAGTAGTGTTATCTTCCCATCAAAAGGCTCTTTTGATCAGTTCAAGAGTAAAGGAGACCATATATCTACAGTCAATATCCTTCAAAGGGTCTCAGGAAATTGCAACTTCAGATTCTTGCAGAATTGGACAAATGTCACGATTCTCTGGACTCCCTAATTTGGCTGACCCTTCAGACCCTAAATTCGATGACATGGTGGGTGGATTCGGGGCATTTGTAGAGGTGGGAAGGGGGTTCCATGGAAGAGGAACAACTTTTTCCCCTGACCACAGATCCTAGTCCTCAGAGGTGGAGTTGTTCGTGTACAATCTTTTCTCCTTTAGGGTCTTTGGGAAAAGCTTACCTTGGCAAAGTCTCACAGTTACAAGGAGCTGAAAGTGTTTTTCCTAGCCCAAGCTGAAGGTCTCTGTGGTGGAGAGAGAGGGTAGAAAAAATTACTCTAACAATGCTACAGTAGTATCTTACATCTACAGACAGGGAGGGCTGATGCATCTCTCCCACCAGATTTTTCAGTTGGCTAAGGCATCTTTAAATTCATACTCGGTGATCCATCTAAAGGGAGTAGACAACCTGTACACATTAACAAAATTGTTGATACCCTTCCGTTAAAGAAAGAAAAATCCACAATGGTCACTGAAATAACTTGTAACTGAAAAAAGTAATAATACATAAAAATTTACTGAAAGTCAACTAAAGAAAATCAGACATTGCTTTAGAATTGTGGTTCAACAGAAAAATTTATAAAACATATTAATGGAATTTGCTTGACATAAATTATGGTACCTGGTACAAGTGTGCCCTGTAATTAGCATTAGAGATGAGCGAGCATACTCGTACGAGCTTGGTGCTCGTTCGAGTATTACGGTACTCGTAAGTGCTCGCTGCTCGGACAAGTATCTCGCCATGCTTGAGGAAATGGCAACTTCCGCATCGTGCTTTTTGGCGCCTATAAACTCAGCCAATCACAAGCCAGGAAACTCTGCGGTACACCCAGCATCACGTGGGGCCCTTACATGTCGATAGCAGGGGTTGGCTGGCCTGATCAGGTGACCCTGGAATATACTACTGACTGGCCGCGGCGCTCGGCTCAGATGCTGTCTGGATGTCGTTAGGGATAGAGCTGTCGCGTTTCAGGGAGAGTGTTAGGGCCTGCATTTAGTTCTCTGTTAGGCAGGAATCACCCACAAAGAACCCAACAGCCCTTCTAAGGGCTAGAAGAAATTTCTTTTTTGTCTCCTGGCTTGGCTGGCTGGCACTAGTAGTGCAGCTATCGCCATATATAACCCCTTTTTTTTTTTTAGTGTTATATCTCAGTGATACAAATCCATTTCACACAGCAGTGTGGAATCATTCTGTGTGTCACAGTTCAGTACACTCACTCCAATCCGTATTTTCTGTCCAGGTGACACTTTCTGTACGTCACTTAACTACAACCAGGTCTTTTGCTCTCACGTATATAGCTTGATAACAAAAATCTCTATGCGACATTTGTCTGGGTCGCAGTCTAAATAGCCACCGTCAGCAGGGTGTGAGTTAGCTCTACGATAGTTTCTGCACGTCACGTTCCAAAAAAAAGAAAACTACAAAAAAAATATATTAAAAAAATAATTTTTTAGTTGTTTTAGCTCAGTGATACAAATCCATTTCACACAGCTGCGTGGAACCATTCTGTGTGTCACAGTTCAGTACACTCACTCCAATCCGTATTTTCTGTCCAGGTGACACTTTCTGTACGTCAATTAAACCAGACTGAACAAGTTTGTGGGTTTCAGTAAAGCAGGCCCATTTATTTTTTATTTTTTATATAATACACTTATATACAGAAAATGTTGAACCCCAGGGCTAAGGGTCGAGGACGAGGGCGTGGGCGTGGGCATTCAATTACTGCAGGGGGCAGAGGCCGTGGTCCTGGGCAGGGTGAGA